>CM039140.1:6489046-7017168 GCA_022036555.1 Microstegium vimineum | reverse complement strand
GTAATATTAGGAACGTGGTTCTATCTTCGAGAACAGGATGGAACCTGATAGTCTGCACGCAGAGATTCTTTGTTTTGTTACACATATTTAGAATAAGTTAGCAAATCACATTTGCTTATAGTAGCAAAACGCCAAGAATAGGAAAACAGTGAAAAAAAATTCATTAACTAACATTTAGGTAACACACTACGTCAAAATAGAGCTTCCGCAGCGGGCAAAAACAGTTTTCTGCAGCGGGCAAACGCGTCCGCTGCGATGCTAAGGTCACGGTTAATCGTGGCCATCTCGCGGCGGGCACATTAGAAAGGCCGCTGCGGTAAATAGTTTCAAAAAAAACAAAAAAAACAAAAACTCGTATGGGCTACGATCTAGGCCTGGCCGACGAAAACCTAGCGCCGCCGAGCCCATCAACGGGCTCACGCCGCGCCGCCGCAAGACCCCGCTTGCGATGCTGCGACCACGACACACCGCCGCTAGCCCGCGCCGCAGACCAGCGGTGCCCGCGCCCGCCCTGCGCCGCCGCGAGCGGTGAGCCCGCGAGCAGGGAGCCCGCGCCCGCCCTGCACCGCCGCTTCCTCGCGCGCCCCCGCGAGCGGGCCGCCCGCGCTCGCGCCCGCCTTGGGCCGCCACGCCGCCGCGAGCCCGCGCGCCGGGGAGCCCGTACCCGCCCCCACCGCCGCGAGCGGGGATGCCGCACCCTGTGCCGCCGCTAGCCCGCGCGTCGGGAAGGCCGCGCCCACACCCGCCCTGCGCTGCCGCGCCGCCGCGAGCGGGGAGGCCGCGCCCGCCCTGCGCCGCCGCGAGCGGGGAGCCTGCGCGCCAGCGTCCGCGACCCCGCGTGCCGCCTCGCGCCTCCGCGACCCGCGCGCCACCTCGCGACCACGCGCCTCCTCTGGGCTCCTGCGCCGCTAGAGAGAGGGGGAGAGAGAGGGAGGATGCTGAGACGAAACCCTAAGGGTTTGTTTTATACGTGTTGTGGCTATTGGGCCTCGATCTAGGCCTAATGGGCTTAGGTCTTAACCGTGACGGGCTTTATAAGATGTCCGCAGCGGTAAATTGATTTACCGCAGCGGACGTCTTAATGTGTCCGCTGCGGTAAATCAATTTACAGTAACGGACAAAGACCGCCACGGGAAAGCCTGGGATTTTTCGTGGCGGGCAAAACAACAGTCCGCCACGAAGGGCTTTTAGGCAACACTGCGGAAGCTCGATTTTAACGTAGTGACACTAAAAAGCACTTTCTTAAAAATTTTGCTTCATGGTCCATAAACAGAAGTGGCATAGCATTCTATCAGAGGAGGCAAGCAGATATTTTGGCCCGTGCACATGTCGATTCCGGAATCCATCGATCTGGAAAAATCTAGGCGACGGGATAGCGTGGGGGTGCTTGCCAAGCTATTCTCAACTGTAATTTTTGGCTTCATGGTCCATAAATAGAAGTGGCATAGCATTTTTATGAGAGGAGGCAAGCAGATATTTTGTCCCGTGCACAGTTGAAGTTGGTGAAGGGGACATGCGCCGTTATTCCGGAATTCATCGATCTGAAAAAAAAATTAATCTAGGTGACGTGGATAGCGTGGGTGCTTGCCAAGCTGTTCACAATCGAAGGGACTAATATCCACAGCACTTTCAGGTATACCCGGCCATGTCTGCTTTCTGCAGGGATCTTGTGAAAGTTCAAACACCGTAGTCTTACTTTTACCAAGGAAAAACATATTTCTTACCCCCCGCATGTTGGATCAGAGATCTCAATGCAGTTGACAAACAGCTCGTTTCGAGTTTCTGGGATAGTACGAGTGTCTAGTCATGAATCAAACTAATGAAGTCTGTACTCTAAACCTGAATGTATGTTTTTTTTTTTTTCTTTGATTTGAGGGGACGATGCCTCTTGTGACATTGTCACGTGTGGAGCAGAGCAGGGTACTACGGATCGAACGTATGCCATAATCGTACGTCCTGGCCCTGTTTTCAACAAGAAGAGTAGTTTGCGGCGGCTGAAGCAACGGTTGGTTTTACCTTGAGAAATTTATTAGAGCTTTAGCCGTCGGCCATGACATTGCACCAGCAACCACATGCATCTTTTTTTTATATATATAAAAGAACCACATGCATCTCTTTGACAAAGAGAAAGGAAAGGTACAATGAGGTGTCCTGCAGGACTAATCGGTCAGTCTCTTGTATTCTCATTTGTATGTGTCGTGCAGCCGTACATGAGAACTCAACTCATCCATGAAGTCCATCTAAAGTCCTATTATAGGGGGGAAATGCTATCCCACACCCGTGGCATAGAATCCTCCGTGCGGCATCCTTGCATGTTTCATGCAGGTCCCACTTGCAGCAAGACGAGCTGAGCAGTTAGAAACAGGTCCCACCTGCAGCAACACGATTAGCGCTGTCGCACGAGGCTATGTACAGCAAGACTAATGTCGTGTTAGTCCATGCTAATGTCATTTTTAGAGCATCTATAAGAGTACCTAATATTTTCTTCCAAAAAACATAAAATTTTATAAATTCTAGAAAAATATCAAAATAAATAAATAAAGCTCATCTCCAAGAGTTTTTAATAATTCACTGTTAAAGTATAGAGAATAATTTTATATCATAAATCATATAGTAATTTTAAATTATTTTAATCACCTTTATATATTCTTTATCTCTCATGCATTTGCATCTAGATCTTTTTCTACACCTCCCACACTCTTCCACCTTTAGATTGCCTGACAAACACACCGAGAGGAGAGAAGATACGCGCGACTCGAAAACTTGTAACGTTGCGCGAAATAGGGTGACTTTTTTCAAATTCTAAAATATTAGAAGGATAGATTAAGAGTTGTTGAAGATGAATTTTTTTTATCCATCTAAAATCCAAGTATTAGGAAGGGATTTAGAGAACTTTTGGAGATGCTCATGCCCCATGCCGTCTGTTGGCCTGATCCATCTAACTGTCTTTTTATTGTGAACATGGTTCATCAAGCTATCTATATATTCCTTCGGATAAGATTTGCTAAAATGTTTTTGGTTGGCTTTTTTAGATGTAATAGCATTCTTTGTGAGCTGAAGTGCTGGACAAACTACTACAAAATCGATTTTCAAATCTACTATTGATTTTTTAGAGGTGGCTCCATATAATACCACCTCTATGGAGGCCCCAGGAATTGAGGCTCCTCTGGAAAAAAAAACTATTCCATAAACGACTAGAATTTTTTTTTATCGGTAAACGACTAGAATTTTAAGTAGCCTCAGAAATAAGGATATTTTTAGAGGTTGTTAGTCCCAGCTACTTCTGTAAATGGCATGTAGAACATAAAACACTTCCTTTCTCCTCCTCGAGACCCTAAACCCTAAACTAGAGCTGTACCTCAAAGAGGAAGGAGGGGAGCTTTAAGACAAAACCTAAAATTTCACATCTAAAGGTATGACTAAGGGAAAGAGTGTTGTTCTTGATTTTCTAAGGGTGATTTTAGAAGGTGTAAGCTATAACATATAGCCGTCTCTAGACAAAATAGTTGATATTTTAAAAAATGTGATAGAGATGGATGGTGCAACCATATCTGAAACCATTTTATAGCCGCCTCAAAAAGATAGTTTGATAGCAGTGAAAGGTGCATTTTCCAATATGTCCATTCAAAACGTGCAAGTATATGTGTACAGGTCAAAATGTACTTGTGCATATTGTATTCACCTTGATGCATTAAGAGCAACTTCAGCAAGCCCCTACTTGAGCCTTAGCTCAATATGGGCTCCCAAGCAAAAATCACAACTCGAGCAGGGGCCCTACTCAAGTTTGGGGTGAGCACCTAAATCCTCTCCAAGGACCAAATTTTTGGGGCTCACCCCCGGCCCATCCCGCTGTTGCAGCAGTTTTCCTCCACGCGCCCGTACAGAACCACACTACCTCCATCCACTGTGCGAGCTAAGCCTCTGTTGCGCCCCTTCCCCGAGGCGCCCCTTCCCCACGGGTCAGCGTGACGAGCGGATCTCGTGCATGCCAGCGTTGCACCCCTTTTCACAGTCGGCCACACTGAGCGCTTTCCCACCAACGGACACGACGATGTATGCTTCTCTATAGGTATAATTCCCTTCTGGCGGCTGCACCAGGCCGCCACGATGAATGCCTCCCTATAGGTCCGACTGCAACAAGCGCTTCCCCACCGGTCACCACGACGAGCACTTTCCCACCGGACCAACGCGGTGACGTTTCCCCACTAGGGCCCGACAAGGGCTTCCCCTCTTTCCCATGACTATAGGTCAATTGACAGAGAATGACGACCGGGTCCATCTGAGTGTCTACATGAATACATTTAGGGGTCTAAATTTAGGTGCTACTATTGGAGTGAAAGTAAAAGAAACCGGGCCAAAAAAAATAGGGGCCACCTAAATAAGAAATAGAAATAGGGGGCTTGATTTGGCTGCTTCTTAATGTCGTCTGCATTGCAACGTTGGGTCTCTCTCCACAGTCCACACACACACCGCTGACCTCTTAACCGATCGTCAGTAGGGATGCAAGTGGGCTAGCCCGCGAACCCACATATAGGCTTAATTTTTGTGGGTTCAAGCGCCAACACGCAAAATTAAGCCTATATGCGGGCTCGCGGGCTGCCGCTTTGCATCTCTAATCGTCAGGCTGTAGGACAATACGAACGGTTATTGCTAACTGGTAACTGCCCATGGTGTTTATTTGTTCGTATAAGCGTGCGTGATAACTTTTATCTCTACAACTAAAAAATACAGAACGCAATCATCAACCCGGGCAAGCGAAAACCCACTGAAAGCCCAAGTTTGGTTTTGGATAATTGATGAAACCTATGGACTAACCCTATTGCTAAGTGTATGATCAAGATAGGGTGATCCAACTTGACAAGTGGAGCTAGATAAAAGATCATGATTGAACAAGTGCTCCGTGACTAAGGAAAAGAAGAAAGAGAAAAACAAAAATGGGTTCAAGGCAAAGGTATATCATAGGTCCATTTTTGGTTTAGTGATCAAGACACTATAGAAAGTGTGATCACCTTTAGGATAGATAGCCATACTATCAAGAAGGGAAAACTCCTATCGATTACGGTTATCATGTGCCACTAGGTTTGCATTGCATATCTAAAATGAACCTAAGTGACATGAAAAATGAATTAAATTCCAAGATAATTCAAAGAAAAGGCTAACACAGAGCACAAGTGTATGGATCACAAGGTGTTAGCACATGTAAGCTTGGAGAAGAAGAGGCAGCTCGGTTCGGAACTCAGAAGAGCTCCGGACGCTAGCCAGATGCTGTCCGGACCAATGGAGATGCATCCGGAGGCATACCCTAAGCCTCGGGTTCTCTGGACAGGAGGTCCGGACGCTGATGAGGGTCCAGACACAGGCTCCGGACAACCGTCCGGAGTGGTGGAGCTCTCTGGAACCTCTCTACTAAGGGTCCGGACGCAAGATGGAGTCCGAACGCAGGACTCCGGACCACCGTCCGGAGCTTGGATGCTCTCTGGACTGGCTCTGTGTTGAGTCCGGACGCAGGCTTCGTTGGTCCGGACCCGCACTGTGCTCAGCGTCCGGAGGCGATGTGGCAGCTCCTGGTGAAGCCGCGAACGGCCGATTTCAAACTCCAGAGGGTCCGGACCCCCCCCCCCCCCCCCCCCCGCCCCCATCAGGTAGCGTTCGGAGCTAAGCACGAAAGCAACGATGAGGAGCAAAACGGCTAGTTGGTTTGGGGTTGCTATTTAAGTGGTTTGGCCGGCTCCTTGGGACCCCTCTTGCACCTCCCATTCATTCTCACTCTTTGTGCTTGCTTGAGAAGGCCCCCAACTCATCTCTCTTTGCTTTGCTTGCTAATTCATAAGAGTTTGAGTGAACCAAGTGCTTTGATCATTGCATTGCATCTTAGTGGCACTTGGTCATCGTCATCGCCGCGGGATTTCTTGTTATTCTTGGTGTTTCCCAACACCTAGACGGCTTGGCGATTGTGGAGAAGCTTTGGCGCGTGTTTGTGATTATTCGCGGCCGGCTTCATTGACTTGTGAGAGGGCTTGTACCCACCTCGGCGGAGCGCCAAAGGGTAACTCTAGTGGATTGCTCGTGTCATTGAGTTACTCTCATTTGGGTGGATTCTTGTGGCGCCCGGGTAGTGGGCTAGGCTTGTGATTGCCTATTAGCCACCGAATCACCATTTGAGTAGCCGACACAACGGGGACTAGCTTGGTGGCAACCAAGTGAACCTCGGGAGAAAAATCATTGTGTCATCTTGTCTCCCGGCTACTTTTTGGTATTCTTGTGATTGGTTCTTCATATTAACATCTCTACATCAGAAGGCATCGGTATAACAATCACCTCTACTCTTTGGCTACTCTTTGTTTAGTTAGTTTGCTAGTTAGTTTCTCTTGTTAGTTGTTCTTGCTAGCTTGAGCTAAGTGCCTTAGGTTTTTGCTATTGTGTGATAGGCACTTAGTTAACTAAAATTGCTTGGATAGGTGGCTTTGCACCCCTAGTAGAGCTAGAGCAAAAAGCTTCGCTTAAGTGTTAATCTAACCTTTGCTCTAGTGTTTTGTAGAATTTTTATTAGGCTATTTACCCCCCTCTAGCCATCTAGGACCTTACACCCACCACGCTCGGTGTGCCCCAGGCAACCTCCACCATCTCATCCTCCCGCGCCTCTGCCCGGCGTGTGAAAAAAACACCCGCACCTTCGCTCGCCCGGCGCGCTTCGCTCACCCTGCGTGCGTCGACCCGACCCCACGCAATCACCGCAATCCGGCGATTCAGCAACCGCGCCCGCAGCTCGGCGATTCAGCAACCGCACCCCACCACTCTGGCCGCGCCCGCCCGTGGCGATCCCTACTCATGCCGGCCTCCGGGCCGCCTAGCACGTCCGCGCGCGCGGACCTTCATTGGCATCGACGTCACGGCGCCACAGCCGCTTCCTCCTTCCGCGTCAGTGTTGTGAATGTCGGCGGATAAACGATGGAGAACACAAGATCAAATCACAGTGAGACATAATATTTAACGTGGAAAACCACTCCAAACACTCCTCACTATTATCAAGAGTCGGGTTACAACGCCGTGCGGCGGCTTACAAGAATAATGAATGACTTAGTCTCCGTGGAACCCTAGAGACGGGATTATGTACCGTACCGTAGGGGGCCAACCCCCCGCACCCCCAACTGAACGGGAGCGTACCCTGATGGGCCGACTTCAGATTCCGCTTCGCTCTGGCCCAAGCCTCCCGGCGACGGGTCTCCAATTCACTCCGTCAGAAGTCCTGCCTTTGTCTTGGGCTATGAATTTGAAACATCTTCAATAAACTCCACCTTGAGATAAATTCATCTTGTAGCATAAATCAACACCTTCATCCTCAACATAACAAAGAAAATACCACTAGCGCCAAATAGCCTCTGGGGCTAGTCCACTAAACCAACTAAGCTTGAGCACAGCTCAAATTTAGCAACAGGAACATGTTTAGTCATCATATCAGTAGGATTATCATGAGTACTGATCTTGCATACCTTTAACTTACCACCTTCGATCACATCACGAACAAAATGGTACTTGATGTCAATATGTTTAGTCCTCTCATGGAACATCTGATCTTTGATAAGATAAATGGCACTTTAACTGTCGCAGAATAAATTAATGCAAGAATCCACTCCATACAGCTCAGTGTACAAATCTTTCAGCCAAATTAATTCCTTGCACGCCTCAGAAATAGCCATGTACTCTGCTTCAGTAGTAGACAAAGCAACAACAGACTGCAATGTAACCCTCCAACTCACAACACAACTTCCAATAGTGAACACATAACTAGTGAGAGACCTTCTCCTGTCCAGATCAGCAGCATAATCTGAATCCACATAACCAATAATTCTCTGTTCAGTTTTGCCAAACTTTAAACAAGAATCTGATGTGCCTCTGAGGTACCTGAAAATCCACTAAACTACCCTCCAATGTTCTTTATCAGGATTAGACATATATCTACTAACCAAACTCATAGCATATGACAAATCTGGACGAGAGCAAACTATGGCATACATCAAAGAACCAACAGCTCTAGAATAAGAAACTCTTGACATGTATTCAACATCTGCATCTGCACTAGGACACTATGCAGCTGATAATTTAAAATGAGGTGCAATAGGAGTACTAACAGACTTTGCATTATACATGTTGAAACGCTGAAAAACATTCTTAATATAATTTTGCTGACTAAGAAATAATAAACCAGATTTTCTGTCTCTAGTAATTTTCATACCGAGAATTTTCTTAGCAGCACCAAGATCTTTCATGTCAAACTCACTACTCAATAATTTCTTCAATTTAGTGATTTCAACCTTACTCTTGGCAGCAATCAGCATATCATCAACATACAACAACAAGTATATAGGTGATCCATTAACATACTTGATGTAAACACAACTATCATATTTAGACCTCTTAAAACCGTGCAACAGCATAAATGAATGAAACCTCTTGTTCCATTGACGAAGGGACTGCTTCAAACCATACAAGGATCTCTTCAACTTTCAAACAGATTTCTCCTTGCCAGGCACTATGAACCCTTCCGGCTGGTCCATGTATATATCCTTCTCAAGCTCTCCATGTAAAAACACAGTCTTCACATTTAACTGATCAAGATCAAGATCATATGAAGCAATAATACTAAAAAATGTACGAATAGAACTATGTTTTACAACTGGAGAGAACACATTATTATAATCAATACCGAGAATCTGACTGTAGCCTTTTGCTACTAACCTTGCCTTAAACTTTGGAGGCTCACTTGGAGTTAAACCCTTCTTTCTCTTGAAGATCCATTTGCAGCGGATGGTCTTCTTATTGTCTGGCAAAGGAACAACCTCCCATGTGCTATTCTTCTCAAGAGACTGCATCTCCTCATGCATAGCTGAAATCCACTTCTCACGGTCACCACAACCAATGACTTCACGATAAGTTGCTGGCTCATGAGTATCCTCCACCTGTTCAGCACAACTAAAAGCATAATAAGTCAAATGACATTCTTCAATAAGATGGGCTGGAGGTCCACAACACCTCTTTGACCTCCGATGAGCAATAGGTAAATCCTTCTCTGACTACAAAACAGGAGGTGAGTGCTGTTGAACATCATCATGAATATCATCACTAGCAGTTTCATCATCATGAGTATCAACTGGCTCCACCTGCACGCCTTCCTCATCCTCCACATGCTCCACCTGCACGCTGATATACTGCAGCTCCTTTTCAGAACTCTCTGGAACATGATCTGAGGACAAACTATCATTAAGCATCACAGATTCATTAAAAACAAGTCAGATTCTACAATTTATATCCTTTAACTCCCGAACCATAACCAAGAAAAAGACATTTAATAACTCTATGCTCTAATTTTCCATTATCAACATGAGCATAAGCAGTGCAGCCAAAAACTTTCAACTATGAATAATCTACAGATGTATCAGACCATACCTTAATAGGAGTTTTCTTATTAAGTGGAATAGAAGGCGACTTGTTTATGAAGTAACATGCGGTGTTAGTTGCTTCAGCTCAAAAACGTTTGCCCATCCTTGCATTGAACAGCATGCAACGAGCCTTTGAAATGATGCTTGTGTTCATACGTTCGGCCACACCATTCTGCTGCGGAGTGTGCGGTATGGTGTGATGCCTAACAATGCCTTCTTGCCTGCAATAATCATCAAAAGCATCCGAACAAAACTCTCCACCATTATCAGTACGAAACAATTTTACTTTCTTTTCAGTTTACCTTTTTATCATAACTTTCCAATCTTTAAATGCAGCAAAGGTATCATCTTTATGTTTCAGAAAATAAGGTCATAATATTCTAGAGTAATCATCAATAATTGTAACCATTAGAGAAAATAAGGTCGCTTCGTCAGAAGTCCGGCCTTTGTCTTGTGCTATGAATTTGGAACATCTCGATCCCCTCTACCGCCGGTGCCCGGAGTGCAGATCCGTCTTGCCGCCGTCGACTCGCCTGCCGCTGGCGTGGACAGCACCTGCCCTGCCTCCCGCTCCCCTCTCTCCCCCAACTGGGGGCCTCACCTAGACGTCGACAGGCACCTGGACGGTTGGACAGCACCTGGCAACCGTCGACCCGCTCGCCGCCGGCGCGGACAGCACCCGCCCCGACCTCGCCTCGTCAGGCCTCGCTGGCCCGCTCCGCTGCCAGGACCACAGCCCCCTCCAGCCGTTTGGTGAGGAGTTTCTGCAGCTGCAGCTCTACAGGAACCTGGCAAGGTCAGGCCACTGGCCCAACTCCATACCCTCACCGGGTCTTCTTTTCACGTTTTTCTCTCTATTTGTGCAATGCCCTTGCTTGGCTTGATGTCCAATTATTATTATTAGAAGATGAGCATCAAATTCAGCTGAAATCTGTGACTTGTGAAAGTATGAGTGCAAGATTGTGTTATTTAGGGTTCAAATTTGCCTCTGCTTGGCTTGTGTGTGTGTGCAATGCTTTTTTCATGTAATTCAAATAACAATTCTAGCTCAAAGACATCATCAGAGGCATTGGCTTCGCGGCTGCAGACTATCCGTGCTTCTTTCTGTCCACTTCTTTCCCTTGAGAAAGGAGAGTTCATAGGTAAGTGGGAGTTAAAACTTAAACTGGTTCCAATGTTTGAAGCTTTTAAATACCTAAATTTTGAAGCTATTGGTGATCATGATGTCTTATTTCTGCAATTTTCGGCTAATTAGGCTAATTGGTTGTTTATTTCGGATCTGGTCTAATTTCAACTTATGCGTACATGTGCATACACATGTCCTTTACTGGACCTGCTGCATCTGCACCTGCAGTTCTGTGTGCTTTCAAAAGTGAGACCAAAATTCAGACTATGGTTATTTAGAATCTATATACTCAGTGTTCTCTCTTCTACTTCTTGTCTACTTGCCGTACTTCACGAGCTGGCTACTTGCAGTGCTTCATGTCTGTTTGGCTATCCAACACAAATGTTTTCTGTGTTGCTTTCTTATGCGTTTGCTCTGGAGGCATAGTTATAAATACATGTGAGAAAGATTAGTTTAACAGCTTCCCCAATTTGTGCGAATGAATTATAAGAAATTGATATCCCTGACAGTTGATTAATAAGGATGCATTTCCAGTCCATAACTGCTGAGGTTTTCTCAATATGGATGACTGACGGCCTGGTGTAACCGTGCAATTTCAGAAACGTGAAAGTTTATCCTGATGATTGTGTGCCTTGTTCGAGACCTAAGAAGCATGTCACCTGAACGATTTTTATGTAAGAGCTATATTTGAAAAAAAAAACATCACTTTAGTTAGATTGAAGCACTGAATTTACTGCTAACTTCAGTTAGATTTAAGCTTGCAAAACTCCCGGAAACTCTGAAATAGGTACTCGTCTAGGCTGTGAATTGGCACAACCTCTGCATTGAAAATTCAGCTTTTATCAACTGTGAACATGATTGGTAAATTAGATAATAGTCCGCAGTTAAATGTCAGGGTGTTAATGTTATGTATATAGCTAAGTGGTTAGGGCGCGTGGGATGAGGGCTAAGGCGAGGGACGAGGACTTGAGGAAGACGGCAGCTGCTGCGCGCGACAGTACTCGCGAGTACTGTTCACAGGGCGGCGGCGGCTAGGGTTTGGGGGTCGCTGAGAACGCCGGCCGCGGGGCTCCGCCCACGGCCGGCAAGAGGGAAGGAGTTTCCTTCTAATCTCTTGTTTCATTTAGATTGATACATCTCCTCTCATTATATAGAGATAATTTAGTTGGCCCCTAAGCAAGCGACTAATTAATCCTAATGGGCTAAGGCCCAATAGGTCCTTGACTCTCCTAACACTACACCCCACCTGGAGATGCAGTTCGTCCTCGAGCTGCAACCTAACGATGACGCTAACGATGACTCTGCTAGACCCAAACTTAACACCTGCAAACAAGTCTTTTACATTTCGGCTTATTTTATTATCCTGAAGTCGACTGCGACTCTTTATTTTTGAAACCCGAAGATACCTCGGACACCCTTCGTGTGATGAACCTGCACATGTATAGCCGCCACCTGGATCCCATGGAGACCACCGGAATGAGAGGGATGAACGGGTATAGCCACCTGGAATTAGTCGCAATAGCGACCAGCGGAGACGTCCTCGTGGCGGCCGGTGGCGGAATGCGGTGGCGCTAGGCAGTGCGTCTCTGCCGGTGACAAGGAGGGAAGCGAGTCCCATGGAGACCACCGGAATGAGAGGGATGCACGAGTATAGCCACCTGGAATTAGTCGCAATAGCGACCAGCGGAGACGTCCTCGTGGCGGCCGGTGGCGGAATGCGGTGGCGCTAGGCAGTGCGTCTCTGCCGGTGACAAGGAGGGAAGCGAGTCCCATATCGCCGGCATCGCAGAGCTGGAGTTCGTCGCCCGCAGAAAAGACACCATGCTCGCGTTTGAAGACGGCAACGGATCGGCGCGGTTGCTGGTGGCCGTTCGATCAGACAAGGTCGTGCTCCCCTGTGCTGAAGTCGACCGACCAGGCGAGGTCGCGCTCCCCTATGCTAAGGTCGACCGTCGCTAAGGTCACCTCGTGCATAGGTGAGCGCATCTTCTGTGGCCGTCAGCGCGCAGCCTGCAGACGCACCGATGCAGACCGCGCAATGGCCTTCCTCTCCGCGAGGTGCAAGGCTGCTGCTGTAGGGATGACTGGTCGCCGCCGCTTGAAGATGGGGCGTTGTCATCCCTGCCGGCACGCTAGGAGGCAGTGCGCCACCGCCTGCAACTGCGCCGCCGGTGCTTGGATGCCATCCACGCCCCCGTGAAGACGTCATCGCATTCCTGCTGTGGCGGCACAGGGCCGGGGGTGGTGAACGACGGGATCGACGCCGTTGGCGGTGGCGGTGGGGACGCAGGCAACGACGGAAGGGCCGGATGGACAAGCCCCGCGCAGGCAACCTGTATCGTGGCGACGTCGATTTGCATGGCGGCGACACTGGCTTGCATCGCGGCGAGAGAGCTCAATAACCCCGCCCGGGACTCCTCGGAGGGCAGCGCCATTGGGGGAGGCGGTGGTGGCACAGGCTGGACAAACCCCGCCCAGGCAGCCTGCATCGTGGGCGCAAGCAGCGGCGGGACTGGCGGCTGGACAACCCCCGCCCAGGCAGCCGACATCACGGGCGCAAGCAGCGGCGGGAGGGGCGGCTGGACAAGCCCCGCCCAGGTCGCCGACATCGCGACCGGCGTCGCATGCAACGGTGGGAGGGGCGGTTGGGCAAGCCCCGCCCAGGTCGCCGGCATCACGACCGGCGTCGCAGGCAGCAGCGGGAGGGGCGGCTGGACCAGCCCCGCCCAGGCAGCCTGCATCGTGGACGGCGTGGAGATGACGATGATCACAGATTAGGCCGCCGGTGGCGGCGCGGTGAATGGTGGCGGCGGCAACGTAGTGGAGGGCAACGAAGAGATCGAACCTAAGAGCTTTTATCCCAAATGTTATGTATATAGTTCAGTGGTTAGGGCGCGTGGGATGAGGGCTAAGGCGAGGGACGAGTACTTGAGGAAGACGGCGGCTGCTGCGCGCGACAGTACTCGCGAGTACTATTCATAGGGCGGCGGCGACTAGGGTTTGGGGGTCACTGGGAACGCCGGTCGCGGGGCTCCGTCCACGGCCGGCAAGAGGGAAGGGGTTTCCTTCTAATATCTTGCTTGATTTAGATTGATACATCTCCCCTCGTTATATAGAGAGGATTTACTTAGCCCCTAAACAAGCGACTAATTAACTCTAATGGGCTAAGGCCAAATAGGCCCTTGACTCTCCTAACACAGGGCTATCTTTAAAATGGAAAGGCTAAAAAATCATTGTGGGCTGCTGACATTTACAGGCTTATTCATTAGTTAACAGTTAAAAATTTGTGGTTTACAGCTTGTAGCGGTGTTTCTGCTCTTTCCATGATCTTGATGCTTGGTGTGTCAATTAACTGCAGTAGATAACATCTAATGTCCTAATTTTAGAATGCTACAGTATAAATTACCTACATCAGTGCACATAGTTCACCAATGCTTCACGAGATTATCTACTCTATCAGTTGGTTGGTTCATTACAATTCTTCCAGAGTGGGCTATCAAGTGGCAAAAGAGGGGAGAGTTTGATCAGATTATCAACCAGCGCATCGCTGTGACAGTCAGGCTTGAAGCACTGTGGAAGTTTAGGGAGAGTGGAGGAATGCCTTGCAGAGTATGGTGTCAAGCGTCCTACTATGACAGATGTGTTGTGGAACCTGTAGTTTGTGTTGCAGCTGCAGGAAGCAGGTCCAGACATGTCAACATTCACAGTATAAACCAGATCTCCGAACTCCTTTCGAATGCAAAGACAACAAGCTCCATGGGTATCAAATATCAACACTACATAAGTACAGATCAAAGCCGCACGTTGATCGGCTACCCTGACATGTTGATGAGTAACACCTTCTCACAACAAATGTATGGATAAGGAAGGTGAGTTGGATAGAAGTGTCCTAGAGTCACTGGAGAGTGTTCAAGTGACAAAAACTAGAAAGAGATGCCTCTTGCTTGACTACACTGTCTATCCCTTCTCCCATATACAACACTGAATTCTGAATTGCATTGGAATTTGGCTTGTCTCTTGTAACTACTAGTGTTCTAGAAAGGGTGAGTAACTTCGTTGGAATTTCAGGATCTGTGTCTGCTTATGTACGATGGGACACATTGTAGTATGCTAAAATAATTATCCATTCATTACAGAGGTTTGTTACGGTGCTTGAGAGGAACTATCGGTTTCTCCCGAAAGAAAAATTGGTGACGGTTGATTATAAAAAATAATGACTAATCGTAATTAGGGGTACTTTGGTACTTTTAGTCAAGATAATTAACTCTAAGCCCTGAGCCCGTGCCGCCGCCCACCGCCTGCCTACAATCTACATTGGGTCGTCGCCGTCCACCTGCCGACGGTCACCGTTGTCCGCACCTCATCGCGTTCGTCGTCCCCGCTCAGGCAGCGCCGGTGTTTCCCCAAACTAGGCTCGATGGCATCATGAGGGGCAAGGTCTTGCATTGCAGCCCTAGACTAACTTGTGCCCATATGATGCGGCCACGGAGCAGAGGATCGCGAGCAGCACGCCTGTACGCTGACGGCTCCTTCGAACGCCATAATGACGAAAACCTTTTAATTGCCAAAAAAAAGAGGAAGTTTTTTTATTAAAAGGCTGCAGGCAAGTGTAATAGATTTTGGTACACCCGCAGACCAAATTCTTGCAGCGTGTAGTTACCGAAGATAGGATGAGTGGAAATTTCTAGTTGATCGATCGCTGCTAACTCGGCTGTTCATTTGGGCAGCATTTGCACAGTTTCAACTTTCAAGCACACAAACACACAGATGAACAGATTCAGAATCGGCAGGGACACATGATGCAACCGCCGGAGGGCAACACGGTGCCTGAGTTCTGCGTCGTTGCGAAAGAGAATGGAAGTGGAGCGCCAGCAGGGAGAGTGATGGATGGCCTAGCACTGGCAGACGATGGGATACGACCATGGGAGGCCGATGCACTGCCAAGCATGGAGGGGGATGGACGGCTGCCGACGACGGTACCGAGAAGACAGCGATTTCATCGCCAACCAATCCAGCGAGTTGATATTTGGATCCTGGGTCAAGGACTTGTTTTGATTGAGTTGAATCAAATAATCGTCAGATGTTAAACTACAATTATACCCTTTAGAATAATTGTGTAACTAGTTTTGGATCCACTAATTTTTAGTTCTGGGCCCATCAATTTTTGGTTCCGATCCACAACTTAAGTTCTTTTTAAGAGGTTCTTCTTAGTTTTTAACTATTGGATGCTGCTGAATGGATGGATGACATTTTTTCCAAGCACTGTAAAATTTCTCTTCATTACAAGTATTTTATATTGAATTGTATGATTGCCTACATCTCATTGAATTACTCCTTGCAGTTACTAATAGAACAAAGTTTGAAAGCCTAAAAAGCATACTATACTGGATCATCAATTCAATACTAGGGGCATATATGGTTGAAGGCATGTTATTATCTAAATATGAAGCGTCGCCTTGGTATACCAATTCTACATGAAGCAAACTGATATTTCAAATAGATGATTAGTTCTAAAAGGTTGAGGAATTGGTGATATGAACTTTTATGTGCCTATGGACAAATGTACAATATTATAAATGCATCCCTTGATGCTTGCAAATCATCAATAAGGATTTTGCCTAAATAATCTAATAACAAAATGAATCAAGAAACTTCTCGCTAGACAAATACGAACTTAATTATGTTTTTCTTTTTCCCGTTGCAACGCACAGGTTCTCGCTAGACAAATACGAACTTATGTTTTTCTTTTCCCGTTGCAACGCACGGGCATTTACATAGTACGGGTAAAACATGCTTGCATTAACTCACAATGTATCCAACGGTGGTACCACTCCGACTAAAAAAATGATTTTTTTTGAGACACTGTATTTTGTTTGTTCATCACCTTTGAAGAGCAACAGCCTCTAAAAATAGTCTTGGTCCACCTCCGAAAATCAATCTCAAGTTACAGGCCTCTCAAATAAACACCACTGAAAATGAAAATAGATCGAGGACTCATATCTAAAAATTGACTTCAAGACATGAGTCTCTTAAGAAACAGCCGCTAGTAATAAAGTACCGTGTCATTTTCTACAGGAAGTCAAGATGAAGATAAACTTTATAGTTTGACTATTTTTTTATTCTGGAAATTTAAGAGACCCAAATATTTGTTACAAACACTTAAATTTTGAAAATCATTTTTTTAAAACGATCTCAGATATTGACATGGTTAATATTAAAGTTCTACTCACAGGTTTATAACTTTATAGTCGATTTTTTTTTCATTGGAGATAGTTTTTAGAGCCAAAATATTTGTTTTAAGTTCTTAAAGTCTTCAATTCGTATTTATAAATCGGATGTTTGATAGTTTAGAGCGCAAATATTTGTTTAAGTTTTTAGAGTTTTAAATTCATATTTTATCAAATATTGACATGGTCTATACTAAAAATATGAATATGGACATGATCTAAAGTTTTATAATTAAATAACAACTTTTTTATTTGATATTTTTATAGGCTCAAGTATTCATTGCAAACTAAAAAGATCCCTTCAAAAATGATTTTTGATACTTATCTTATTTCTAGAGACGGTCCTTTAAGTGGTCACCTCTCTGCAAATAATTTTCTGTGGTGGGCAACATTTTCGCCGAGGCTACTGAAAGGAAAGGTTCTTCTATTGCAATTAGTAACAGGCATGTAGTAGGATGGTGATAAGGATGGCTCGCGCATTGAAATCTACAAGCTGGTGATCTGGTAGGTCTTCCCTAGAGGTTTGACATGCCACAAAAAATTCTTCCCACTACAGGGTGTTTTGAGAAAGAATTGAGAGCAATCTCGCTTTCATGTTTCTGATAAGACAACGAAGTCTAGGTTTTTCTCTTTACAATTCTGGCTAGAACTTATATTTCTTTGGGTCCCCTAAGCCATCAAAATTCCAAAAATCCCTTTTATTTTATTTTTTACCTTTTGCTTTTGTTTTTCCTTTTTCCTTTAAAACTTGGTTTTTCTTTGTAGTTATGATACGAAACCAAGTCATCATATTCACCTTTTGAGAAATCTAAATTATATTTTCCTTATTCACCAAAACCTGAAAGGATCTATTATATTCTACATAAATGTTAACCAGTTGAGACTTTTGACAACTAAACACTAAATCTTTTAATAAACTAACAACCCTAACTCTAAATCCTTGAATAAAATAACAGCAATACTCACCTCATGTGCCAACGAGCCTAAAGTATGCTGACCTTACTAATCTTACTATATGAGTCCTTCACCCAAATTAAAAGCGGGCTAACGGATAGAGTCATGTCGCTCATTAACACTATAAAAATTGTAGCAATGCCTTCTTTTTTTAGGGGCGGCTCAGTGTAAAAACGTCTCTAAAAATGGTTTCCAAAATGAACAGCTCCTACGAATGCATTTGTAGGAGATCTAGCAACCCCCACAAATCGATTTGCAGAGGCGACTAGATCTAGAGCCGCCTCACCAGATGGGTGCTCAACAATAGAATTACATATTAAAAATTGAATTTTCAAATGACCTTGGATGAAAGCATGACCAAAACAAAAGTTGTACATCTTAAAAGGTTATAGGACTAATTTGTAGTTGATAACTTTTTTTATTTGAAATCCTCTATCCATAAAAAATTATGTTTCAAGTTCTCACATTTTCAATTTGAATTTTTCAAATGACCTCGGATGGAGAAACAGTCAATATGAAAGTTATAGATCTAAAAAAGTTATAAAACTTTGTATATGAAAACTTTTTTATTTGAAACAATCTAACTTTTTTATTTGAAATAATCTATCTATTCAAAATTACGTTTAAAGTTCTCATTTAAAATTTGAATTTTAAAACTATCTCAAATAGAAAATAATCGAAACCAAAGTTGCAAGTCTCACAAAATTGTAGAACTTTGCAATTGACAACTTTTTGATTGAAAGTCATCTACCCATTGAAAATTATGTTTGAAATCCTCACATATGAAATTCTAAATTTTAAGACGACCTCTGATGGAGAAATGACAAAATAAAAGTTATAGATCTCGAAAAGTTATATAAATTTGTAGTTGACAACTTTTTATTTGAAGTTGTTTATAATCCCAAACAATAATTTCAAAATCAGATGAGTATAATATGAGGGAAAGAATATCTCATATGGGCACAAGTTAGTGTAGAGGTGTAGAGGTGGAGTGGTTGCAGGAGTCACGGCTGAGGTCGCTGGTTCAATTAACGATGGATACAAAGCAAGCAAAAATAAATGTTGTGACCTGAACCGTGTGCGCCCCTGTCTATCTAGTGGGGTTTTCTCCAAATTAAAAAAAAAACTCCCTCCATACCATATTAGTTGACGTTTTAGATAAAGTTTGAGTCAAATACTGGGAATATAAATCATGAATAACTTTTAAGTTATTAAGTTTGGAAAAATGAAAATCATATCAATAGATTTATCTTGAAAAATATTTTCATAAAAATATACATGTATTATATTTTAATAAATATTTTTCAAAATATTATTGTTGTCCTAAATGTCAACTAATATAAGTATAGAGGCAGTATATTTTTTCTACCTAGATTTATAATTATTAAAAGAAGATTTGTAAGAATCATTCATTTTCTATGTGCCCCTAAAAATAACCATTTGTCCGTTTAACCAAAAACCTCTAGAAATTATTGACTTTTAAATATGGATGGGTAGGGACGACGAGTCCAACCGCCCAAATCATCATCGGCTGCCCTAACAAACCTTTGTAGGACTGTAACTACGATAAAATCACCAAAAGAAGCAAACGAAGAAACCCGAGGCGACTCGAGGGCGGCCCGCGCCGCCACACAGTTCCCCACCAGCGACTCCCCTCCGGCCGCCGCTGCTGCTGTCGTGCGTGGCGGAGGCGGCCAGCGACAGTGTTGCCAAACAGTCAGCCCTGCTCGCATCCCTCCCCACCTCCAGTTTTTCTCCAACATCTCTCTTCCCGAGATCTCGACCTGTGAGCGCTCGTCGCCTCGTCAGTGGGTGGGTGCGGCCGGAGTTGCGGATCCGGTCCTCCCGATGCCGCATCCGTTGACACCGCCCCACCTCCGTCCGGCCGCTGCCACTACTTGACGACGGAGGCCCGGCGGCAGTAGGGCTTCTCTTCCCTCCTTCCTCCCTCTCTCCATGGAGCTTCGTGGACAGGCTCTGACTCTCGATGTCGTCGCGGGAAGAGCTGGCCGGCGGCGCAACCTGTCCTGGCGTTGGCGGATCTGGCTCCCCCTTGGCCGGATTTCGCTGCCCCACGCTCAGATCCGACGCTTCTTCAATGTCGCGGAGCTGGATGTGCCGGCCTCGAGCTCTGTCGGGTCTTCTTGGGCCTGGTCTAGCTGTCCTCGTGTGGCGGCGGCCGGCGCCTCTCCTTCCTCACCAAGCGGCTATGTTTTTCTCCATCCTTCCTCGACAGGTCGAGGCTGTCGGCTGGTTGGTTCAGGCTAGGGCGAAAGCCCGGAAGGCGACGTCTGCGGATGTCGCTCCCTCCTTGGAGGCGTCCTTTTGGTCTCTCTTCCCCCGCCTCTTGCCCGGCCCCAGCAATGGCACGGTGTGCGCAGTTCGGACGTGGACGTGCCGGCGGCTGGGCTGCGTACCTATGGCCACCATACCGGTGCGCGCCTCCCACCATCGCGGCTGCTCCGCACGGTGTGGCGGCGGCCGACACACGCTTGTCGGTGCACGCCTCCTTCCATCGTGGGCGAGTCCGGGAACGGCTCCGCGTGGTGTGGCGGCGGCCGACACACACTTGTCGGTGCGCGCCTCCTTCCATCGTGGGCGAGTCCGGAACGGCTCCGCGTGGTGTGGCGGCGGTCGGCAAAACCCCCCCTCTCCATCCAGGTGTGATCGTTGTGTCGGTGCGCGTCTCCCATTGTCGCGGGCGAGTCCGGGAACAGCTCCGCGTGGTGTGGCGGCGGCCGTCACACACTTGTCAGTGCGCGTCTCCTTCCATCGCGGGCGAGTCGAGGAACGGCTCCGCATGGTGTGGCGGCGGTCGACAAACCCCCCCTCCATCTAGGCGTGATCGTTGTGTCGGTGCGCGCCTCCCACCGTCACGGGCGAGTCCGGGAACGACTCCTCATGGTGTGGCGGCGGCCGACACACTCTTGTCGGTGCGTGCCTCCTTCCATCGTGGGCGAGTCCGGGAACGGATCCGCGTGGTGTGGCGGCGGCCGACAAACCCCCCTCCATCCAGGCGTGATCGTTGTGTCGGATCGCGCCTCCCACTATCGCGGGCGAGTCTGGGAACGGCTCCGCGTGGTTTGGCGGCGGCTGACTACGTCCATGGTGGGTGTTGACACTAGAAGTGGCAAACGGGAAAAGATCGCAAGCATACGGCTGTCAAGTGTAGCTTTCACCGGGAGTATTCCAGGTATTGTATTTTCCACAGGGAACGAGAAGTGAGTTAACTAGGATTATGGATATGTCCTATGATGGATCAAGGGAGACTATGATAACTGAGTTGAGAGGTTCGATATAGCAAAGATATCTAACAAGGTATAGCTGGTTATACTAGCTTTATCAGCCCTTCTCTTGCAGGAGGCGATGGGATAGATCAGAAAGAGGGCAAAACTTTAACCAAACCGCGCCATCATGTTGTATTGAGGCCCTACCTTTTAAGAACTTATCTGACACACGTGGTGGAATACGAAGACTAGATGGAGCTGTCACCTTCTACTAGCATCCACAAACAATCTGCGCGATAAGCGGTTTACAAAGGTAAGATCTAGTCTAGACACCACATCTACACTATTCTTACTACTTTAACCCCACGTTAAGGCTAAAGCACTCTACTTAAAGTAAAGCGATGAATAAGCGTGAAAAGATGTATAACAGCTAAACCAGATTTAGAATATTAAATGCTATAAAGAACTCGAAGGAATCACTTACAAGTGCTGAACTTACAAGAGAATCGCATCTGCTGAGGTACAACTCGGAGAAGATGCCAGACAGGCCCGGCTCTCCTCCAGGCTCTCCTCACTCTCTTCCAACTAGCATAGCACTACTGCAGAGCTACGATAAGCTAAGTAGTTTCTCCAATGAGGCATGAGTGAGAGTGAAGGCCTAGGGGGTATTTATAGCTAGAGGTGGAATAGGGGCTACTCCAGTGCCACGTCAGCGATCCGTGCCACCTCCATCAGCCACCGTAGGATGAAACCGTCATTGTAACCGCCTTAGATCAACGGTGGAGATCAAGTGGATGCATGGAGTCATGCAGGAAGGCGGTGGAGAGCTCGGGGAAACTTTTGGGCACATGTAGGTGGTCGCTTGACCTCCCCCTGCCAGGTGGGCCCTGCCACTCCTTCTAGAAGCTGACCCCACTGATCAAGGGGCCTGTGGGTGATCTCTGGCCCCACCTAGGCGGTCGGCCGACCGTGAGTTGGGGCCTTTGGCCTCCATCTTTCGTGTGGAGCATGGCCCACATGTCATAGACACCTTGGCAATAGTTTGGTATTTTTCCAAGATAGTTTGTGGGCCCATGTATCCTCGTGCTTTGATCTAGAGCCGTTGAGAAGAAGCACAGAGGAGATCTAGGGTGAATCTTCACTCTAGGAGGTCTCTTATGGATCATGGGGGCTTGGAGGCCTAATGGCCCCACAGGGAGGTCGGCCGACCCCCTAAGTGGGCCCACTAGCTCCCAAAAGTCTCCATTTGTCATTACCTGCACTCAAATAGTCAAGGGACATGTGGAACTAGTTATTGGATAAAATATGTTCATATTATGCTTGTCTTTCTTTGATTTCGAGGA
The DNA here is from genome assembly GCA_022036555.1 of Microstegium vimineum. Classification (NCBI taxonomy): domain Eukaryota; kingdom Viridiplantae; phylum Streptophyta; class Magnoliopsida; order Poales; family Poaceae; genus Microstegium; species Microstegium vimineum. Next base: position 6,994,854 of record CM039140.1, on the reverse strand, counting down.
TGTTGACGATATTTTGATAGTGTAAAAATATGGTGAAATTACTGTCAACAGTTGGTTGCTCCTGGTTTGGTTTACTCAACTCCTCGGCACAAGGCTCAGGCGAAAACCATGTCAAGGTCCTACGGAGTCACCTCTCGCTCCTAGGCCAACGATGATTACGTTGTGGCGTCGTTCACCTCCTTGGAGGCATCGTTGAAGAGTTCTTGTGTCTTGGTGGTTTAATTTCTTCTCTTTTATGTATCTATGGTCGTATCTCCTTTCGTCCTTGTACCAGAGTTGTATTGGTTTTAGTTCGGTTTTCCAAAATTAAACCGAACAAGGGTTTTTGCCTCGTTCCCTAAAAATGAGGTTGTTGATACTAATCAATACTATTCAGGTGGGGAACGCCTCCCCCCGTTGACAGTCAAAAAAAAAGAGTACCATTATTATTTGTAGCAGCATCTAGATTGTTGCGAGGCTTTTGCTTGTTAGCTCGTTCTATATCATGTGTTTGGTCACCTGCCGGCTGCCAATGCATTCCTTTTGCTAGAGCGAGTAGGCATATAGCAGGAGACCCGTTCTACTGCTGACCGTGTAGTTTGTCGTTGTTGGGGTTGCGTCCACCACTCCCGCGTCACTGGCGATGTGCCTTTTGTTATATTCACTACAGTTAATAAAGCACTACCATTAATCATAGGACATAAGAATCTCACAAGAAGATATTTAGTAGGAATAGTTTATACTAAAAATTTTAACTATCAAAACACTAGGAGAACACCACCTCACTAGAAGAAATTTAATATTTTAGTAATGATTGCAACAATAGTAGTTTAACTTCGCAAAGTTTAACTAGCGTGAGTCTCATATATATTAGTTGTTTTTATAGGACAGAGTAATATGAATTAGAGACACATTTATAAACAGTTATAGGTTATAGGTATAGACTCTTTACAATCATAGCATTGTATAAAATCAAATTACTTTCATGAAATGTATCGATAGTACATTTATTTACAAATGTAGATGTTAATATATTTTTTGTAGAAACTGATCAAAGCTAAAACAAAGTTTGATTTAAAATATGGCTACAGTAAACTAGGCACGAGGCTTCTCCCGATGGGCCGCGCGGCCCGTTAGGGCTCTCCTTGGAACCGCTGCTGCCGCACCGGCACCGGTGGCCCCCTCCTGTACCACCCTCCCACCCTCATCCTTCTTCCACCTCTAAGCTCCAACGCTCAAGCGTGGCAGCCGGCCATGGAGGGCTTGGCGCAACCTTGCCTTTCGGGTGGGTACCGGCCATGACGGCACCCCCCCCCTTCCACGACGCTGGCTCCCTCCACTCTGACACTGGTGCCCCAACCCTCTCCCACTCCCTCTCCCTCTCCCTCCCCCTTCCCTCCCCACCCGCGCAAGGCTACCGGCTATGGCAGACCCAGCGCGTCCCTACTCGGGCAAGCATCGACCATGGCGGCAACCACCTCCCTGGTCAGGGCTCCCTTCGCTATGGCACCGGCATCGGTGCCCCACCCCTCCCCCTCCTCTTCTCCTCCCCACGAGCATGCAGATCCATCGCTCGTTGGCCAGCCGCTGGTGCTTGGAGCTGCCAAAGCTAGCGACCTACCATTTGTAAGGGCTAGACCTACCCCCCCCCCACCCCCGCACTATCGCAACCGTCCACTGCGGGTCACCGTGCTAGCGCCACCACCCCTCCATCGGTGTCCGCACAGGGAACAATGAGCGCCACTGCCCCTCCATCGGCGTCCTCTCAAGAACGGCGAGCGCCACTATTGGGGGTCTCTCCGAGCTGCCACCGGTCGGGCACCTGACAATGACCTCCTTGCGGTAGCCCTCTCTCTCACCGAATGTGACACCGTTCTACCTAGATGTGTGTGAGCGCCATCGGTGGACGAACACCGATGGTGATGAGTCCGGCGATGACCACACTGCCTCCGGTGACGACCACCCTACCTCCTACCTGGACGTCACTCGCAGCTTAGCGTTGTTGGTCATGATGTCCCCGTTGCATGCCCAGACTCATTCTATCATGATTCTGGGACGTGCCGGAGAGGAGGCTGACCGACACAAGTTTGGGCGAAGCTGGAAGAGGCGCAACCGTCCATGCCCACAGCTGGTTCATAGGCTACCCGCTCGGACATTAGATGGCCGCATTCTAGTCCATCAACGACTCGGACACCGCGACAGGGCCTCCGCCCCTAACGCCGATGTGCGGCGGGAGTCCCTCCATCGACAGGAGACACTACTCATTCACGTAGTTCCTGTCTTTGGCAAAGAAGCGACAACTGGACATGATCACGAGAGACGTGTCTCGGCTCACATGCAAATTGGTCCACGCTACAAGTCCTATAGCGCCCCCAACCGCTGGCGTGAGGTCCTGTCACAGGGATACGGCGCCGGCGGGGCACACCCAGCCCACACTGCATCGGCACACCAGCAGGTCCCTAACAGCTATCAGGTGGACCTACATGGGAAATTCTTCAACTGTCTCTTCATCATGCATAGGGTGGCAACCTGCAAGCTGCCTCCACACTGCCTCCGATGCATGGGGTTCTGACATGCACCTCGCGTGGGACCATAAGCGACGATGGGTGATGCCTTCTTCCAGCTCCGCAATTTCTAATGCCACACAAGGTCGGCCACAACGACCCCACCTAGAGCACACCTCGGGCACCCGGCTGCACACTCAGGGCGACACATAGAGCTTGGTTGGAGCTATGCTGAGTATGGCTATGCACAGAGGCAGTGGGCTTCGACGTCAGAGACGTTAAAAACATCGGTGACAGACGAAGGGGGACAACATCGCTACAACAACGATCATCTCCATCGATAGTCACGTGCGGTCAACAAGGGTCGCCCAGACGACATCGGGCTTCACCTTGGTCGCTATTGGAGCTCAGGCAAGGCACGATGAGATAACCAACGAGACGGGCATCATCAAGCCTGACCTATTGATGCTGATGTTGTACAAGAACCCACACTGATCGCGACATCAAGGAGGACCCGATGTTAGACAAGCTCGTAGCGTCGATCGTCGGCAGACGGAACATCGCGTGGGCTTCTATTGAGCACATGTTGCCACCTTCGGTGCCCCCTCAGCTACAGGATGAGGGCCCCACAGCGGCGGCCCCCAAGCTAGAGGATGGGGACCCAGCGGCGATCTCCTGTGAGTTGAGGACACCACCTCCGTGCCCCATCAGCGTCATTCGCTTCGGAGCTGCAGGCTTTTGACAAGCTCTTCGATGGCAACCTGATTGCGTCCAACGCCAAAGCACTGGGCGTGCTCTTCCCGACCTTTGGAAAGGGCTCGTCCAGGCACTCGTGAAGACGCAAGGCCACCTCCTAGGCCGCACCACTACGTCGATACCAGTTGTTTCCTTTTATGTAATATCAAAACAAGAGATCTTTGCTAGGATGGTCCAGCTATGGCTGTGTTAAAACGACCTCCTTCGGCGCTCTTTAAAAGTGTGTGCTGTACGTTTGTTTAAACTCTTCTTAATATAATGATACGTAAATCTTTTACGTATTTGAGAAAAATAATTTAGAAAAAAGAGAGAGTGAAATTATCTGAAATAAGGAAAAGTAAAATAAATAAAAACAAAAAACAACGCAACAAAAAGCAGAAAACCTACAAAGTCAAAGCATCTCCAAAAGTCTTTGTAAAATATACTTTCTAAATCATCAGTTATAGAGTCATTTTTTTTATCCGGTACAACTTGGACGCACACAACCCCACGCACTCCAGTTATAAAGTCATTTTAGTAAAAATGGTTATATATATATACTCTTCAACAATTTTTCTATATCTCACGTGCAGTCTAGAGGGTCATTCTCGTCTTCTATATTTGGCTAACGAAAAACTCAGAAAGAAGATAGTTATATTTACATAATAATTTAGAAAAGTTATTGGTGTTTGTTTTTTCAACAAAATCTCTATTACTAGTATTTAGAAAGAATATATAGAGATGTTGGAGATGTTCTCGTGGCACATGAAAAACAGGCTGGTTTACCGCCGTCTTTCCCAATAAGGTCAGCCTATAGCCTAGATGATAAGTTGGGCCTGAAAAAGAAGTAAGAAGCCCAACAGGAAACAAACCACACATGTTGTCCAAACCGAAACCAGCCCACAATGACGGACCTCATAAAGCAAAATTCAACCAAGACGAGAAAAGGAACTAGCTAGATAATATTGGTTCTAAAAAAAAGTTGGATAATATTGTTTAGTTTAATCTTGTTCCCCGTAAGGCCATCCGGTCCTAAATCGATTCCAAAGCGTGCTCTCTCTCTCTCTCTCTCTCTCTCTCTCTCTCTCTCTATATATATATATATATATATATATATATATAGATGCTCGGTACGTGAATTCCGTTGCGTGTGGACACATAGGCAGTTTAGAAGAGGTGCTACGACGTATGATACGATTTTACCTAAGGTAGAAGGAGAAGGCCTAGGAGCACATAGAGAGAGAGGAATCTCTTAAAAAAATTATTCAGATATCCATATATCCATTTCAATTCATGTCTGCAACTCCGACGCACATGAATTGAGTCGGACACTCGGATACATCAGCATCCAAATAAAATCTTATAGACAACCACTACTACAGAAATGTTTAACCGTGGCGGACGATTGTGGTTTACCGCAGCGGGCAAACGCGTCCACCGCGGCGAGAAGGTCACGGTAAATCCTGACCTCACCGTGGCGGACGTCTTTGCCCGCTGCGGTAACATAAGGAATCATTTTGAAAAAATAAAAAAATAATAAAACAACCCACACGGGCTTGGATCTGGGCCGCACTGGACTTGAATCCCGCCACCGCCGTCGCTTGGATCTGCCGCAGCTCTAGCTCGCCACCACGCCGGCCGCTGCAGGGTTGCCGCCAACAGGAGCTCCTCCTCACCAGATCCGCTGCTGTAGCCTCCTCGCCGTAGTCGGTCCGCCGTAGTCGTGGCCCTTCGTCGTCGTCATCGCGTCGTGGACCTCCGCCACCAACATCGGATCCAAACGTCCTCCACCTAGATCCGCTGGTCGCCATCGTCGGGGAGGGATGGGGGCAGAAGCCGCCTCCCACCAGATCCGTCGTCGGATCAGAGTAGAGGGAGGAAGCGTCGTCGCTGGTGGCAAATCTGTTGTGCTCGGAGTGTTGTCGGAGGGAGAGCGCTGATCCGACCTTCCACGGGCCACCATGGCCGGATTCGTAGAGTCGTGCCATGGGAGGGAGAGGGAGACCGCCGTCGTGCGCCATGGGAGGGAGGGATGGAGCTCCCGCCAAGGAAAGAGGGAGGGATAGAGGGAGGGTGCGGTCTCGTTTTGGGCCTATTGGACCTTGGATTTTCCATAAATTGATTTACCGCAGCGGACATCTTAAATAGTCCGCTGCGGTAAATGTCCGTCACAGTAAATAAAAAAATACTCAATGTGTTAACTCATGGGATTTTCCGCAGCGGACAAACTAGTGTTCGCCACGGAGGACTTTTAGGCAACGCTGCGGAAGCTCGCGTTTGACGTAGTGAATATTTTTCCTTTATTAACATCTATTATTATATATAATATGGATACATGTCATTCAACAATTGGATGTCTTTTAAAAAAAATTGGAGACAATTTGTACAGTGGCGTGTTTATACTGTTTGAACGTGGCTGATACGAGGAGCTTTGGCTCTCAGCTGTGCTACAGGCTGCATACACACTGGTGGGCCCTAACAAAATATTTGCACGAGGTATATATTGTTAAGAAACGGAGCTGATGCGGATCCCTGATCCGGTTCCTTTCCTTACCCGCAGCAGATGAGACGTGAAGAAGTTGTAGATGATCTCTCGTCTCCTTTCCCAATAGCACAATAGATGAACACACGAGAACCAATATTGTGGAACTTGTATTCTCTTTTCATTATAGACGGGTACATGTTTCTTTATATAGTTTTAACCCTTCAGGGGTATATTTGGTATGAGCCCACAATTATGTCTAGGGTTATTGTTTCCCAACACTCCCCCTTGGGCGAATACCGTGATCAACTCATGTCTCATTAAAACTCCTAAAAACCCAGTGGGAAAATATGGAGAAAGAGTACATAGTGCCGCTAGATGTATTGCATTTGTTGCCTCATTAAAAACCATTATGAGAAACTTCTGAAAAACTCATTTATGGAAAAAAGAGTACAACAGTTGTCTTCAAGACATTTTATAACCTTCAGGATTATAAATTTTAGGATCTTCTGGACCCAGTTTCAAGGGCAATTCATGGGTGATCTCCCCCTGAACTTTGCAAGTCTCTCAGTCGTCTAATACCAATATCATGGATACATTTTCTGACTAAAGTGGCTGGTAAAGACTTAGTGAACAAATCTGCTAGATTGTCACATGACTGGACTTTCAAGATATTTATCTCACCCTACTTCTGGAGTTCGTGAGTATAGAAAAATTTAGGAGATATATGCTTAGTCATATTACTCTTAATATAGCACGTTTGCATTTGTGCAACACATGCTGCATTATCCTCATAAATAATGGTGGGTGTATCAACGGTACTAAGACCACATGACTTCTGGATATGGTTAGTCATCCGTCGCAGCCAAACACATTCACGTGCGGCTTCATATAGCGCAATAACCTCTGAGTGGTTTGTAGACGTTGCTACCAAGGTTTGTTTGCAAGATGTCCACGATATAGCAGTACCACCACAGAGAAACACAAAACCAGTTTGAGATCTTGCATTATGCGGATCAGACAAATATCCAGCATCTGCATAGCCAACCAATCTTAGGTTCTTATTCTTCGGGAAATATAGACCGAGATCTTGGGTACCATTCAGATATCTAAGTGTTGTCTTAACGCCTACCCAATGCCTTTTGGTCGGGTTTGCACTATGACGAGCTAACAAATTAACTGCAAATGCAATATCAGACCTGGTGCAATTTGCAAGATACATTAGTGCTCCAATAGCACTCAAATATGGAACTTCAGGTCCTAACGTCTTCTCATCATCACTTTTCGGTCTAAATGGGTCTTTGTCCTCCTCAAGTGATTTGACAACCATCGGGGTTTTCACGGGATGAGCCTTTGAGATATTAAATCTTTCTAAAACCTTTTTCGCATAGGTAGATTGATGTACAAAAATTCCTCCAGGGAGATGCTCGATCTGCAGGCCTAAGCAAAACTTGGTTCTACCCAAGTCTTTCATTTCAAACTCCGCCTTAAGGTAGGCGCTTGCCTCCTCAATATCATCTTCACAACCGATGATATTTAAGTCATCAACATAGACTGAGATTATACAAAAACTCTTCTGGGACTTTCTAATAAATACACAAGGTGAATCAGTATCATTAACATATCCCTTCTTCAGGAGGAATTCACTTAGCCGATTGTACCACATCCGGCCAGACTGTTTAAGCCCATATAGTGCCCTCTGCAACTTGACACTATACATATTGCGATTTGTTTTAGATTCTGGAATTTTCAGTCCATCTGGGACTTTCATATATATATCCGAATCTAGCGACCCATAAAGATATGCGGTCACAATATCCATCATCTGCATTTTCAAGTTTAAACCTGCTACCATAGATATTAAATATCAGAACGTTATGTCACTCATAACTGGAGAATAAGTTTCATCATAATCGATGCCGGGTCTCTGCATGAAACCTTGTGCTACAAGCCTCGCTTTGTATCTCACCACCACATTGTTCTCATCCCTCTTTCGAACAAATACCCATTTGTATCCTACAGGGAATACTTTGGGGGGGCGTGCGGGCGACTGGCCCGAATACTTGTCTCTTAGAAAGCGAGCGCAATTCCGTCTCTATTGCTTCTTTCCATTTGACCCAATCTGAGCGCTCCCGGCACTCTGCCATGGACTTTGGTTCAGGATCCTCATTAATCGCGTCCGTGATCTTAGAGACGAAATTAATGTCGACATCTGTAGTCTTTTTGTTATACAGTTCTCCAGATTCAATATAATTTATGGCAATTTCTTCAATTGAATCATTCAGCTCGTCGTGATTTCCCAAATGACTCGAGCCTGGTTGTTCCGTTGTCCTTGTGCTATTATTTGTATTTGTGCGCACATTTGCACTAGGACTCTCATCTTCAGGATGTGTCACTGCTGGGACGACTGAATGGGAGTGTAATGCGTTCTCTCTAACACCTTGCTTTTGCGAGCGTCCCCGCTTAGCTCATGCCGAGTCATCTGGATCTCTCCCCATTTTCCTATGATTGGGGATTTGAGAAGAGTTCATGCCCTCCAGGGGTATTTCCACTCTTTCCGGTGCATTAGACGCAGGAATATACGATTTTGACACTCCTCTTATATCAGTAAAAGCATCTGGTAGATTATTTGCTAATTGTTGCAGGTTTACTATTCTTTGAACTTCAAGTTCAGTATCTTTAGTGCGTGGATCAAGTAATTGAATACTACTGGCAGTCCAATCTATTTCCCGGCATTCTTTATTATTAAGGTACAATCCTCCCCCTAATGCCGGAAAATGCTCTTCATCGAAGATGCTATCAGCGTACCGAGCTGTAAACAAATCCCCGGTTTTAGGCTCTAAATATTTGATTATGGACGGAGAGTCATAACCTACATATATCCCCAACTTCCGGTGAGGTCCCATAGTTGTACGCTGGGGTGGTGATATCGGCACATATATAGCACAACCGAATTTTCGCAGATGGGAAATCATTGGTTGTTGTCCACGCGCTAATTGATGGGGAGAAGCAGAGTGATATGCAGATGGCCTATATTGGATTAAGGCAGCAGCGTGTAGCACTGCGTGTCCCCAACAACTGGTTGGGAGTCTGCTATCTTGTAGAAGAGGTCTGGCAATTAATTTTATTCTTTTTATTAACGATTCAGCAAGCCCATTTTGTGTGTGCACATGGGGAACAGAATGCTCTACATTTATGCCCAAAGCAAGACAATAATCATTAAATGCTTTTGAGGTAAACTCTCCAGCATTATCCATTCTGATTGCTTTTATGCGGTTCTCCGGGAAACTAGCACGCAATCGAATGATTTGGGCAATAAGTTTTGCAAAAGCGTGGTTCCGCGTAGACAACAAGCATACGTGGCTCCACCGAGTAGAAGCATCTATAAGCACCATGAAGTACCTAAAAGGCCCCGACAGGGGGTGAATAGGACCACAAATGTCACCTTGGATTCTCTCTAGAAAGCCAAGAGACTCGACATTTATCTGCAGGTAAGAGGGCTTAGTGATTAATTTTCCTTTAGCACAAGACATGCATAGAAAGTCTTTAGGAATTTGTGTGGTTTTAATGCCATGACCAACAGATCCATTTATGATGTTCCGCATCATCCTTAATCCAGGGTGTCCGAGTCTTTCATGCAAAATCGTAAAAGACTCAGGATTTTTAAATATAGTTGACATCGCAATATATTCTTGAGGTGGCTTAATTTTTGTGTAGTATATTCCAGAGGAGGTGTCTGGCGCTTTCTCTACCACTTTTGTCTCACATTCATCCGCCGCCGTGATGTTGAGGTATTCAGCACCATTTTCACAAGCAGTTGAAATGTGGTAGTCATTACGACGAATGTCTTTGAATGTGAGGAGAGTACGTACAGCTCCCGGGTACAAGAATGCTTCTTCTATAAAGATGCTAGTATTATTAGGGAGTACGACCACGGCTCTACCGGAGCCTACAACGTGGCCGTTGCGACCAACAATCGTGGTAATATTTTTAGTCTTTTTCTGCAGTGTCTGAAAATATTTTGTCTCTCGAAGTATTGAATTTGTGGCAGCGCTATCAACCAGACAATATTCTTCTTCAGGCTCCATGGAAAATACGACTCTTGTTCTATTATTAAATAGAGTACTAATTTAATCCCTCGTGCATTTAACTAATATAGCAATCAGATTGAAAATAGCAGGTAATAGAACAATAGAAAACTGATTAAAATAATGCTATCAATCAAAACTTGCATGCCGAGAGTTTTATCCTAATAAAATCATAAAGTTGCTCAACAGGAGCATTATTACACCACGATCACACATACTTTAATTATTTTGCTGAAAATAAATCACACTGGCTAATAGGTAAAACAAATGACTAATGACTTATTATTTAGTCTACTCCGCGTCAAGTAGATCCTCTTCATCGAGGTCAAAATCATCATCACCAGTATAGGCATGATTGTCGGTGGCGTTACTATCAACATCCATAGCTGCTGATTCAAGCTTCTCCTTAGGCTCAGATGGCTCCGGAAGGTGTAGTCCACTTGTAGCATCAATATTTGCTTGGACGAAGTGTACCTCCGGATTTTGGCGCTTCTTCCACTCTTGATATAACTCAATCAAGTGTGGCTCGGCATTGCAAGTACGGGACCAATGCTTCTGGGATCCACAACGGAAACAACCCAATTGTTTTCCTCCACTTGCATCAATCTTTAAGCCCTTCTGGGACTTGTCATTGCCATTAGGCTTCTTGCCTCCGTTCGCATGCTTCTTAAATTTCCCCCATTTTTGCGCCGGGTAACCATGAAACTTTTGGCCCTTGTTTCTGAAAGGACCCTTACCGTTGTTGTTACGAAAACTGGCATGTGCTTCAGGTTGTGCCTGTGTCCCAGGAGGGCGCATTTGGAAGTTCTTCATCAATAGTTCATTCTAAGCCTCAGCGACAAGCAACACATTGATGAGGTCACAGTACTTCATGTACTTGTTGTTGCGATACTGCTGCTGGAGTACCATGTTGGTGGGGTGGAAAGTCTCGAGAGTTTTTTCAATCATCTCGAGTTCTGTGACGACTTGGCCACAAAAGCGAAGCTGAGCCACGATCCGGTGAATCGCAGTATTATATGCCTCAACTGTCTTGAAGTCAAGGAAGCGGAGTTGTGCCCAATCACGCCTAGCCTGTGGGAGAAGCACTGTCTTCTGCTTGCCAAAGCGCTCCTGAAGCTTCATCCACAATACCAGAGGGTCTTTCACCTCCAGGTACTCCATCTTCAGGTCGGGGTGGATGTGGTGCCTTAGGAAGATGCAAGCCTTTGCCTTGTTGTGGAGTGGCGGAGCAGGAACACCGGCTGCAGGCCTGGCGATCGTGGAAGTCAGTTGCATTGCTTCCAGATGGAACTCACAGTCAACTGCCCAGGTTTGATAGTTCTTGTCGTTCAGCGTAAGAGCCTGGAACTCTGTCTTGTTGATCGAAGCCATTGCCTATTAATTCATGCAAATTAACTTCTGGTAAATAAGCATGAAGTAGTACATATAGCCATAAGTGAATTATCATCGCAAATAAAAAAAATCATGCAATACGGCATTGTTGGATGGCCAGCAGGGCCATGATAGCATGACGTACAGCAGGTACGTATTATGTAAAGCTAATATGAACAGTAGGTGACAAAACGCATCAAAGTTTGCTAGCTTAAATCATGGTATACGAGCATGTTTGTATGATACAAGAAAAAGCTAGCGTGCATGTGTGACATGCTAATTAGGCAACTATAAAAAAATTACGTCGGCGTACATGCATAGCATGCTGGGTAACTGACGTCATATGTTAGAACAAGATCCAATTTAATATGAAAACTAGCGAACAAAATCAATCTGTTGAAGATCTAATAAGCTAGTATAAAAAAAACAAGATTGAATCTGGAAAAAAAATCTAGAACACATCTAGATATCTAGCATCACGTAATGATCTAGTAGCTAGTATGAAAAAAAAACATTAATCTAGCATACTAGCGCTCACGAGATAAGACTGCCATCTGGGCAGCAGCAAGGACAACTACGTGAGATTAAAAAAATCTAGAATAAGTAAAGCAGTAAACTAGTCACGGAAAAAACGATCTGCTATGGATCGCATGTTCTGTACACGAAACCGATCTAGATCCAAACGAAAAATAATTTGCGAGCAGATAGATCCAACAGGGATCAAAAGCAACATACCGTCGTTGATGAGTATTGAGTAGTGGTAGAGCGTGCTGATAACGTGTTAAGAAACGGAGCTGATGCGGATCCCTGATCCGGTTCCTTTCCCTACCCGCAGCAGATGAGACATGAAGAAGTTGTAGATAATCTCTCGTCTCCCTTCCTAATAGCACAATAGATGAACACACGAGAGTCAATATTGTGGAACTTGTATTCTCTTTTCATTATAGACGGGTACATGTTCCTTTATATAGTTTTAACCCTTCAGGGGTATATTTGGTATGAGCCCACAATTATATCTAGGGTTATTGTTTCCCAACATATATGATTCAGCAGGCGTTATATTATTGCCGAGAGGTGTAGTAGGATACTTCGCCGGAAGTCGGGAGATCCTACTTGCAACTACTATACCGCTACATAGTAGTATAGACTGGTACTAGAACCGGCGGCCTCGGCAGGTTCCCACCCGGGCCACGTCACTGTTTTTTCTATACCATCTGATCTTCATCGTGTGGTCCTCCTGTCTTCCCGCCATTTTCTCGAGCGTTTCGCGCGTTCCCCTGAAGCAGATCCCCATAAATGGGTCGTTGTCTAGCAGGGATTGGAGGATGAGTCCTGTGGGACCCAATCATCTGACCATCGTTTTTTCTATTTCGGTTTTCTATTGTTTCTCTCTACTCTGGCAAACTCATCGCCGCCATACGAGCGCCTCGCGCCCGTCCTGCGCGCTCGCGTCGGTCGCTCCGTGGCGGGGCGCCCGCTGCGCGTGGGGTCCTGCCAGCCGCGTGCCCCACCTGGCGGCGACGGGGTGCGACCGAAGCTCGGGCGCCGGATGGGGTGCTGCGGGCCGTCGCCGCCGTACGAGCACCCGCCTGCGGCTCCTACGCGCGTCTGCATCGAAGCTCGCTGCCTCGCGCCCGATGGATGGAGGGCCCGCGCGGTGTCTGCCCCACCTGGCGGGGAAGGGGTGCGGGCAGAGGTGTTGTAGGGCGCCGGCTGTTGGCGCAGGGGTCAGCGGCTCCGCCGTACGCTGGCCAGCCATCGTGTGCTGGGTGCGCGCGAGCCTCCGGCCGCTGACTTGAGGGCCCGACTACTGTGTGCCCCGCCTGGCGGCGGCGCGGGTGGGCCTGCACGCAGTTCGCTGGCCGCGGGGCACCTGTTCCGGCGGGACGCTGTCGACATGTGATTGGGTGAAAGGATTGCGGGGCCCATCGTCGCGAGCAGCGTGAATGAAGTCGACAACAACGAGGGATTCAGTCGTCTCGTATGCCAGTCAAGCGTGTGTAAGAGGGAGGCATCCCCAGTCCCCACGCTAGTTCTACAGCTCTCGATAGAAGCCTCACCTGTGTCGGTTCTACCGCTCCTGTTCACACGACTAGCTGCCAGGTGCGTGTGTGATCTACTCTCCGAGCCATCGTCCTGGTCGGGATTTGCAGTGCTGTCGTTTGATGGGTGCGGGGCGCTGGGGCCAGAGTGGTGTAGATCTGCTTTATTCTGTTCATGTACTATTTTGCCGTTTTTTTTTGCGGTGCGATTGGGTGTTGTCGCCGTCGAGATTTCGTCCTCGTGCGGTCTGCGTGTCCATGGGAGCGGATGTCGGGTAATGGGTGCGGTGTGGTGGCCATGGCGGAGGGGTCGCGTGTTCGCGGCCTGCCCATGGCGAGGGTGCGGGCGCCAAGTTGTTGTGATATTATATTCTGGATTTCCTGTTCGGTCATCTAAGAGAGTATGCTTTTTGTTTCATGCTGTTGCTGAATTTAGATTTTGTTGTTCAGGATTTTGGTTCAGCGACCAAGAGATCCAGGCATCATCGAATTTTGAATCCGTGAAGGTGTTGCAAAGGTGTTGGAGTGCCAGGCCTGCTGAGGTGCTGAGGTGTGTATTTGTTCTGATGGTTTTGTCCAAGCTGGGTGCTTAGTTCGGGAAAACTTTGTCTCGACATGGCCATATCACCTGGCTCATCGTGGTCTATCCTGCACATTTACTGCTGGGTTCTTTGAAATGTATGGATTTTTTCTATGTTTTCTCCTTTTCTGGGTTTTTTCCAGGTTTAGGAGACCGGGAATCGGAGGTCCCTGAGATTAAAAAGGTTAGAGCGTTAGGCTTACTGTGGTATGTATTCTTTCAGATGTCCATGTTCTTGGAGAGTTATTCAGCTACGTGTGATGTATGAATTTTTTCTATGTTTTCTCCTTTTAAGTTTTTTTTCAGGTTTAGGGGACTGAGAATCGGAGGTCCTTGAGATTAAAAAGGTTAGAGCGTCAGGCTTACTGGTATGTATTCTTTCAGCTACGTGTGTGGTCTCCTTTCTTAAACTGGATAGGACTAACTGTATGAATGTTTACGTTTTGTTTTGTTTCCTTTTCCATTGATAAAGCTTGGTCTGCATTGTTCTTTTTAGTTCTTGAAAATGTGGGTGTCAAACAGCAACTCTTCTCTTTATGTACTGTCATCTTATCAAACGGTTACAGATCGGGTTGAGATGTTCATCATTGGAGAGTCCTATCTGTCCCTTCTCCAGGCTGTGGTGACTAGGTGTAGTTGCCTTATGTGTCCCCCGTTTTGGAGGTCACTGTAGATTGAATTGTTGTTTGTGGGATCAAGATTGAGCTATCCTCTATCCAGAACGTTGTCTATTGCATTCAAACTGTTTTTTTGGTAGCTCAGGCTTTAGTTGGTGATGGTGATTATCAACAGGCTGCTCTATAAGTTGTTTTTGTTTACACGGTCTATATGGATTTGTTGTCGTAGATTACAGTTTTCAGGTGTTATGCTGTATAGGAGGATCATACAGACGGCGGTTTCTGTTGCTGCACAAGCTGCAAAGTTGGTTAGGTTGGTTTCAGGGGTCAGTGCCTAATTTAGCAGTTCAGTCCGCACGTCTTCTAAAGAAAATTTCTATGTTGGGTCGTCTGGTTTTATGGTGGTGTGTTTTTCTCATCTTCCATTTACTGATTCAGTTTCCTGTGAGATAGTAGAGGGACATTGTTCTTCTTATGGATGTGTGTGCTAATTTTATTAACTGATGTCTGATGTCAGTACACGTGTTTTGTTTGTGTTTACAAAATGTTGTTTGCTTGAGTGTAGGAATGGCTTTGGGTGGCCATGGTGGCGCCAATGATGATGAGGCATCATGTATGTATTGTGTTTTTCTAGATAGGCTCATTGAGCCTTTACTGGTATTAGGATAGGATCATTGAGCCTTCACTGATATTGAGTGTGCCATGTTTACCTTGTGATCCAGCATCTACAGTGGCGGCCGTCCCGCAGGCCACACCGCGACAACGAAGAAGATTAGGTAGGTGTCCTCTACAAATGTTTGGTTGTTTTAGGGTTAGGCAGCGCTACCGTGCTCAATGAGAGGTTGTTTTTTCATTTTAGACCATGGGGCCTATTACGTGCCACCTGTGTCTTCTCCTTACCAGCACTGCCGCAAACAACGTAGGTATCTAGAACAAAAGAAGATAGTGTCGGCAGGTGTGTGTTGTCTTAGTTTATAACATCCTTTCTATTCTGCTTTAAAATAGATGTGGTTGATATTTCTTAGTCTACCTTTCTTGCATTTTCTTCGCTAGGGCCGACCATTGATCGTGGCGTATCCTTGGTATGCGTGCGCTTCACGCAGGACTACATAGATGCTCTGAAAGGTCTGTTAGGTTAGACCCTGTGGCTGGTCTATGCTACTTTCCTCTTAACTGTGTGGGGTTGTGGACTGCTATGCTTGGCTGACCGTTTTCTCTTATCTATGTGGACTCTGCTCTACTGCTGCTTGTTCTGCAGCTTCCTATGTTGGTCGTTCTTATTATGGAGCACCTGATTACGAGTGTAGACACTGTCGTGTTGTATTCTGGCATCAGGAAAGGATCAAATCTGATTCTAGCGTTGGTAATGTTGTTTACACTAGGTGTTGTAAGGGGGAAAAGGTCGTGCTCCCACCATCCATGGACCGTCCTGAACCTTTAGCTTCTTTGGCTAGATTCGATGGTGATGCACAGTGTCAACGCTTTTTGAAAAACATAAGACAATACAATTGCTTGTTCGCTTTCACGTCGATGGGAGCCAACATAGATAGATCTCTCAATGATGGTCGTGGCCCTCCTGTCTTCAAAATTTCGGGCCAGGTTCACCATCGTATTGGGTCCTTGCTTCAAGGTGATGGTAGCCCTCCAAAATTTCTCCAGCTTTACATATATGACACTAGTAATGAGGTGAAAAACAGGCTATTTGCTTTGAATCCAGATGATAGGCCAAAGGACCCTTTAGATCCTGCCATTGTCCAACAATTGTTGGAAATGATTGATACTCATAACCCTTTGGCTCAGAAATTTAGACTAGCAAGGGATAGACTAACAGAGAATGGTGATGAGGAATTCATCATAAGAATTGTTGGGGCTAGGGAGGGCGACGCTGTTCAGTACAACCTACCCACTGTTGATCAGCTTGCCATGTTGGTTGTTGGTGACTTCTCTTTAGACACTTTTCAGCGCGACATCGTGGTGCAAACTAGATATGGACACTTGCAACACATCTCGTCTTTACATCCTGCTTATATGGCTCTGCAGTACCCTTTGCTATTCCCTTATGATGAACGTGGTTACCAGATAGGTGTCCCATACAATGGTGTTATAGCAACTAGAAAAAATGCTCGTGTCAAGGTTACAATGCAGGATTATTTTCGCTATAGATTCCACTATCGAAAAGGCCAAGCCAACCCTTTTTTATGTTACGGTTCTTTGTCAAGCCAGGCTAAGGATGATGCGAGAGCATGTATAGATGAAAACAGGCTATGGTATGTTATAAATAACCAAAAAAACTCAAGGTAGAGAGTCTTCAAGGGATAGTTGACGCTGTGGGGAAAGGTTGTGTTGATGGAAGCGAGGTTGGTAAACAGACTGTATTGCCAGCTTCACATACCGGTGGTAGACGCTACATGATCCAGAATTACCATGATGCAATCGCCATATGTAGAGCTTATGGACCACCAGATTTCTTTCCACATTTACGTGCAATCCAAAGTGGCTAGAGATAACTGAGGCTATAGGATTTGAACCTGAACAAAAATCAACAAATAGAGCGGATATTGTTGTTAGGGTGTACAACATGAAACTTGAGGAGCTTTTGCAAGATATTAGAGACGGGACTGCCTTTGGGCCTGTCAGAGCTGGTAGGATTCTCTGGTCTTGCTACTGTTTGTTTTTTTCAGGCGCAAGGCCAAATCTTGACTGTTGACATGTGTTGCTCTTCTGATTTTCTTCCTACTTCAGTGCTGCATACCGTTGAGTTCCAGAAGCGTGGCCTCCCACATGCCCACATTATAGTGTGGGTGTCCCAAGATACATCTCAGGCAACGGCGTCATTTATTGATAAGTTCATAAGTGCTGCCATTCCAGATCCAGAACATGACCCTTTAGGATATGCTTTGGTGGCTGAACACATGATGCACGGTCCCTGCGGGCACGGCCACGAAACCTACCCTTGCATGAAAAATGGTAAATGTTCAAAGAGATTTCCTAAATCATACCAGGCTGAAACAACCATGGATGAAAATGGCTTCGTTATATATAGCAGGCCAGATAATAGGATATATATTCAGAAAGGTAGCGAGCGACTAGATAATAGATGGGTCGTCCCCTACAACGCATACTTTCTTAAGAAATACCAGGCTCATATTAATGTCGAGTGGTGCAACAAGGGTATATTTATTAAGTACCTATTCAAGTATGTCACTAAGGGCCCTGACTGTGGCAAGGTTTACATAAAACGGGTCAGAAGTGGTGAAGAGGCGCCTTATGATGAACAAACTGGTACAACTAATGAGGTCAAAGAATACCTTGATTGTAGGTACATATGTGAACAAGATGCATGCTGGCGTATTTTTGGCTTTGACATACATAGGCACTATCCACCTGTTGAGAGGCTACCTGTGCACCTCCCAGGAGAAAATAACGTTTCTTTTGAAGAAGATGATGACATAGCTGATGTTGCATCTCAAGAGTTCCGTCGTAAGACAATGCTTACTGAATGGTCTGTCGCTAACTAGGGGTCCACTGCTGGAGACGATCTTACTTATTGTGAGTTCCCTTCGCAGTGGAAGTGGGATAGTGCGTCGAGGTCCTAGACACGTAGACAAGGATCTAGACATGTAGGTACCGGCAAGATAGGACGTCTATACTATGTTCATCCATCTGTTGGCGAGAGATATTTTCTTAGGATGCTTCTGCTTGTGGTCAAAGGCGCTCGAAGTTACGATGACGTCAGAACGTATAATGGCATTGTGCATCCAACATTTAAAGATGCATGTAGTGCGCGTGGTTTACTTGGTGATGATCAGGAGTGGTACGATGCTTTTGACGAGGTGGCTGCTTGGGCGACATCTCCGCAGCTTAGACAACTTTTTGTTACCATGCTCCTTTTTTGTGAAATCAATGATGAGTACAAGTTCTTTGAAAAGGTATGGAGACTTCTTACCGACGATATACAATACCGTTTCAAAGAGGCTATTAGCAACACTCAGTACCAGATTTCTAATACAGACCTTAGAAACTACTTACTAGACGACTTAACGACCTTATTTTCTAGAAAAGGGGCACGCATTAGAGACCGTGACTTACCTCGTAAGACTGGTGATTCTAAAATTTCCCTTGGAAATAGACTTATTGAAGAAGAGCTTTCGTATGATACTGATAGTTTAAGGTCTGATGCAGATTCTATGTTTCGAAAGTTAAATGATGAACAGGTTAGAGCATTTAAGTCCATTACAAAGGTTGTGTTGAGTGACAAACCAGGCTTATTCTTTGTTTCTGGTTATGGAGGTACTGGGAAAACTTTTCTCTGGGGTGCTGTTGTTGCTTGGTTGCGTGCGCACAGCAAGATTGTGCTCACCGTTGCATCCTCTGGTGTTGCTTCTTTGCTGTTGCCGGGTGGCCGGACGGCTCATTCACGATTCAAGATACCCTGTGATTTAGACGATGCTGCTGTTTGTGATATTAAGCGGGTTCTATGCTTGCTGAGCTCATTGAGACCACTTCATTGGTTATTTGGGATGAGGCTTTGATGACACATAGGCATGTATTTGAGACCTTAGATAGAAGTTTTAGAGACATTTTGTCTCGACAGTCGGATAATGCTAGAGAGCAAGTTTTTGGGGGTAAGGTGGTGGTTCTAGGCGGTGATCTAAGACAGATATTACCTGTTGTGGAAGGTGGTGATAGGTCCTAAATTGTAGATGCGGCGATAGTGAACTCTCCTCTTTGGCGACATGTCACTGTTCTATCTTTAAATACAAATATGAGACTCCGCTGCCCAGATTTAAATGTAGAGATGCAGCAAGAGATAGCTGAATTTAGTAAGTGGGTGCTAGATATTGGTGAGGGTACTATAGATGCCGTTAGAAGAGAAGGCGAGACTGAACCTACATGGATTACTATACCCGATGACCTACTCCTTATGCCAACCGGAGATAATGTTGCTTGCATAGTAAATGTTGTATATTTAGATTTGTTGGCGAGGTACTGTGATCCATTGTACCTTTGTGCGCGGGCCATCCTGACACCAACAAATGAAGTTGCTGATACTCTTAAATCACATGTTGTGTCCTTAATACCTGGTAAGGAAAAAGAATATCTAAGCTGTGATAGAATTTCAAAATCCCCAGGAACACATGCCTCATATGATTTATTGTATCCCATTGAATTTCTGAACTCTCTCAATGGCAACAATTTCCCCACCCATCGCCTTGTCCTTAAGAAGGGTGTGCCTGTAATGCTGCTTAGAAACTTAGACCAATCTGCTGGCCTATGCAATGGAACCAGATTGGTGATTACTGAAATTGGTGATATGCTCCTAGAGGCAAAGATAATGACGGGCGCGCAAGCTGGTAATAGTGTTCTAATCCCAAGAATTTGTCTAACGCTCAAAAATGCTAGACTGCCTTTTGTTCTTGAAAGACGTCAGTTTCCACTTAAAGTGTGCTACGCGATGACAATTAATAAGAGTCAGGGCCAAACTCTGTCCAGTGTTGGAGTATATTTAAAGAAACCTGTTTTTAGCCACGGCCAATTATATGTTGCTATTTCACGTGTAACGTCGAAGCGAGGTCTTAAAATACTGATAGAAGACGAAGATGGTCAGTGCACAAATCAGACACAGAATATTTTCTATCGTGAGATATTTTCGGCGTTGCACCCAAGCAGTGACCTGCCTTGACTTCGTTTTGCTTACATGTACCTGCGGCTGTTTATTGGGCAGCCTATCCTTCGCATTTCACTATCATGCTGGCTAGATTCCAGCCAGTGCAGTGTCGTGTGTGCTGTTGTTGATAGTGAATGCTTTGTTCTATTTGTTTGGAGTGTACTGGGTAAACTTACACAATTATTTCTTGTGCTTTCTTATGCTCTATTTGTAGTTCAGAATTATCATATATTGTTATGTTGATTAGCCACTACTTTTGCAGTGCTACCTACCTGGTCTCAATAGCGTTTGATTTGCTTCCTAATCTGCATCAATGTGCAAGGCATGTCTCCTGCATTTAGGAGGCACCGTGTTGGAATGGATGGTATCCCTCATGTAATGGTATAAGAACTCCTTGCTTTTGTTAGTCACAAATGATTGTTTCATGCTTTCTTAGAATTAACTATGATTCTACTTAGGCTCCAGGGATTAGCGTGTTTAGATAAGGCAGATTATGCACCTATACAGCCTGATAAACAACCCCGTGCGCCTGAACAGGTTGAAATTGAGACTCTGCTATAACTGTATGCAATGGATCCATATGACTCCTCTGTCAGTTTATATTCTCTTTTCTCTGTCTGCTTACTTACTGACCATCCACTTTCGTGTTGTCAGGATGAATGTTATCGCTGCGTGGTAACAGATTATGCAGTAGTCATTCTCCTCTGCATGAAGCTTGCTAATTAATCTTCCAAGACCATGAATCGGGAGGCTCTGCATGCTCCTGATAAAGAGTACATCCTATTCTTTTCCTCTCTCCGTGCTCCAAATCATGTTGTTGATTTCTTGGTGTCTTCTATCGTCACTGTTGATAGTGTTCTATGATTATGTTTTAGTGCCCTGTTGGCAAGGGAAAGGAAACACTGCCGCTCTGTTCGTGACACCTACAACCGGTGTATTATACCACCCATGGGTGGTAGCTATCACCCTCCAAAAGTATACAAGCAACCTGCTGACACAACCACGGTGTGGAAGAGACTTTCCTGTTTCATATTCTTCACAAACTAAAGTCCAAACACGCAGCAGTCATGGATGGCTTGCATTTGTCATAATACGAAGTGAAAGGGTGAAATAGTAATATGGGAAAGAGTGAAAAGCGGGTCATGTACTGTGTATGGATGAGGTGTCTAGAAGTCTAGATAAGGTACATGTGAGCAGTTTTCTTGCTTACAGACAGCATTCTTGTAACTAGAGTGCATCCATTTCAGTGACTCCTCTTCTATATCGGTGCAGGAAATGATCTTGCTCTTTAACTCTTATGGAGAGCTTGGTTACAAATGTACCATGGTGGTTTGCATTCTGTACTGAATGCAGCAACTTCGGTGCTGCAGACCACGACGGCTACAGATACAACTCTTCTTCCTCCACACTATTCATATTCAGGTACAGATACACCATAAATGTTTTTTGTGCATCTAACATCCAGTTAATTAGTTTTGTTCTATTGCTAAAAAATAGGTACAGGCTTTGCTTTGTTCCTGTAATTGGCATGACTCAGCCTACCTGCAGACAGGAGAAGAGCTTCCAGGTTTCTTTTGTGGTTGTCTCTTGGGTGGCATGATCCTGCTCCAATTGCACAAAATGTGAGTGGTGCTGCTCCAAGTGAAAGCAGTAGCCATGCTCTCCTGCATGAAGCTTGCTCATGAATCTTCCAAAACCATGGATGGGGAGGCCCAACACACTCCTGATGAAGAGTATGCCATATTCTTTTCCTCTCTGTGTGCTCCAGATCATGCTATTGATTTTTCGTTGTCTTCTATCATCTCTGCTAATAGTGTTCTATATGATTAATATGTGTTAGTGCCCTGATACCTGCTGGGGCAGGAAAAAGAAACCAGGGCAAGGGAAATGTTTTCGTCCCGTTCGTGTTACACCAGCCTCTCTAGATAAGGTACACACTATCAGTTTGCTTGCTTACATATAACATTCTTTTTTTTTTTAGGGAACTACATCAACATATAACATGATTTCAGGGACTCTTCTATATCGGTGCAGGAAACAATTCTGCTCTTAACTCTTATGAGTTTTGACTGCCTACAATGATCCACGAAGATTGCCTACAACCATTAGTTCTTGCATTTCATGTTGCAACTGATAGCTTCCTATTTTGATTAGCACTATGTGATTGGGTCTGCATATATATTTAGGTTGATCTATGTGTCTTAGCTGCAGTAGACGCTGTTGCCCAACTGGACGCTGTTGTGTTAGCTGCATGGCCATATCTATCGCCCTATGCTCCGAGGGCTACATAAGTAGATGCCCCGTTGCTCCCTCCTCCACGGGCTCTGTGTAGTATGCAAGGCAAAAAGTACATGTGATCTTTTTTATATGTAAATTTTGTGCTAGGTTATACTCTCTCTGTCTAAAAAATGTAATTATAGAAAACATGTCAGTCAAATTAACTTAGCTTTGACCAATTTTATAGGAACTAATATTAACATTCGTATCTCAAAATAAATTTATTCTAAAAATATACTATATAACTAATCTAATAATATTTATTTTGTCTCATGATTGTTTTAAATCAAAGTTTGAACTGTTTTACTTTGGTTTGTAAGAGCCTTGGCGACTATCATCATGATGTTAGATGTTATTATCCTATCTATTCAGTCTCTATCAGTGACACCAACCCGCGCGCAAGGGCGCGCAATTATCACTAGTTAGTATGATGCGCGGCGGGCAAACTGGCACGCGATCGATCGGCCGCCGGTGGTCAGTCCAGGTCCAGGGACAGACGTCGACAGAGGCGTTTCCACACTAGCTAGCTCGACGCCGTTCTACTTCTACCTAACCAAACCCCGTTACTAGCTGCGGCTCAGCAGCACCAACGACGATCATATATGTGCATGATCTGGAATCAAGCAGGCTTTGGAACATGATGGTATGCATGCATTGCATGGGAGCAACGGCGACTTCATTCCACCTGACTGATTTGATGATTTTTTTTAACTTTCTTCAGGTGCGGCTATGGGTTATACACCCTCCCGTCTCGAAAAACATGTAACTATAGACTACTACGTGTCAGAAAACATAGTTCACGTTTAACTAAATATCTAATATTCAAATTTATAGTCTAAAATCAATTTATTATGAAAAAAAATCGTAATTAATCTAATTATATTTATTTGGTATCATAATATTGTTCAAACTTAATAAGATACTAAAATGTAACGGTATACTAAAATTGTATGTTTTTGGATGGAGGAATTCTAAATTATAAGTTATTCTATGAATCTTAGAGAGTTAAAGTATCTAAGTTTAACCAAAATTATATAAAAAACAATAAAGAATTATGGCATCAAATAGATATGATGAAAAATCTAATGATTATATTATTATATAAGTTTAGTCAAACTTTAGATGTTTTGATTTTTCAAGATTGTTATAGTGACTTGTAATTTGAGATGGAGGGGGTAGTTGAAAGCTTACTCAAAAACAAAACGCGAGCCAAAGCTGTGGAATCAATGTGTTGCACGTTGAGACGGCGGCAACCGATTAGTAGTACGCATGCTCGTGGTGCACAGTGTCTGTGTGTCTATGACTTTAGTTTTGACCACTGGCTTCACCTTATCTTTTCTTTTTTTTTCTTTTTTTTTTTTGATTTTGAAACTCACTGGCTTAACCTTTTTGCATGCATGGTCGACATCCCCGTCTCAGTCAAACATGGAAGAGGGGAAAGGAGGACAGCCAAGGGGAAAAGGCATGACTTAGACTTTAGAATTTATAATTTATAATTCAAGCCGTTAGATGGATGGTCCACGGAATCGATAATTCACCGATAATTGCACAGTTTTGTGTCTTCTTCAATTGGATGGATTTCTATTGCGCCAAACTTCTCTTTTCTCTATTTGTGAAACTGTCGTGACAAACTCGGTTTGTCCCGTTTCCATTTCTCTAAAATAAATAAGTAAAAAAAATCTCTAATACGTTTTTTTTTAAAAAAAACATGTATTCCTTATACCGTTCAACTCTCGACCTGGACACAAAGACATCGTAATTAGAGCGAAAATGGTCGGCTGGTTTCTATGTTTAATCTATTTCTGGATTCGTGCAGTGTTTACGGTGATTTTTGGTCGTTTTGTCTTTTCATTTTTGGTAAATTTGAAATTTGGATGAAAATAAAATATATGGTTGCTTTTTTATTTATTTTTTCCTGTTTTCTGACAGCACGTGAAATTTTTACCCACGCATGATATTTTATTTTAGGAAGTCCAATAATACACCATAGTCGATATCACACACCGTACCACAACATAGCTCTTAATAGAGTTGTCTTTAAAAAGAAGGGATACATTATAAATTGTTTTTATAGTAGTAAGCATATGAAGTCATGTTTGACAATAGCTTATTTCAAAGATATTTTTTAATAGCTTATTTGTTTACGTACCTATTATCTACATGAAATACGACATTGGAGTAGTGGACCATTATCTACATGATAAACCTGAACATCCACATTGTGAACTCCAAAATAGGTGAGTGTTCCTTTAAGCCAAACAATTGAATCAATTATCTACATTACATATAAGACATTTTAATTAACTTGGATCATTTAGTTTCGTACATATCAAACATATGTTGATTAACTTACTATGCTTGGATGAATCACCGGTACTACCGGCAATACTGGATCGAAACTCATCCAAGTACAATAACCATTCCAACCAATGACTTCCGGTGGCGGGAGATTTTGACGTCCAACCATCTATATATTAAATGACATATACTAAGATTATATTTCATAGCATATACATATATTATGTATATATAGAGATATATTATATCCAAGTTCAAGTCTGATAAAAGGGCTTATATACTGAGATTATATTTCTATCTATCTCTCTCTATTTATCTATCTCTCTATCTATCTATCTCTCTCTATCTACCTATCAAATCTATATATTATCTATATTAAATTTCATATCACATATTAAATAACATATACTAAGATTATATTTCCATCTCTATCTATCTATCTATCTATCTCTATCTATCTATCTATCTACCTATCTCTACCTATCTATCTATCTATCTATCTATCTATCTATCCAAACAGGCATTTCGTCGAACAGCTTGGTTGCATGGACATGGACATGGAGCTCACCTTGATTTCGCGGTCCTTGGCGTCGTGGAGGGAGGTCCTGGCGGCGGCGAGGACGCTGGCGTGGAGCGTCGTCCTCCTGCGGCCTTCGCGTGGCGGCGGCGGCGTGCTGCAGCGAGGTCGGGTAGGGAGCGCGTGGGGCGGCGGCGGCGGCGTGGAGCGGCGACGTGGAGCGACGGTGGCGGCGTGCTGTTGCGGCGTGGAGTGGCAGCGGCGACACCGTGCTGTGGTTTAGTGGGCATTAACGTGCGTCTGAACATTTCGGAGGCGCGCCAATGTCTGCTTAAAAAATAACCACGACATATCACTGCCGGTTTGTGGCTTGAACCGGCAGTGAAACGGCAGAGAGGCTTCACTGCCGGTTCGTTCCCAGCCCTAATAATTTGGGATCTGTCAGAGTTTGAACCGGTAGTGAAGGTATATCACCGCCGGTCAAAAAAATCGACAGTGATGAGCCGGTAGTGATGCTGGATTCTGTAGTAGTGTAAGATCATTCATATATATGATTACGTACTCCATAGATTTACAAATATAATATTAGCAGAAAAAGGGAAAAACAAAATGCTTATCAAACGTCTTTTATATAGAGAGAGAGAGTCAAAATTCATGATGCTAAATTAATGAATTTCCTCCGGTCTCTGAATAGAGAGATTCTTAGAGTTGTTTTAAGTCAAAACTTTTAAACTATAATTAAATTTTTAGAAAAAATATTAAGATTTATAATATCAAATTAGTATTATTAAATTTATCACAAATATATATTTTTACATGTTACTCATTTTATATAATATATAAATATTGATATTTTTATAACTAACATAAAATTAAGTAAAGTTAAAAAAATTTGACTGACACAAGTATAGAAATTGATTTATTCGGAAACAAAGGCAGAAGTATACTATGCCAGATCTCTTCTCACTTATATTGATTCATTTGTCAACTCGTCACATGACATGAATATGCATGTTATTAATATTTATCAAATCAGTACGGCAATGATTACTCTTGATCATGCATTCAGAAATAAAAAACGATCAACAGGCCAAATAAATGTTGCTTTGTTCTTCCAAAATGTACATTTAATGTATCTCTTTATCCAAACCCCATTTTGGGGAAGTTAATTACATATCAAACCTCAGTCTAAAAGGTTTGAACAATCATCTTTACGTGCAAAAATGAGCAAAGCAAAAGGTTTTGCCGAGTCTCGACTCTCTACGTATGATATTGATACGATAGATCGACGAACAAACAGACTAGATCGAACGAGAGACTGCTCACCAAACGATGATCGATCTTGTTCGGCTCTGCGGCATGCGATATCAACAAGGGTAGGATGCCATGTGCGACGCCAAGCACGGCGAGCCCCTCCAAACTTTGGCGTGCATCTTGAGCATCTCCCTGGCCCTCTCCCTCGGCCGGTCGCCGGCGGCGCCGGCCTGCACCAGGTACAGCAGCCTGGCCACGACGCCGACGGCAAGCATCTCCTGCAGCACCGCGGGGGTCGCGGAGTGCCTGGCCACCGCGTGCAGCGCGCGTACCGCGCTCTCGGTGGCCGTGGGGGACAGCCGCGTCGCGGCTCTCGCAACAACAGCCATCCCTGCCGGGTGCGCCACGAGCTCCAACCGCCCTTCTGCGCAGCCGCACAGATGGTCGATGGCAACCACCGTGAGCTCCCCGGCCCGCTTGCCTCCGTTATTGCTACTGCCACCGCAGCCCTCCGTGAGGAGCAGCTCCACGAGCGCCGCCACGGCGCCGGCCTCGACCGCCTTGATGCGGTTCCGGCCCCACGGGCAGAGCCGGCAGAGCACGTGGAGCGCCACCTTGATGGCCTTGGGCGACAGCGTCCTGTCCGCCACCACCCTCACCACGCCCTCGACCAGCTCGGCGCTCGCCGAGCTCAGCCGCGACGGCTGCATAGCCGACAGCGCCGCCTTGAGCATGTGCATCGCGTACGTGCGCGCCCGGTAGCTCGGCCAGCGCAGCACGGACGCCAAGGCGTCCACGAAGTCGTCGCTGCTCTCCAGGACTCTCTTCAGGCTCGCCTCGGACAGCTTGAGAGAATGCAAGATGCTCAGAGCCGCCTCCTCCGGCGAGCACGGCCACGGCTTGGGGGAGTCCGGCACGCCGCCGCCGTACATCGGTTCCTCCTGGGATGATTGGGATCCGCATCCGCCGACGCCGAGAGGCTTGGACGACGTGCTTGCGGTTGCGGCGTGTTTCTTGACGACGGACACGAGGAACTCCACGGCCTCAGGCACGCCCTCGACACAGCGCCGGTTGCGGTCGCTCTCGCCGACGATGTCCGCGAGCTCCCTGAGCGCGGCAAGCAGCTCCTGCTGGCCACCACCATTCTTATTCTTGTTGGCGCCGTCCACGATCGCGGCGACGCGGTCGGCGTGTACCGGCGGGCGCGGGGTGGGGAACCGCTCGACGGCGTGCGCGGCGCACCAGGACTGGATGAGCCGGTGGAGCGTGTGGTTGGGCGTGGGCTCCAGGTCGTCGGCGCCCAGCGGAAGCTTGCTGACGGGGCAGTCGCCGTGCCCGTCGGTGAACACCCAGCGCTCGATGCTGTCTCGGTCGTAGGTGATCCCCGACGACAGCGTGACGGGATCCCGCATGACCTCCAGCGAGATCGGGCACACGAAGAACTTGGGCACCTCCACCGGAGCAAGAGCCGGCGACGACCGCTCCATGGATTGTGGTTATATATATTCTTGATGACGACGACCCTGCAGCCGCCTGTTCTGCACGCACCACAGCTTGCGCGTGTGGATACGTACGTTCAGCTGCACACCTATATATCTACGCATGAAACTAGCTAGCTATAGCAGTATATAGCTAGAAAGCTCGAAGGAAACTAGGAAAGGTTCTGTATCTGTAGTGTTCCAAACGGGAAAGGTTCGTCTGGAGCAGAATGAGACGGGGCGAAGAAGCATCTTATACAGGAGAAGAGACGAGAGGAAGAAGAGCGATGGGCGGCGAGGTTCACGGCTAGCAAGTGGGTGCCGGTCTTGGTTCGGTGGATTCTTTTGTATAGTCTACGCAGGGAGAGGACAGGCGAGTGGTTTGACGCAGGTGGTGGTTGATCCAGCTAGAGGCAGCTCTGGTTGGTGTGGAAGAGAAAAAATATATGGCGGCCGCGCGCGCTGCGAAGTTAATAGCGAGATCGCCGTTGGCCGGATCGGAAGCGGAGGTCCACCGGGTGGTCGTACATGGTATGGTATGGTTGCCGGACGGCGCGGGGCGGCGGCCACGGCGAGCGCGCGAGCACGGACCACGAAATGTTCCACGCCTTTGACCTTGCTTGCTGTTGGATTTAGTTTTGTTTATTATAATTTATATTTATCCTGGGCCCTACCCGTCGACTCTTCCTTCCCTCGCCTTTGACAATGTCTCGCGTCAGCTGCTGCTGATCACAGCTCGATCGGAAAATATTCAAGTTTCAATCTTTAATTAATTTCACTGCTAGTACAATAAATACACGTACCGATTTAATAATGCCTGCACAGTTCATGGTTGGGATTGTTTATGTGCAATTGCTGGTGCATATATATAGGAGTATATGGTAGGCCCCCTCAACAAATTATTTAAATTTTGGTTATGGGTTACTGCTTCGGAGGTCTAAAGAAATCCTAACATGCGTATGGCTTCAAACGTGATGAATTTTTTTTTCGTCCTCTTTATTAAGAGAAATTGGCACTTTGCCGGTTTGTTCAGAAAAAAATTACATCCAGATTTATAATATTCTTATACATGAGAAGTACCTCCTTCGTTCCGATAAATTATAAGCTGTTTTTAGTTTTTTAGATACATCATAAATATATATATATCTTGCATGCATATGAAAAGACAGGAATACTACTTATTACCAATGCAGTGGTCACTTTCTTGTAACCTTCTTTTCTATGTTTTTTTTCAGTTCTATAGTTTTTGCATTCTTGAGTTACAAAATTGCTAGTAAATAGGGGTATTGTTTTTTAATAAAAAATAGAAACGGTAACTAAGAATGTAGTAAGGTTTACCTAATCCTCTGGGGGGTCGACACAAATTCATACAAATCAATTATCTGGACTTCGCTCAAAGCAAGAAATACCGAACGAAAATAAACTAGAGTGTTAACTCTTAAAATTAACACTCACGAACAAATATTTTCCAATCCTTGTGATTTTCAATTTCATCGTTTTTTTGTCTCATTCCTGAGTAGGTGTGTATTTTATTGCAATTTACTTTCGGGGTCCGATGATTATGTATTCCTTGCGTTTGACTGTTTGCACACCTAATAACCTAAGACTTTCGAGTCTCGAAGCGTAGTAATTTAGGGTATATTTAGATACTACTCCTTCCGTCCCCGAAAGAATCAGTTCCTAGAATCCGTGTCGGTCAAATTTTTTAAACTTTGACTAACTTTATAGAAAAATGTAACAACATCTATGACTTAAAATGAGCACATATAAAAATATGTCCTTAGCCAAATCTAATGATATTAGTTTGATACCATAACTTTTAATACTTTAGTCTAAAAATTTAGTCAAATTTTAAAAAATTTTGACTTAGGACAAATTCATAAATCTATTCTTTCAGGGACGGAGGGAGTATGAGCTAATTATTGACTTGTTATTTTACCTTAAAAATAGCTCTAAGTAAGTCTAAATAAGTGGGCAAGTTTTTTAGCAAAGTCATCAATTACTTAGCTATAACTAGCTAGCTATCCAAACTATATATACAACTAATGTGAGCAAATTTTTAGCCATGTGTATCAAAGAAGCCCTCACATCGATTACTAGTATAACATAAGTTCATGTCCAATAATGTATTTTTGATATAATATTATTTTCTGGACAGTGTTTCGGGGAAAGGAGCAACTAACAGTTACGTCTTTTTCGACGGGTCCATATATCTCCGCGAGGACGCGAGGTAGGCATTTGACCCACCTCACATTTCAACGCAATCGACCTAGAGTTCGCTATTTTTTTGTGCTTTTTTTTAGTGTATATATAACGTCATGTGCCATATAAACATATGATCTCGCCGCTTACCAAATACTCAGTCAGTTATTTTACCACATGTTGTGCATGGATTACTCTATAAGTTCGGTTCCAACTTGCCATGCCATGGTCATTGTCATCGATCGGATTAACCTAACCTGGTCAGGTCTTGGCAAATTAAGTAGAAATGTATGTATGGTGGTCGTTAGACTGCTACATACGTCGTTGTTTATATATACCGTTGATCACCACCAGTGAATAGTTGAAACGTTGGACTGTACACCATCACAAATAAATTTAGAAAAGGTACAAATAGTTTTATATTTATAGGCCACGTTTAGCTGATTAGGCCAATTTCAATAGAGGTTTCATGAAGTTTCATAAACATTAAATATGATGACATGACAATATATTGATCAAGATAGATGTGATGGGAGTTTCATAAAAGTAGAGAGTTTCATGGGATAAAACTCTTTCCCAGCATTTTTAAAATATGGATACATTAAAAACTAGGTCAAAAAACTTGCATTGAGACTAACCTAAGATCCATCCCATATTATGAAAGCTGGATTTTAATTGTTCACACAATTCCTTCAGCTATTTATTAATTTGTTTGGCGATAGTAGTATTGGTGGGAAGTTTGATAAACTTCGATCCACCAGCCATTATTTTGATCTTTTTTTTTTTGGCAACCCACAGACTGGTAAAAGATGTTAAGATTGTTACTATTACTATTATCTTGGTTGGTGGACTGAAAGCTGTTCAAAAGTTGAGGACTTGTCTCACACTGCTCTTGTATATCCACCTTAATCCAAATGACTTGGATTGAATTAGGTAAAAATTAGTTAATTTTTCACTGTAATCCCTCGTAATACATATGGATCACATAATAATCCAAGTGTACTGTATTTTTAGATAAGGAATCCAGCAAGTGTGCATATTTCAGCCCTATGTGATGCAGTACACTGCGCTGCGAGTTGAACGTTGCACTGAATTTTTCTTCACAAAAAATGACTTCTTTTAACAACTGCTTTACTATGGTCTACATCCATGGTAGATCATGCTTTTGTAAGTTATATCTTTTGGTATATAGGTCTTTGTTTAGTTGCACTTGTTTCGATCTCAATTCACATGTACTATTACGAGGGATTACATAATAACCTATTACTGTTATTATGTGATCCCTACGTTTCCAAACTACAGTTCACATGATTAATTTACTCTGTCAAATTTTTGAAAGAAAATGACTACTTTTGTATAAAAATATTAACCACTAAAATCTTTCATTATTATTTTATACAATCTAAGTTTTGCATGATAGAATATTTATTTTAAATTAATGGATGTTAATATATGTTTCAAAAACTTGGTAAAAAATAGAGAGATTCGATTAATATGGATAAAACTAAAGTAGACTATAATTTAGAATGGATAGAGTATACTGTTTTGGCCAGGCGATGCTAGATTTGAAAAGAAAAATAAAACATATTTCCACATAAAGGAATGGGAGGTGTCAGATGTGAACAGTATGCCATTCAAGGCAGACACATGTGACACATCATAAAAATTTACGTGAAAGATAGCATGCTTCTCCGCCCACTCACCTGCACTTTTTTTTCTTACGACAACCTTGCCTCCACTTTTTTTCGATGTAAGAAAAATTATATTATATAAAACATAGGTACATCAATAGTATAAGCACTTTGCAATACGAAATAGTACCCACACTGTGAATAGCACCTCTCAAAACCTAACATGTTAATCGTTTTGCAGCGTAGATGACCGCATAGGCAAACACTCGGCAAATGGTCTAAGAACGACTGTTCAACGAACAACGGCCAACATTCTTGTAGGTGGAATTGAAAATCTTTTTCTTCTTTCTGGTGTCTTCCTTCTTCCTCTTTCTGCCACCGAAGAACGAGAAAGACTGATCTGAAAAATATTCTCCCTAGTCTTTCATCGTGGTCAGATCTAACCACAACAAAACGAAGAAGAGACCGGAAAAAATTATTCCATAGAGGCGACATCATCTCCACCTTGATGCCGCCGTCCGGAAACAAAAATCTCCATGTTGTCATGTCGATGAAGATGGTGACGTCAAAGTTGTCGTTCTCGTTTTCAACGAAACCGCCATAGAGAAAACAATTCCATCATTCTCCTTCATCATTGCCGGAGAAGACGAGAAGGAGGAGATAGAACTCCAATACCAAGAGCTTTAGCATGGAAACTCTAACCTAATGACTCAATCTACTAGAGAAATTTATTATTAAAATCAATGAATCTCCACTCCCATCAGCCCTCAGTGAGATACCGAAGGGAAAGGAAGGGGGACCAGCGGGGGTGGACGAAGGAAGACGGCGGCGGCGGTTCCTCCTCACGCCCACTGACGGAGCCACGTGGGGGCCATAGTGGGCCATGCCCCCCCCCCCCCCCCCCTTGCTTCCGTGCACTCCATGGCCAATAGCCATAGCACACCAGCAGCCAGCAACAGCACGCAGACATCAGCACCATGCGGCAGCAGCACCATCAGCAGGCAATTGCGGACAGCAGCAGCATCCGGCAGTAGCGCTAGGCCAGGCAGCCACGGCCAGCAGCAGCGTGCGGTTAAGAAGAGTGTGTGGGCAGAATTGCCCCCCCCCCCCCCCCTTCAAGGCTGGCTCCACCACTGCTCACGCCCACTCCTTTCCACAGGTTAGGAAACTTATGTAGAGACGCTGAGCGCTAGCCTTTGCGAGTTCACTTACCTCCACTTTATGCAATACGCCTATATCTTTGTGGGCATCCTTAACCGTATAAAACAATAGCTAGCTACATGCTATGTCATTATTATCTTATTATGTGAACTTCACGTGTAAATAATTTTTTATTTTATATCTTCTTTTATCTTCATCTCATTCTTTATGAGTAGGCTCACATATTATCTTATTTTCTGAGTAAGATATGTGTTGAGGTAAGAGTAGTCTTATTCTCTTTTCTATCTTCTCTTTTCCACATAAAAAAAGTGCTGACAAAAATTTCTATGAGGAAGTGACATTGTTGCCCTGAGGAAGCTCAGCTCGGGAGATATAAGAAAAGGTATTCGAGAGTGATGGTTTTTTTTAGTTTATTACTCAAGATGATGTTAGATCAAGAGTAGAGGATCTTTGTCTAAAGAATTAATCAACTCATCAAGAGTAATCACTTCTGGAAACCAAAATATATACATGTGGGTGACATTTTTTTTTTACGGTTATGACCAAATCGACAGAAAAATTATGAAATTCCATATAAGATTATCACAAAATGCAAGGGAAAATTAAAAAACTGACAAGAAAAAAATTCAAATAGACTGTGGTGGAATCCACATGGTAATTAATCGCTAGCATATATCCCTGTGTGTCATGCTAAAACCGACACAATAATAATAGATTTTCCTTTCTATGATTATAGAAAGTACAGGAAAATTGTAACTAGATGTGAGATGAGATGCAGGCAGGCAGGCTCCAACGGTCTTTCACGCAGCGAGTGTGGTGCTGCTCACGCGCTTGTAAACAGTAAAAGCAATAGGGGTGTTTGGATTTTAGACTAAAGTTTAGGAGATATTACATCAGAGATTCCGGTGCTTAGTATAATAACTAAATATAAGTTAATTATAGAATTAATTACAGAAGTCATAACTAGTTCATTAATCCATCATTAACACATGCATGTTTACTGTAACATCGTATATCAAATAATAAATAAGTGTGCTTAATGGATTTGTCTTATAAATTAGTCTCAATCTTTATGATTAATTTTATAATTAATCTATATTTAATATTCTAAATTAGTGTCTAAACATCCGATGTGACAAAAACTTTAAGTCGAGCAACCAAACACACCCGGTCCATAAGAAACTGATGCAAGCTTGAAGGTACATAACAAGAACAAATAAACACTTGTATATTGTATTAAAAATGATTATTGAAAGCTTAAAGGTCCTACTAAACCATGTCTATAAAGTTATTCACCATAATAAAAATAATAATAATCTTAGAAAATAGATCATTTTGTTTACATGGGTTGTCCAAAAATATCTGTGTCATTTAAAATACTTAGCATATTTCAGAGGCGGTAGCTCTATTATTTACGGTGAGAGATAAACATCTCACTAAATTGATTTACATAGATTTGTTACTAAAGTGGCCCACATCTAAAAGTAAGAGCTATTTTCAAAGACCGGCAACTTAAGAGGTTCGTCTCCACAAAATTAACGAGGCCTCAGTTCCTATGGAATCCAAAATATTTTAAATTTTGACTCTTCATTTTGTAAATAGAACTAAACACCATCCAAATTTTTTAATAAAAAGTGGTTCATTCTCCATTTTGAATTTTGGACTCAAAAGATCAAAATAAGTAGTTTGTGTGTCATCCTCACAATCCTCATCATTAGAATACAAATAAGCCAAATTTTGATTGGAACTAAGCAGTCCATTAAAATATTTTGCATTCTGAATTTTGAAATCCAAAATAGTTGGGATTTTGGATTTTACATTTCTGATGAAACTAAACAAGGCCAAAGCTCATTTGGCCGTCTTAACTCTAAATTTTCTCTATCCACACTATGCCTCTTCTGTCTCCCCCATCTCTCTTTAACCTGGTGATGAATCCTCCCTCCCCATCTCTCTCTCTGTCTCTCTCTATGTGGTGCACGCCCCTGATGACAGCGTCTTCCCCTATACGGCTATACCCCTAGCCCTCCAGTTAACACCGGCAAAAATGGTAAAGACAGACAATACTGTCGCCTCTGTTATACACTCGTGCAGATTGTTGCCAGATCCTGCAGTTCAAAACCCACAAATGGCACTCCACAAACTAAACTGTAGAGCAAGCTATCAAATGACCAAATAATTAACACTTTGTTTGAATAGGTTCAGTCAATTGCATTACTATTTAGTATTCCCTTGTGACATCCAAGTCATACGTTATATACGATACCTGCTCTCGGTCGATCGCGTCGTCGATCGCGCCTGCTCTCGGTCGTGGGGTGAGCTGTATGCAGGTGGTCGATGGATTCGAATCGCGTGGCGGTCACCGTTGTCGGTGATGGACCGAGATTAGGGTTGACTCCGACCGATCGGTCCAAATGCCGACTGCGAGCTGATCATTTGCGTGCAGGGCCAGGCATGTTGAGAGCTCTTTTTTTTTAGACTTGGATTGGAGTCGATCAATCCACATATTTAATGCACACTGGTCGTTTGAAATTTGTCTATATATAGGGAGTATATTCATCAGTAACCAGGTATAGAATTACAGCATCTCTAAAAGATTAGATAAATCGTTTTCTAAATGTAAATTTAGCTATTATAAAAATAAAAACCATCTCTAACAGGCTAAATGTAGTAGCTTTCTATTTCACGACATTCGCTCTCTACTTTTGGATAGTCTACCTCACTAATCATTTAGTCTTCAGAGTCTGTTGGAGTGCTAGTATTATTTATTTTAGAGAGTAACTAAATCACTAAATTTGACTAGTCTTTTAACCAAAACTAGCCTATTATAGACGATTCCTCTAGAGTTTTTTTAGGGTTCTAGCGAACTGAAATATTATGCTATTACCAAGCCTATGTTGCGGTCTTGTGAAGGTTAATGAGTCATCCGTAGAAAAGAAATTAAAGTCCGACTATATAATGAAAAGAAGATGAACCTGAAGTAAGGACTAGTGAATCTAGAGGTAAGTGTTTGAGACTTTTAGTCCCGATGGTTTGTAGTTTGGGATGAGAGACTGCATCGTGGCCCGTGGAAGTACCTCTTTCTTTTATTCGAACACGAGCGGCAATAAATTGTTTTGGTCTGTCAAAGGTTAGAGGAAGGAAGTCGAAGAGCACTCTAGTCAACTGGGCCTTCACAACGAGCCCAACACAAGAGCCTATGGCCCATCCGATTCTCTATTTGTTTTTCTATATCCTGGGCCAGGCCATACAGAGAGGATACATATTGCTAAAGGAAAATGTTCACATTTCCTTCAACTTTTGTGAAGGTCCGTTTTTCCTCAATAAACTCTAAAACCATGTAAATCACCTCCTTCAACTGTTAAAACCGTGCGTTTATCTTCCTGGCCTGGTTATAACCAGTTTGGAAGGCGTTTTTTTTCTCTTTTTTGTCTTTTTTATTTATTTTAGCTGAATCTTTGAAAAATCATAGTAAACCAAAAAATCATAAAATAGAAATTTTAATTTTGTTGGACTCCACAGGAGTAGATCTACATAGTGAGCATATAATATGATAGCTTTAGACCAAAGTTTTTGTTGTAAATTTAGATATATTGTTCTATCTAATTAGTTGGAGTAATTCATAACTGCAGTTTTTATGGTCCAATTATAGTGAAGTTTTTATGGTGTCCTAAATATTGTATACTTGAACTATAGCAAAAATTTCATACTCATTGGATCATTGGATCATGTATAACTTAGTTATGTAGATTTATTTAGATTTAATAATCATAAACCATAAGTAAATCTATAACTAAGTTATACATGATCCTATGAGTATGAAATTTTTGCTATAATTTAAGCATAGAATAATTAGGACACCATAAAAATTTCACTGTAATTTAATTGTAGAAACTACAATTATGAATTATTTCAATTAATTAAAAAAAGAATAGATCTAAATATACAACAAAAACTTTGGGCTAAGCATACCATATTATCTGTTCATTGTATATCTTATCATATGAAGTCCAAAAAAAATAGATTTTTTTATTTTATGATTTCCTATTATGTTTCAAAGATTCAACTGAATTTCAAAACCGTCTTCAAAACTGCTAATAACCGGACCAAGGAGGTAAAACACACGGTTTCAAAAGTTGAGAGAGGTGGTTTGTCTAATTTTAGAGTTAAGGGAGAGAAATTAGAATTTCATAAAAATTGAGGGAGAAAAAGTGAAATTTTCCATGGCTAGGAGATAAGTCTATAGGACTCGGGCCTTTGATAACCTGATGTTTTGCCTCATCATATGGGGCCTCTGGCCTTAAGTTAACATTTTGTTTCATGGGCCGGCCAAGTCAGCTAGGTGCCCTCAGCCAGTGAAGCGTTGCCCATGTACGGATGTACCGATGGTTTGGATGCAGAAGCTTCATCGTTTCTTTCTTTCTTTGCGCCACCGCATACGAAAGCCTCAATTCAAATATGTCTACTGCACCCTGCAAACAAGACAGGTTATCTCTGAATCGTGCGTACACTCTCTCTATTTTAGATAATAATAATAATTGATAAGAGAACAATTGTAATACAGTAACACATTATATAGGAAATCAATACGAAACATCACAAATAAAATATTATATAGGAATTCAATACGAAAAATCACAAATAAAATTAACATATAGCATTATAAAATATAAGTAATTGAAATACAATTTATGTATATTTGATTCTTTCGGTTACTTCGGTTATCTGAGAGTAGGAACCGAAATTTATTTGATTCTTTCAGTTCTTCATAATCGGGAACCAAACAAAGAATTGATTTTTTTTTCAGTTTCGGTTTGATTTTCGGTTCGAGGTTAAAAATAGCTTGGTAAGGAACCACCGGTTCCTCCGAACCACCATAACAAAGCTCTCATATTAAATGACGAGTTGATGTGAGATTGCCTGTTTATTTTAAGTCGGCTCCTACAAAGTCTCGATGGAACTCGTCGCTTGGACTGGACCCAATCTAATTAAGCCCACTTCTGACCCCCAACCGGCTCTCAGCCTCATCTGTCAACTCTGATGCCGGCAGCTTCCTTTTATAAAGGTGAAGCCCCAGCGCCTCCACGGGTGTCAGGGCAAAAAGAGGGTCTTTCGATTTCACGTCGTCTTCTAATGCTGAATTTGCTGATGCAGGGACTAGTAACCTCTGATCGGTTGCCTGGTCATGTCTCGCTGAGAATGCGACGCGGGCGGCGAGATGCATGCATGTCCAATTCCTCCTACCGGTTTCACCGATGCCCAACCCGGCAACCCCAAAGAATCCAGGTTGCTGGATTTCAGTTCGCCGCGTAGACTCTACCGAACAATAATAAATAAGGGCAGTATTAGTTTGTGTATCAATTCAGTTTGATTTGTAGCCAGGAGTCAGGCTTCGTAGGCCATGCTAAGGGTTGTCTTAGCATGTCTAGGACGAGACGAGACGAGAGGATATGTGAACATATTGCATGAGATTAAAAAAGAAAGAAAGAGTAAAAACAAACAAAAAGTCGTCACCATATATATTCATTATGTAATAACACTATTATCTCGTAGCTCTTAATTCATCTTGTGTTATTTTAATATTATTTGGAACACAATAACTTCATCTAATATAATTAATCTTATACTGAAAAATAATATTAAGTTATTGACCGCAAAAATGCTGGCATACAACATGCTTCGGCCTGGGAAACGGTAATGATTGTTTTCTCACTACAACAACAACTTTAACAATGACGGGTATTTTAGATTTACGGAGGCGGCCAACGCTGCTGTCTCCGTGCAAAGGCCTACAGAAGCGGTTGGTTAAAGAAGCCCAAACCCATTAAGACGGGTTTATTACCTGCCAAGCTTAGCCAATATAAGCTAGACTAATAAAAGGTTTATGCACGATGAAAATAAATGTTAGAATGTTGGGAGTGGCCTAGTTGAGTACCTCTCCTCGTGGTGGTTAGATTTCGAGTCCTTAGGAACTCACTCTTTGTGGCTTCGGCCATACTGACCGGGGGAACTCCCTCGTCTGTCAGTCTGTCCCACATCTAAAGCATAAGTATGTGGCTAGCTTATCTTACGGAGGTCTCTATAGTTTCAGCTGCAGTGATCGAGGGAGGGACTCCCTCGTCTATCCTACATTCAAAGCATAGATCTATGGCCAGCTCATCTCACAGAGTTGTGGTGTCACTGTGTGTAGGGGGGCATATGGCTTCAGCAGTTTCCTCAATCTGGGTGAGAAATTCTTTTTAAGGCCACAGTGAATGAGGAGGTGACTCCCTCATTTGTCCTGAATCCAAATCATAGGTCCGTGGCCAGCTCATCTCACAGAGATATGGTATCGCTGTGTAAGGGTGAGTCATGGGCTTTGGAGTTTTTTTTCAATCTGCATGAGAAGATCTTCTTTTTAAGCCAGAATATATGAGGGGTGTCTGAGCTGATAAGTTCAAGCGAACTGGTTGAATATAAATCATTAAAAACTCAATCACAGAAGTCTAGTTGAGTACCTCCCCTCGCGGTGGTTAGATTTCGAGTCCTTAGGGACTCACTCTTCGTCGTAAACCAATTTATATGGCTGAGGCTAGAATTCTAGTCGTGGCTAGAAACACTTGCTGAGTCCATAGGAAGGATCATATTTTGAAAGCGAGAATGATAGTTATTTTAGAAAGTAAGAAGTACGGCGTGGCACTAAACCTAGCTAACGAGAGACCGACTACCGAGTACAAGCCAAGCTTAGCCAATATAAGCCAGACTAATAAAAGGTTTTTTTGAAGGTAATAAGATTAGAATGTCACAAAGACAATATAAATCATTAAAAACCTAATCACAGAAAGTCCGACTATGCAGCTGCCAATCGCTTTTTTATGATTTCGTGGTTGTAAATAAATCAATATATATGACAGAGTCTAGAATTCTAGTCGTGGCTAGAAACACTTGCCGAGTCCATGTGATAGGAAGGACCATATTTGACCTAGCAACACCTTGTTAGCATTGCATTGCGTTGCACCCCGGACCGGACACCGGACACTAATAAAATATACTATGGTCGATGCCGTTCTTTGTCGTACGTACACTCAGCAAGGCGACGGCAGACGGACGGACCCGTTCAACTACCAAATCTGTCTCAGGTCCGGCTGTTCGTGTCTACAGTAGTACGTATTGGAAAGAGAAGGATTCTGTGCATCAATCTGTCATGGCAGTCGGAGGCAAACGCAGCAGGTTGACAGTGGAAGAAAGAAATGAGGAAAGAGAGCCAAGTGCACTGCAAAGAGACAGCAACGGAATGGAAAGAGCAAAATGATGAAGGGCAGAGCAGAACAGGACGCTTCCAAATGGACGTGCGCCTACTCAGCTGACGCCTGATGGAAACGCAGCAGCGTGGAGGAGTCTGCAAGACGAGTTCTCCGCCGTCCGGCGCGTCGCGTACCATTTTCCGTCGTATAAAAAAGTGCACCGGCCCGGCGGCACGCGGAGGCCGGCGAGCCGAGTCCACTGCTCGGTGCTCCGCCCAAGTGCAAGTGCCGCTGCCGTCCGTGGCCCCCCGAAAAAAAGAAGGATTCCTCACCGTGCGCGCACCCGGCCGGGCCGTAAAAAACACCGCTCCCTGCTGCTGCCGTGAAGCCGTAAAACCCACACGTCTCATTTGACCTGGCCCTTGGCCTCGGCCTCCCTCGCAACTTTTGCCTCGCGGAGCTCACACGCCCACACGCACTCCACCAGCAGAGGCAGAGCAGGCCACACCACTCCCGGCCTTGCCCCCGTTCCCCACATGTTGAACCATTCCCATTCCCGGCCCGATTCCCGCTCCCCGTTCCTCCACCACGGCCACGCCGCCGCCGCCACCGCCGAGACGGAGCACCGGGACCGGGCGGCACAGGGGATGGACCCGCCGTCGTCATCGGGCCGCCCCACCACCCCGCGCCGGCAGCTACAGGGCCCGCGCCCGCCCAGGCTCAACGTCCGGATGGAGTCGCACGCCATCAAGAAGCAGCCCTCGGGGTCCGGGGTTCCGCCCGCGCAGCCCGGGCAGGGGAGGCGGGACCCGCAGCACCCCGGCCCCGGGAGCCGGGCGCCCGTCATCATCTACGACGCGTCGCCCAAGGTCCTCCACGTCAAGCCCAGCGAGTTCATGGCGCTTGTGCAGCACCTCACGGGCCCCGGCGGTGGATCCGCCGCGCAGCAGGACGAGGACCACCACCACCAGTACGACCACCACACGGTGGACGACGACGGCGACGCCATGGTGGGGCAGGCGTTCCTGCCCCCAGAGCTGCTACTCTCGCCGTCCGCCGCCATGTCCCCAGCCGCGCGGCTGGCCACCATCGAGCGGTCCGTGCGCGGCCCCATGCCGGCGCCGCCAATCACGGACTACGACGTCGACGTCGACGACGGCACGCTCGCGGCGGTGCTCGGCCCCGCGCGCCACGCCAGCGTGCTGTCCCCGCTACCGTCCTCGCTGCCGCCGGCCGCCGCGTCGGGGCTGTTCTCGCCGCTGCCCTTCGACGCCAGCACCATCAGCTGGCTCAACGAGCTCAGCCCCATCTTCCGGGCAGCGTCTACGGCCACCGCATCCTCGTCCTTCGGCGCCGGCGGCCCGGGTGCCGTCACGAGCAACGGCGGATCCCGGACGCCGCCGCCGCCGGCCTACTATTCCGACCCCTTCGTCCCCAGCCCACGCAACCTCCTCGCCACCCCCACCGTGCCTTCGCCGGCCACGTGCGCCGAGTTCTTCGGCAGCCTGCCGGATCTTTAATTAGCTCGCGGTCCCCCGCCGCAGCTGCTGCTGCCGGCGCCGCTCCCGTCCAAGACAGATGCAGCAGCGGCCCAAACTTTCTGCGACATTTTTCCACACCTTTTCTTTCTGCCACTGTAACATCTTTTTTTTTCTTTTTTTTTTCTGGCGGGTAGGGGCAAGTTGGTGAGGCCGGAAAATGATGCCAATTTGATTAGTAGTGCAGTGCAGCAGCAGGCAGTGATGAGGAGAAAGGGCGTGAGAACAGAATGCAACGCAGAAAGTTTTCCGGCAGCGGATGACTACTAGAAGCGGCCGGCCAGCACGTCCCATTGTTTATTTCTTCTTTTCCTCTAGTAGATTTTACTATACTACTACACCTCTAGTGTACACCAAGGAAGTGATTATTGTTTCTTTATTAATGGAGGATTTGTTAATTCTTTTAGCTCGGTGATGCGCTTATCATGCTGACTTGGTGCGTTGTAACCGAACCCACACACACAAAAGTGTGGTGCTCTCCCTAGTTGTGGGTTGTCTCCCCAAATCTAGAGCCGACTAATGCGCCTATTATAAGGCCCAAATGATACTTTCTCATATATGTATGTGTGTATATATATATAGGTCTATCTAGATGGGTAGAGTGCTCGTTTAATTTCAAACTCAAACGAATCTACTAACCGACGAACGCGGAAGCATAACCACCATAGAAGACGATACACAAACGAGAATGACACTGAGGCACAATAACAAGTGGTATTAGAGCTCATGGTCGAAAAAAACCTAAGTCTCAGAGGTCACATGTGACGGGGAGCCCGTTAACGTCTCGGAGGTCACACGGGTTGTGTGATGAGCGTTGGACTTGGGGCCTGGATAACGTCTTCCGAAGATCACATGGTGTAGTGTGATGGAAGAGTTGGGTCCGATGTGTGACGGAGGAGATTGTTGGGTTTAGTCCACATCGGTAATTGATGTTGGGGAAGCGCAACATATAAGCCGGGGGGCAACCCTCACCTATCAGGTTAGTCTTTTGGGTTGATCCTAAGGCATGTATATGTTGTGGGCTCCGGTGGACCTGGGACTGAGGGGCGCTGGCTCGTGGGTATAGCGAGTTGGACCGAATTCCGCTACGCACCCTAACATAGATTTATTTTTATTTTATGATAGCTTTTTTATCTAAAAAATATTTGATTTGCCTACTAGATTCCCTTTTTAAAAAAATCATCTTAACCTTTTTTATCTAAAATAATATATTTTTATAAAAAAATTGCTAGTCAAAATTTTGAAAATATGACTTAGGATAAACTTAGATATACTTGGATTCATGGAGGATCCCTAGTCAATTTGAGATATATTTCACGTGGTAATCTAACTTAACATTTATAATTCCTTTTTTCTCTCCATAAATATTTAGACAAACATCTAGACATTTTCGTCCTGTTCGTTTGGCTTATCAGCCGACTTATTAGCGGACTTATCAGCCACCGAAACAGTGTTTTTCTCTCACAACAAAACAGCAAAAAACAACATCAGTCGGCTTATCAGTTACCGAAACGATTAGGCGAACAGGAATGTTTGAGTTCAAAAACAATAAATTATTACTCCCTACATCCCACAATACCTCATGTTGTAGGATTTTTAGGACGTATTAGCTCTAAAAAATTACTCATTTACCCTTTATTTATGAAAGTGACCCATGCTAACTAAAGAATAAGACGCTAGTTCCTCTGTTCTAAATTATAAGTCACTTTAACTTTTTTATATATTTATTTTGCTATGTATTTAGACCTTGTTTAGATGTAAAAAGATTTGGATTTTGACACTATACCACTTTTATTTGTATTTGGTAATTATTGTCCAACTATGGAGTAACTAGGCTCAAAAGATTCATCTCACAAATTATAGATAAACTGTATAACTAGGTTTTTTATCTATATTTAATACTTCATGCATATGTTCAAAGATTTGATAAGACGAAAAATCTTATAAAGTTTAGAAATTTTGAAGATATCTAAACAAGGCCTTAGATACTTTTTATATAAATATAATATATATAGATACATAGCAAAATTAAATGAATGTAAAAAAGTCAAATGACTTATAATTTAGAATGGAGTAATTAAGAACAGTACATGGAGGCGTAATCTTATATTGGTATGGATCCAACCTAGCGTCCATGAGCAAAAACATCAATTTTTTTTACAATCTTTGAAGCCTAAAATATTAATTTAATGTTCCCTGAAGAAGAAAATGAATTATTGAATTTCCCATAAAGAAAAAAAATCTGTGAGGTCTCAATTGGAGAAAGGAAGGAATTCGTGA
Source organism: Microstegium vimineum (assembly GCA_022036555.1). Lineage (NCBI taxonomy): Eukaryota > Viridiplantae > Streptophyta > Magnoliopsida > Poales > Poaceae > Microstegium > Microstegium vimineum. The sequence goes on along the minus strand of CM039140.1, from coordinate 6,950,932 downwards.
TGTGTCAGTATGTGGCAGTATGTGGAGAGAGAGAGAGTGAGTGAGAGAGAGAGGCAGTAGCCACTAGCTAGTGCCCTGTGGATAACAGGGCCTCGCATGTGAACGCGCCGGATGCGGAGCTTCTTTCTGGAGCTGACACGTGCTGCGAGAAAGATTTGGCTCGCAGAAGTGAGAGCGGTTGCAGCAAGGTCTGTCCAAAAAGATCTCCAAATATGCCACAGTTCACCATCACACTCAGATGATCAAATGATTCTCATTTCTCAGATGAAGCTCCTCTGGATTCCTACGTGATGCATGAATCTATTATTTATCTATATGTTTTTGAGAAAAAAACTAACATAGAGTTGTGTTTTATCAAAACTTATTATCTTTTTTTTTGTTTATTTTTTCAAACTTTTTTTTTCTATGTTGTATCAAAGGCTATTCTAGAAACTTCATATCCAGTGTGGGGACTAAAGAGGCCCGAGATCCAAAGATGGATCTAGCATTGGGTCGGTCGAGTCTGAGCTTCTGCTACTTAATGTTAGGGTTAATTTGGAAACTCAAATTCTTTTAAATTTTCTAATTTTTATCATGGTGTAAATATATGAGGATATTATTTGAATACTAATTTAGTTAATAATTATATGGAGTGATTTCCATCCCTGCCCCCCCCCCCTTCTTCTAAATTAGCCCTTAGAAATATATGGAACCTCTCCTAAGCTACATCCTCCATACAAGCTTAAAAGAAGGTGCTAAATGTACAAATAAAGAGAAAGAACCCCAACTAGTGTAGTATGTTTCTAGATCCGCCGTTGCCTAGACTCCCTACTCGTACACGGACAATAGAGCCCCTCGATCCCTTCCACCACATATGCACAACATTTTTTTTACATGAGTGAAGTAAATAAAGGAGAAGAAGAAAAACAAGAAGATAAATAAAGAGAAAAAGAAAAAAGAGTGGTAGAAAAACCTCCCTAATCTCAGCGAAGAAACTTCATACTCATTGGAATCTCTATTGCATGTTATTGTTTTTCCTATTCCTATACAACTCCTGATGAAGACTAAGTTGGATAAGGGGTACGAGAATCTTGGATTTCATTGTAAAAGGGTAGGAAAAATTGTTTAGCAAATTATATATCTCTCTAGATTTTCTAGATATATAGTTTTTTACTATGTATTTAGATATAATAATATATTTTAATATATAGTAAAAACTATATACTACTTTATTAGTCCCCAAAAAATACAATTACATATTTGGTTAGAGTACCTAAAATTTGACAAATACATAGATAAAAATGTTAATTTTATATATATTAAAAAATATTTCATGATTATAAGTTCAGTCTCAATGTGGTGTCATGGGGTGTTTCATCCACGTTTAATACAGCGCCACATCAGCTTTTTGAATGAAGCTATGAGGAGAGGGAAGATGCTCGTTTCATCCCCACGACACGAGCTGGGCCGCCTTTCCAACAAACGTGAAACGGAATGAAACCCGCATTGAGGCGCTCGAGCGTTTCATCCGGAGAAAAAAAAAGAGCAGGAAGCAGGGCGAGCTGCGAGCGCGCTCCTCCGCCGCAGCGCCGGGCGAGGCCAAGGCCGAGGCGAGGCGAGGCCGGTCCTCCGCCGCGGGATCTCCTCAGCACCGCGCGCTAGCCGCCGCGAGCGCGCTCCTCCGCCGCAGCGCCGGGCGAGGCCGAGGCGAGACGAGGCCGCTCCTGCGCAGGGAGCATTGGCCTAAAATTACATCTTTTGGAGGACATAGGGAGCATAAAACAGAACAACTTATAATTTAAAACGGAGATTACTTTTTCTAGATCTTTCTTTGGTAGGACTTATTTATGGATGTGGCTGATTTGTTGTGAAAGAAAAAAACATTATTCTAAGGCTGAAAAGTAGAAGCTTATCTGAGTCATCATAACCTCAAATTACAACAGCACCACGTGGTGAATTGGGCTAGTGAGGTGACCGAAGTGCACTCACTGGCTGGCGGCTGCTGCTGCCCTGCCTTTAAGTCGCACCGCATTTGTGGGGGTGGTCGTTACCGTCGTGTTGTGCTTGTCAAACTGTTCTCAGCTGCCCACCAAAGCAAACTGCACTGCACATCTGCGGAACCGCAGTGCTTCTGCTTCCAAATGCGGTGTATCCTCCATCACCGTATCTATCTACTACGATCGCAGCGCCTCCAAATGGTGGCCAATGCCTGTCGTAGTGCATCCGGCAGCATACTACCACAGTGCCTTCGCAATGGAGCAAAGAATCTCTCCATCCGTGATGATCCGTCTCTCTCCACAACGAAAATTGCTAGCATTCAGATTCAGAAGCAGTTTTCTTCATATTAATACGGGACAGTGTTACTGAGGTCAGAAGCATCGCAGCTTTCCTCAGTGTTACTGAGCGGAGTGACGCCACGGTGACCTGAACTCCTGAACTGAACCAAGACGCTTGGCTCGCCCGCGTTCACTAGCAGCTTTCCTCACGGTGCCGCCACTCGTCTTGCGGCTCAGCACGTCCCTCCCGTCCCGTCTCAACCACCGGAAGAAGAAGAAGAAGAGCCGCCGCGTGCGCGCGGTGCTGCAGCCTGGCGGAGAAAACGCAGGAGGTCTCGGTCTCGGACGACCTGAATGCCAGAGCGACGAGTCTGACTAGCGATTGCTCCCGGCCATGATATCCTCACTGGATCCAGGATGTCCGGATGGATTGGACAGTGAAGTGCAGTGCAGGTGATGCCGCCTTCTCCTGCTTGACCTTAATGCAGACGAAACAACAAGACTTGTGGTTCTGAGTCTTGTTGGAATGTTGGGTCCCTACTACTCCCTACACGGGGGAAGAAGAGTTAAACGCAGACGTGGACAGAAAGGCGCCACGCCACATTGATGATTTTTTTTGAGCCTTTTACACGTATGCCATTAAAAAATATGGTCTAATCATCATGTCCCTGAAAAGTTTAAACTCACGTCTATATCTAAGTCCCGAAAACTTTTCTCTTACACGCCATTCCGTTCACGCTCCGCTAGTTTTCTGACGTTTGCAACCCCTGACATGTGGGTCCAGGCAGCGAAAATGTCCTAAATACCCTCAGTCTTACTTCTTTTTCTCTACGTCCACTCACCGACAGGTGGACCCCACATGTCGGGTCCATCGTCAACCTCCAGCCAGCCCCTTTCTCTTCCATACGTAGCTCGCCCCTTTCTCTTCGATATGTGGGTCCAGGCACCACGGCCTTGCCACCGATTCCGCCGTTGTCGTCCGCCGCGACCTGCTGCTGGTACGAGCGCGCGATGGCCGAGACGGGCGTGAAGGTCGCCGCGGCCGCCTAGCGCCGCCGCGCTCGCGTACAGCCAGCTCCCGCGATTGCGGCACCGCCGACAAAGTCGCCCCCAGCGCGCACGCGCTCTCCGCCTCCGCTAGCGAGCAGGTGCCTCCGGCGCTGGGCCACTGGCGCGCGGGCGGGCTCGTCGTCGGCGATTCCGCGGCTGGAAATCCTCCGCGCGCGCACGCTCTGCGGCCGTGACCTCCGCCGCCGCAGCACCGTGAGACCGCTCCGCCCGCGGGCGCTATCCGCCGCGCGGCCGCGAGCGCCCTCCGCCGCGTGCCAGCTTGCTCGGCCCGCGAGCGCCGGCGAGGACGCCGCAGTGCAGGGCACCGGCGAGGCCGTGCAGGACGTCGGCGAGCAGCGAGCCGTGCAGGAGTCCGTGTAGGACGCCAGCGAGCAGGCGCCTCCGCCGCCGTGCAGGACGCCGGCGAGGCCGAGCAGGACGCGAGAGCTCGGCCTCGGTGCGGCCTATCCGTGCTAGATGGGGAGGTTGGGGATGAGCTGCCTTACACGTGGGGCTCACTCGTCATTGAAGAGAAAGAAGGAGGAAGAAGGGGTGGTGGGACCTTGCTGTCAATGACTCAGAGGGCAGAGGGCATTTAAGACTTTTTTCAGCTCAGTTTGACACCGTTGAGGAAAGAAGTGAACGGACGTGCAAGAGAAAACTTTTCACGACTTGGATATAGACGTGAGTTTGAACTTTTTAGGGACATTAATGATTAGACCATCTTTTTTAATGACATACACATAAAAGACTCTTCTTTTTTACATCAGCCACATCCCAAGCGATGGCATCAGCTGCTAAGCACTGGTACCGGTTTCCTTGGAGACTGTCAGACTGATAATCCTAGTAACTAAACTTGATTTTCTTTTCACGCGAGATGAAAATAAAAATATCTAAATAAGTAGTCTGTGTAAAACAAAATTAGTAGAGACAAAATTCAACTAACTAAAAAAAATTAAGAGTTTTTACCATGGCAATAAAAAACAAGAAAAGTTTACCTTGGTGATTTTACCTTGGTGATCTTAGCCTTTTCTCTCACCTAGCATAAGCTCACCAAGACACTCTTTTCACATATTCCTCGTCGAAAAGTTTTGGCATAATCGACAATGCTTTGATCCAATCATTATGGCTCAAATTTGACGATTTTCAGGGTGGTAGCCGACGATGAACATGTTTCGTCGGGCACATGCAATTGGTCTGCCGTTTCCATAATGTGCATGTGTCACAAGATCACGAGCTGAGCAAGAGATCATTTGGCTTTTCTCTTCGTGAGAGCTTAGATAGCAGGTCTGAAATTAGTTCGACGGTTTGTTTCAAAAGGCCGATAGATGTTCTGGCTGCTTGAGACAACAGTGGTCCTAAGCAAACATGAGTAGCATTGCAAATATACGAAGTAGAGTATTATTATGCAAGAAAAGCTCTAAGATTATCCAAAATTTAAATTTACAAGAGGGACAACAAACTAAACCATATACTGCAAGTGACTTGGCCGACTGTTTTATTGAGAAATTGAGTTCATCGAGAAAACTAAAGGCTATCTTGATTTCGCCTCAGCAAAAATGCACAATCACGGTATATGAATGAGAAAAAACACTTTAAGCCAATGAATTGGTTGGCGATAACTATAAACATTGTGCCAATATATACAGTGTGCACATAGAGATAAGACAATTACAACAAAAACAAGTAATCAAACTATTTAAAAATATTTTCAACTAATACATCCTGATGTTAGTGAAAAAAAAGCTGATCACCTGCGCTACTGGCGCAGGCCACCTTGTGATACTAATTATAACTGAATGGTTGTATTTTTTTTTACCTTGTAACAACCATCCAGCAAAAAGATTATAGGCAGCACAAGTGCTTGGACTTGGACTGACTACAGATCATCTCTTCGTGAGAAGTTCATGATCTAAGTAACAAATGTTACAAAAAGAATTTCTAGCAACTCTGACCAGAAAAAAGAGAAAATTCATAACGTTAGCAGGTTATCAATCACCAACCACGGCTGCGCTCCGATGACGAGCTCAAACCGGTCTTGAAGCTCACAATCTGGCGGGCAAGCCATAGTTGGGAAAAGATCGGATCACACCATCACGGCTGGCAGTCACGATGACCGTGCTCCACGCGGCGGATATCACGGAGAGGCAGTCGCCCAGCTGCGGGCTGTTTTCAGGCTTTGCAGTAGAAGGCAACTTCTCTTCAGGCCATGTCGCTGATCCCTTGCTGCTGACCACGAACGACCACGGCCCAGGGGACTGGCACACCTCGTGGTGGTGCGAAATGGGCGCGCTGGAGGATTTCTCAGTCAGGCAGGAAGGCCTCGTGTGCCCATCTTGGTGCACTCCGGGCCATGGTACCGCAGTAGTCACATCTTTGGAGAAGAACATCTCACATGAATGAACTGATTTTGCATCTCTAGAATTCGCAAAGTTCCAAATATAGACATTGGAATCTTTGCCGGCAGATATAAGATATCTGCCGTCTGATGTTAAAGATGGTGATGATAGATCCTTCGACTTCCAAGGCCCTGTATCAGAGATAAGTAAAAAAAATAGCAGCATCTATCAGTAACTGAAGTCAAGAGGTGTAACATGGTTGAAACATGATGAGTTTCTACTTTCTGCGTGAAATCTACCTTTAAACTTTTGGATGGTATCACCATTGGCGACTCGGATTTTGGAATCTCCTGATGTAATTATAATCCCATTGGAATCACTTGTACATAACTGCAAAGCAGAGGTCATAATTTAGCAATTTGACCTGGTTTAATTATTGCAAGAATACTAATGCTTCCACTAACTCGCTGCAGAAAAATCATACAGTATGAGCCAAGAGAGAAATAAACCTCTAGACTGTTGATCCGACTGGCTGCTGACTTTTTCTTCCCTTGCACAAACAATTCTTTCTCCAGCTGGATGTTTTCACCTAAAAAGGACAATTGAACCGCTTACTCTTAGTACTGAATTATTGGTAACAACAAATGGAAGTTGGAACACTCAACATAAGTGAAATTACATTAAGAAAAAGATCTCCATGTACCTGATTGATCATAGAAACGACATGCGCCTGCAATCGTGCCAACAATAAAACCCTGGTTTGCAAAAACATGAATTAGAATCCACTTATGGAAAAAAAAATAAACTGCAATGACAATGGTATCTGATTCACACCTTGCCATCTGGTTGGTAACTCAAAGCAGTTATGATATTTCGCGTATCAGCCCAGTCAGTTACTCGCTTGTCCAACACATCCCAAATGCGCACTTTACCATCTAATGAACCGCTGATGAAGTATTTCTCATCCATAGGGTTGAATTGAACACATGTTACTGTTGTCAATTACAAAGGAACAGAAAAGAGAGTCAGGTTCTTATCCAAGGAAAAATATTTAAGTTCTTATTATGCTTCAATGTACTGAGAACATCACAAGGTCATTCTCATCATAACAACAATGTTGCTCCACCAGACGATATCAACACTGAGCAAACAGAACTCGTAGTAGTTTACCGATATTCTACTTACCATAGTCTTTGTGTTTGAAAACTGCAAGACAACCATCACAGCCAGGTTTCCATAAGCGCACTGTCTTATCTTTAGATGAAGTTAAGAGATACTGCAGTCAAACAAAGAAAAAAAAAGAAGGGTAAGCAATTTAGCAGGGAAAGAGGTTAGTGAATATAGGTTGAGTGGTCTGAGTAAGAGATGTGAGGTATGCAGAATACAAAGGAAGACTTACATCTGATTTGGACCATGCCATATCAAGGATATCACTTGTATGGCCACGGAATTCATGTAATGGAGTCTCTGATATACGGAAAACCTTCTTGGGTATAACTGCAAGTGGCTTGTTCTGCCCCTTTTCTATATTTGTATTGAACACCCGAACTTTCTCCACCTTTTCATAGGAATCCTCTCCCCTATACAACTTAGGAGATGCTTCTACTTCTATGATTTGCCATATCCGTATAACACAATCCTCACCGCCGCTTGCTAAATACCAGCCAGATGGGCTGAATTTCATGACACTGATTGAACCCTTGTGAGCTCTGATTTCTTGATCCATGTAGACACCAGAGAATTCAAGAAAATTTTTCTTCCGATGTTGAACTCTTGTTCTGGTTGGTATACTATTTGTGCAATTTTTCACATGGACATCATTCTTGCAAATGCCACCAAAGCTTTTGTTTGTCACGAATTTCTTCCACATGCTTTTGGCATCCTTTTTCTTAGCACTTTTTGTTTCTTTTGCAGGAGTATTACCACATCCCCTCCGCAATAATTTCTGAACAGACCGAGAGAGGCCAAGCAATCTTTCAAACTCCAGAAGAGACATCACCTTATCTGATCCAACCTCCTTGAGCATGTCAGCTATACTGCTATGTGCCCCATTGTGAACAATATCCATATCCCTTATGCAACAGGCACCGTCAAGCTCCGATTCATTGTCACAAACAGATGAATCCACCGAAGAATGGCTACTGACAGTTCTCTCCTCCATGTCAGTGGAAGAAGACTCAACGGCTGTGATTTCACCATGGCATTGGAAAGAATCTGTTCTGGTAGAAACAAAATCATCGAATCCCATTCCCTTGAGGAACCTTTGCCTCCTTTCTTGAACACTCATTGGCTCGTTTGCCCAGATCTCATACTCAAATTTCATTGGCACTGAAACTTCGTCACTTGTGCTGCAATCCTCTGAAGATGAAGCTTCCCCTGCAGATCGAACATCTTCAAATGCGTCGAAGAAAACATCATCACTGCCTGATTCAGATCTTGGCATCTTCAATGAATATGATTCAGCACCAAACAGTGTATTGACACGGAGGGGCTCTAGCACTCAGTGAAGGCAGTGGGGTATCAGACTGCCATCTGCAATCAACAATGCAAAATGAGGCTATGGTAAAGGAAAAAGGGTGGTAACGTGAGAAGAATACTGAGCAGCACCCCAGAAAGATTTCAAAACTTTGGTGATTCCAAAAGTAAATTCTGTTTACATTAAAGATGCATACTGCTAGGAGTATTAAGTAAAGCAGGATGTAGCTCGTTCAATTACTCAAAAAAAGAAAGTATACACAAAGCAAAGTATGAAGGTCTCCATAAATGGAACGGCAAAACTAGAGAGACCAAAAGAAACTTCAGTTCGGCAGCAGTTCACTGTTTACACTGCCAATGACAAGAGGAAACGTCGCCAAGATGGGCCAAGAGAGCAGCATATAGCAAGATACTACTCGGAACGAACTAAAAATCCTCACTCGTGGAGCAATGCAAGCCGCTACCATTTCAAGCTAAGCAAAGCAAATGCTCGTAGCCTAGTACTGCTACAGCAGTGCTCACCAGGTCCACAACTGTGAAGTGTCAAAGGTTGTCAACAATAAAGCAAACCAGGGAAAACACATGCCCCATCCATGCTACCCACCACTAAACTAACCTGGCGGCCTCTGTTAATCTTAATAGAATCACCGCCACATCAGTCCTGCACTGCACTCCTGACAATGCTCACCTACAAGGCAACAACTCGACACCCGTACGCCTCAAGCCGCCGCCCGCACCTAGGGAATCCCACCGGGCGGACGAAGCAAGAAGGACCCGGCAGGCAACACCAACAACCCACACGACGTACACGGGGGGCCGGAGCCGGACGGAGCCCGCAGATCCCGAGGAGCCGGCGGAGCAACAGCGAAAAACAGCGCGGAAAGGCTGGCGGCAATAAAGGGATTCCCTTCCTTCAACAGTAGTACTACTAGGGTGGCGCCCCGCCCCGTAGTAAAAAAAAACTGCCTCTGCCGCGCTCTGTGGCGTAGCCTGCCGTGGGCTGTGTTTGATCCCGGAAATTGAATGAAAAAAATTCTGTATCACTTATCATGTCACACTGTAGTAATTTTATTACAATTAGTTTTTTAGTTTTTTATTTCATCCTGTACGATAATTATTTTTTTATTTCATCTAGCTGGTACGGGAATAGAAATTCGATGTGACAGGAATGTGGGGAAAAGTGGGAGGGGCCTGCCGGCGGGCGCCGCCGCCTATTTTGTCTCCTGCATCTGCGCCGACCGGGCCGCAGGCGTAGGGGCGTGAAAACTCTGCTCCGCTCTCCGCGTATACATGGCCATTAAAGTCGCGCGGCCTTTCAGTTCAGAGGAACTGTCCCGGTGGGGGAAACAAAATTAAAAGTCGTTTTTTTTTCTCCAGAGACTTGTAGCGGAGAAAACGAGAGTTTTGTTTTCTTACGCAGAAATGCGAGTCAAAGAACAACGGCAACTTCTTCGGTTTTTTTTTTTTTTGCATGCATTTATACAAGGAAGAAAGAAACTGCTTGTGTGAATTATGTAAAACAAAAAACTCGAAGTGAACAGAAATGAAGCGGTTTGGTTGCATGTGTAGTGTGGGCCACCGCGCCAATAAATTGGGTTTCCGGTCGCACCGGTGGAAAATGTAAATGCTATGTACTCAGCCCCTACTACTCCGTTGGAAACGGCAAGTGGGCAACGACGCTCTTCCATTTCCAACCGACAAGAAATTTGAAAGAAAACAAACAAAAGAGAAAGCATGCGGAATCAGGGAGATGGGTCCCCAAAAATCCATCACTAATTTCCGGGCTAATTTTGCATGACGCAAGCAAAACGGGGTTAGTTTTCGGAGAACTGAGCTCAACATTCCGAAAATATTTTTTTTAAAAAAAGAGAGTTTCATCTTCTTCTTTTTAGTAGTAAAAACCCATCCTGATGGGAATCACGTGGACAGTTCCAATCAAATTAGGGAAAAACCAAACGGGTGGTGGAGAAACCAGAGCGGATCACTGTGCCATTGCGTCGTGAGATCGACGGACGGACGACCGCCTAAACGGAACAGAGAGCAGCGAGAATGAATTTCAGAGCACGTACGACACTCACCACCTACTGCGAGAGCCCGCGACGGCCTCTCCCCCTGCCGCCGCCGCCGCCGATCTTCGCCCGCCGCCACGCGCCATCTCGGTTGATCAGAGGATGATGGGAGGCCTCGGCGGAGAGTACTGCATGGAGGGGACAGGAAGGACAGCGGGAAGGAATGGGAGGCGAGCTTGGGATTAATTGGGGGCTGTTGGATTGGAGGCCGAGGCCGCCCTCCGCTCCGGAGTCCGGCCGCCTCGTTTGCTCCGGTCACTGCTAGCTTTTGGTTTCCACGGGTCTAATGCCGCTCCTCTTATGGTGGGCTAACCCCGACGCGGTCTCCCACTGGTCACGTCGCTTTCCTGGGCGGGGCGCTGGGGCCGGACCCCGGGCTGGGTGGGCCGGGCCTTGGATTCCTGATGCGTTTTTTTTAAGGTTGAATTGGAGTACTGCTGTGCTCCGTTGGTACTAGTAGTAATACTGCTAGTTTCAAAAAAAAAAAAAGTAATACTGCTACGACTCTACTATCAGCATGTCGTTTGCTAACAAACCTTTCTGAGAAATTTCTATTCCTTCCTTCGGTAATAGCTAGGATAAGATGTTTGTAGTACTAATTCTTTGACGTTACTCGTACATGGGAAGAGGACAAACTGCTTTCACCTAAAACTGGAGTCAGAAAAGTTACATAAACCTTGGAAGAAAAAAAAATACGAGTACTTGCTGGCATTCATTTGTTATTAGCGTTTCCTAACTTGTTTGTTGTGTAGTAAACGGCCCAAAACGTGCCTTGTAGCTGCAGCCACATGTACTGTTGTACGAGAGACTACTAGTATATTACTACTACTTGTTAAATAAAAGCAGACAGTACAAGGCATCCGAACTAGTCATCCATCTAGACAAAAGTGTTATCCATCCCCTTGTGATGTCCAAACTGCGAATCACAAGTGCAGACGCAATAGATAAAAAAAGAGAGAGAGGATGCATGTGATGAGGGTGAAGGGGAATCGGCGCCATGTAGTATCATCATCTGCTTCTCCTGAGTCCTGATAACAAAGGCCACCTTTTAGACCTTCCGACCACGGCGGGGGCAAGGTCACTAACGCTTTCGCCGATTCTTCTTCATGCCTACCACCATTTGCTCGTGTTCTTTACTACGTACTAGGTTGTACACGGGAATGGATTGGAACGGTGTGCCCTGTGCAGTAGTAGCATCTTTCTTTTTATTATTTTTTCAGGTGTTGTGATGTTAACATTGAAATTAAGAGCTGTAGTCCGGTCTGGCTTATGAAATGTGATAACAAAAGGTAGCAGCAGCATAGACTCGTACACTAGTATGATCCAGCCAAATGCTGCATTAGTAGCTAGGTCCAATCTGGCATGGCATGATTAGCGAGCCAAAGGTTTTTCCTGGCTTAATTAGTGGCTGGGCTTATTCTAGCTGCTTCTGTAACAACATTTTGCCAAATGGCTGCTGCTTCACCATCATGGGCGTTGGAAAACAGCAACCATCTGGCTCTGGAAAAATTTCAGGAACCACCAAAAAAAAACACACACAGGTGGGGAACGATTGCGCACCTGAAAAAACAGTTGCAGCAGCAGCAGCAGGGTCCGCCCGCCGGGGCCCGGGCCTTATGATCTGCAACAAACAAACAACACAGGAGCAGAGCAGCAGCCGGCGGCCGCTCGCTGGTCCGGACTCAGGAGGCAGACTCTGCCGGGCCGCCGTCGCAGAGGTAAAAAGGCTGGTGGGTACGCTTGCCGCCAGCCAGCCAGCCAGCCAAGCAGGAACACGGTCAGGGAAGGGCTGCGCTGCAGCTGGCCCTACTACGACTACACGTACTACGTGCGCCCTACTGACTGTAGCAATATATAGGAGGCAGGTTGTCAGTGTGTCAGTGTCACGGATTTGTTGTTAATCGGCTGCGGCTGCATTGGTTAAGTTAAGGCCCTGTGGGTATGGTATGGGATGCCAAGTCAAAGCCTCCCTTTGCCTTTTTGCCTCTAACTCTAACCCCACTTCCCCTGTAAACTACACTGGTGATCATGTGGATGTGAGCTCGATCGCCAAGACTAGCTGCAACGGGCCATTATATTAGCAACAATCATGTAGTACGAGTACACTGTAGTAATGCAGTCCAGTTGTCTTGTCTGTTCTCGCCACCAATCACCGGTGAGGCTGGGTTGGTTAAGCTAAAGGCTGGAAGATTCCGGGCGCCTTTTTGCATGGATCCCCGTGCATTAACTCCGAAAAGTTTGGCGTTACAGCCGATTGGGCGTCGGGCGACGACTAAACACAACACGGGGCCTTTAGAGTAGAGTAGAGCAGAGCAAGGAGTACGTAGGAGGCCGGTACGATTAAAATGGGGCGCTCGCGGTGCGCATGCGCCATACAAAAATGAAAGCCTCGGCGAAACGTGCCGGTGGCCACGGTCCTGGTCGCTCGCCGACTCCCTCCCTCCACCGCCGATGGCTTGTGATACCTACAGGCTGCAGTAGGCGTTTGGACGGACGCGAGTGGAAGTTGCAAGTGGCGCTCGATCGGGCGCGTAGGGTACGTGTCGCCCGCGTGTGCTTCCACGACCCAACGAACCCTATCCAGCGACGAAGTACGTGTACGTCGATCCACAGCCGCACGCTCTGATACACACACACACACACACACAACAAGGTTAGGTTTTCCCGTGCTGCTTGCGTGCGTCGATCGGCCAGTGATTATTGCTCCACCCTCCGTATCGACAAAACAAAGGGCGTACGTGTCGTCGTATTCACTTGGCCACGACCGGGGATATCAGGAACGTGGTAGAGAAGCAGGCAGGGGCCACCACCTTTTCCCCAGGCAGGGAGTTTGCGCCGAGCAATGAAGATCATGGATGGACCGTATCAGCTTTCGCCCTTTGTTAATCATAACAATGCAATATCGTGATACGATTGCGTGCCCGGAGATCGTGTTCCTATCCTACTGTCTGACACTAATCGACAGTCAAGGAAACAACCCTACCTAAATGCTTTTCCTCTATGTTTTGGAACCTCTGTTTTATAATCGCATGCATTCCTGCAAACTTCCTATATTTCTCCTATTTCTATGGTTTGGCAATCCTGTACGTGTTCCAAATAGCCTTGGTCAGGGCAAAACCTCTGCACGAAGCCTAAGTTCTATTTGGGTGGTGGTCTGTGGGGTTCTGAAAAATAGAAATGGTTCAATCATCCACCTACCATCTAGATATATACATGCATGTTTGTTTTCTACAACAAGAATGCATGTATGCTGTACGTTTTTTTTTTGGGGACAAAGAACAGACAAAGCAACTCAACGTATACTAGTGAAACTGCAAGTACAATGAGGAGCAGCTGGCTCTGAAAGTTTTCAGAAACGAAACCGTGTACTCCCTATGTCCCAGAAATGAAGTCGTTAGGGAGAGAGACGATTCTACCAAGGTGACTGGTGAAAGACCTGCATACCCCTACTAGTTTAGTACAAGCAGCATCAGTCCAGAGAACGCTCAAAACCCATTGGACAGCAAGAGCTAAAGGACAATAGTGTGACGTTGGGTGAGTGCAGAGTGGACACAGACAACTAGTGTCTGCTACTGTCTGCTGGTACAATACCTACGCATAGAAGCTGTAAGTTGGCTCAACGACATTTTTTTAATTGACAAATTTTGAATGCTAGCTAGAACGACTATTTTTCTGGGACAGAGAGAGTACTAACTAGTTTACATGTTTTTTTTACAACAAAACCGTGTACTGGCTAGTTTTCATGTTTTTTACAACAAAATCGTGTACGAGCTGAGGCGGTCGCCAATGATGCCAGTCCTTTGTACATAGACTAAGGCTCAGTTTGGTATAGATTCATGGGTATCCTTATAAGTTATTTTCTACGTAGCTTCATACAAAAAAAAAGTAACTTGTCAAATGAATCTGCGGTGAAGTCATAACTAAAATTGTTTTCGCGATTTGGTCAGGAGGCAGAGCTAGGTGCCCGTGCTAGAGGCTAGAGAGTAGGGTACTTGTAGCTAATAGGGGCACATTCAGCAAATACTATGATGTTATTGGTGTGAGAGGAAGAAACAGAAGGGGGAGAGTATATACATACGTATATCCCAGCTACTAAGCTGCTGCTGCTGCCAAAAAAAAAAGCTGCTTAACCAACAAACATGCATGCATGCAGCCGCAAAGTACTCCAAGTCAAGTGTGTGTGGTGTGTGTGTGTGTGTCACTCAAAAAAAAAGTCAAAGGCTGTCCTCCAAACAACGCGGGGGGCGAGCATGTGCATGGATCCCTTCCCAGCGCATTACTGTAACGTACTCCTATCCTACTCGGATCGAGAAGCAAGCAAAAGGGGTTTCCGGCGACAAGACGAACGACGACGTTACGTAGGAGTAGTTTTACGCCGCCGGGCGCCGCGCCGTGGTTGGTCAGCCCCAGTCCCAGTCCCACTAGTCCAGCAGGAAGCGCGAGGTCGTGCGTGCGCACTAGAGAAAGATCGTCGAGGAGTAAGCCCTGCGTTCGCCGAGACGGGAGGGACGAGCCACCGCCCACCGGATCTGACGCTCCATTTATTTAACGGTGATAGGCGCGGCAAGCATCGTCGTCGCCAGCGCGCACGGTCTCGTCGCCAGCAACGACGACAAACGACAAATAAATCTCTGCCACTGCCTGCCTGCCTGCCTCAATGCCTCATCGATCTCTCCCTCTGAGTGGCAGTTATAGTATAGTATACTCCGTACTCAACAAGCGGAGAGCCGGAGAGAGTGAGATCGAATTTGGATGATGCGTGCGAGTACGACATGGATTACGCGGCCATGTGGCCACCTTTTCGCGGCAGATCACAGTGGCGCTTTCTTTATCTCCGCCTGCATGTGTCTGTGTGTGCGCGCTATCTCTACGTACTGTTGTACACTTGCCGATTGGCAATTCTCCGGGGCGACGCATGATTGGTTACGCCGGAAGCAGAAGCACAAGTTGGGAGTTTATTTGGAACCTGCTGCTGTTGCTGCTGCAACCTGCAAGTGGCCGGCGGCTCTCGTGTTCTTTACGTCCAAAGTCCACGGCTAGAGCAGTCACAACTCACATGGGGGGAGCTGGGGAGGAGGAAGTTGTGGGCGGGGATTGGGATTGGGACGACGACCGCCAGCGCCAGCTTTTGGGGCTTGACAAACGACCACTTTTCGGGCATCTCTGGGGGCCTTGTTGGGGGAGGGATCCAAATCCAAATGGGAATTCCCAAAGGATCTAGTAGGACGATAGGCCTGGGCCAACTGAACTGAGATGGCCATGCGATGCGATGCGCCACGATCCGTGGAGTGGGGACCTCGGCCCGGCCCTAGCTTTCCAGGGGGGTGACACCGTGATAGGGTCTCAACTTGCCTGTTGTTAATGGTGGATTAGCGCCACAGCTTAGACCGGAATCGTTGCTCACCTGTCACTGCATGCGCTGGGGATCCCAGTCTGATGCGATAGGATAGGATTTTGAATACTACACACACAAATTCCATTAGTTATTAGTCATTAGTGATCGATCGATGTTGTTAACCATATACATGCATGACCCGATGATGATGGAGATGGTTCTCCGATCCTTCTGCAACCTTCTACAATGCCATCTCGCTACTTGCTAGCTTGTCCTCATACTCTGTACCTATGCGTCCGGTCCGGCCAGCTCAAAACTAGTACTAGAAGGGTTCTCTGACCACCATATGTGCTGCTGTCGCAAATAACGATGGGTACGTACGTTACAAAAGTGTAATGTCACATTCGCCACTCCGTACGTTGCTATAAGTAAACAGGGCACAAGATTCAAGTTGCCATTTGTCATTTATACAAATCGTTAAAAATACTCCATCCGTTTGATTTTGTACCTAAGATAATAAGCTCGTTCACCCTGAACCAAAGGGTGACTCGCTCCCATACCTAAGTTTAGCTTGGATGTTGCTGTCTTTTTTTTTTTGGGGTATGACCTGAAACAATTTAGACCAAATTTGACCTCCTTGAAAGTTCAATTTACTTCCTTCTACGTAGCATCTTTCAATATCATTTTTTAATTTTACAAAATGTCTTGATAATGTATGGTTAGAGTCAAAGATTGTAGCGGCATCGTCGTTCGAGGAACTTTTTTCCCAATAGCGAAACGGGAATGACATGGTACTGTCGCTAGAACGTGGCTAGGATGCGAATAGGGATGGCATACCAAAACCAACCGCATCATCAAGAGAAGAGGAAGAAACAGAGATCTAAATCACCGTTGCCCAGCACCACAACCGCCTGTGAGCCCACGCAGCCACATCCTAGGCTCCCACCCTCCCTTCCTCTCACCGGACTGTCAGGGCCTTGAGGATTAGGATTCATTGAAGCCGAATCAGACCGCTGATCACCTGCGGGAGCCTTTTTTTTAAGGGACCAAAAGCCCTTTTTTTCTCGCTCACTCAGAAAGTGACATGTTTGGATTCGCGGTCCGACTAATGCGGAATGATCCGAGCCTAGCTCCTATCCTGACTGATTTGTTGGGTTCATGTCACAGTGTGAATTCGTCCATCACCAGCCAATCTTCTTGACCACCTCTACGAACGCATTTTGCAGGACGTGTTCGTTCCCGAGAAAATCATCGAACGATCCCATTCTCCATAGAATGAATCCGTGACGGATTAACTAATTCTAGATGGTACATGCTACAATCCAAACAAGTTGTAAATTCCTCGCTTGGGAGTCGAAAGACCATATCTTCGTCATGTTATCAATGGGGTTGGTCTAACCACAGATCCTATCAAAGTTCAAGCAATAGTTGATTGGCCTCAACATAAGACAGTCAAAGATGTCAGGGATTTTTGGGGTTGATTGGCAATGACAGAAAATTCATTAGAAATTTTGGTATTATTGTAGAATCACTTATATAATTGCTGAAGAAGGGCATTCCCTTTCTTTGGACTACTGCTCACTCTACACCATTTCTGGCCTTAAAGACAACTCTTGTGTTTGCCCCTTGTTTGGCCTTACCAGATTTTTCTCAGCCTTTTTCACCTAGAAACTGATGCATATAAACTAGGGCTCGGGCTATGCTCACACAAAATGGGCATCCAATTTATCGGTAAGGCCCTTGTCCCTAGGAACCAGGGGCTTTCTACTTATGAGAAGAAGTACTTGGCAATAATAGTTGTTGTGGGTCAGTGGTGACATTACTTTGTGCAAGGAAAGTTCTATATCCAATCTGACTAGAAGAGTTTCATACACCTAATGAGAAACATTTGCATGTGCCTTAGCAGCAAAAGGTGTTCACTAAATTACTTGGGCTTCGATACAAAGTGATTTACAAGAAGGGCAATGAAAACGGTGTTGCTAATGCTCTATCTTGGTGCTAGTCATTTGAACAAGTGTTGGTTGTATGTGTTGTTACAACACTTTTGGTTGTCAGAGCTTCAATACTGCTATAACCAAGATTTTGTTGCTCTAAAGTGGCTATCCAAACTGGCCTTGAATTATCCAATGTTCTTCATTTCACCTTGTATGTTGATGTATTAGGGTATGATGGTAAAATTTGGCTAGGATCCCAGGTACCCAGGTTTGCGTTAGCCCCTGTCTATCCCTTTAGTAGCTTGGGTTGTTGTTTCGATGGATTTTGTCGTGGGTCTTCCTCACTTTAGCTACTAACAGTATCTTGGTAATTTTTATAAGTTCACTCGTTTCAGGCATTTCATTCCTCTATGGCATCTCTTTAGTGCATCTTCAGTGGCTCAACTATTTATGGACCACGCGTGTCAACTACAGGTATGCCTTTTGCCATGTTCTCAAATCATGACCGAATTTTCACTAGTCACTTCTGGCAGTCTTTGTTCAAGCTCTCTAGCACTCAGTTACAAATGAGCATGGCGTATCACCCTCAAATGGATGGTCCAACCGAGAGGGTTAACAAGCGCTAGGAGACTTATCTTTGTTGATTGTCCATGATTGCCCACCAAGTGTATTCATTGGCTTTCCTTGATGGAATTTTGGTATAATTCTTCATTTTTTGCCTTGGGTCAATCTCCATTTGAGGTCCTTTATGGATACACTCCTTGTCATTTGGTCTTTCTGCCAATGTCATGGGTTCTAATGTGCCAACTCTAAATCAATGGTTGTCTAAAAGGCAAGTCATGCTCAAACTTGTTAAACAATATCTTCTTAGAGCTTAATCTACAGTAAAGATAGTCTAATAATCATCGATCTGAATGTGAGTTCACTCTTGGAGATTGGGAGTTCCTGAAAATCCAACTCTATTTTAAGTCCTCATTGACTCACTGATCTAGCTAGAAATTGGCCTTTCATTTCTTTAGTCCTTTTCAAATCCTGGATCACGTTTGTGTTGTAGCACACAAGTTGGCATTGCTTACTCAGTTTGTTGTCCACCCCGTCATTCAAATGTCATAGATTAAGAACTTCATGGTGTTGAGCTGGTTACTTCTGCCATTCCATCTGATGTTATCAAGTTTTAGGTGCATGAATCCATTTTATAGCGCCATTGCGATCATCCAATGGAGCACGACCTCATCAAATGGTTTCATGTCACAGGTGCCACCGTCGCTAGCTACCTATGAACCTCTAGAGCCCCTTCGCCAACAATTTTTGCATGCTTCGGCATAGGGACATGCCAATTCTCAAGTGGTTGGAGTATCATCAGGCTGCTCTTGATCTAACATGACACCTTTGTTAGGAGACCGCTGCTACCGATGGACTGGGAGATGAAGAAGGATGGTCCAAAAGAGCCATGAAACCTAATCTATGATTGTCAAGCCCAATGTGGCTCAGCTAGAGAATCATAACATAAAAGAAAGAAGAGAGTAGATGAGAGAACTTATAAAATTTTTAAACGATATTATAAACTCAAACTAAATCTGCCTTCACCTAACTCCTGCTTGCTTGTTGCTTCTTCCTTCCCACACCACCCGCTTGCTAACAGCGACCACCAGCTTTGCTTGAGCAAATCTTGTGGTCATAAGCGTGACAAAAATGACCACATTTCAGGCCCTAGGAACCACTAGAGGTTTGGCAAAATAAGATAAGATGACTTAGGCAATACCTAAGAGGTTGGACCAAAAATGCTAGTGGTGCTTACAAAAAAATAAAAACACAAACTCACACTTAAGATAGACCAATTGGAAAAAAACGGAATCAATGGAACTACAGTAACAGGAAGTTGATTTAAAGCGTTGTTTTGAAGAGAGGCTTGTCCAATTATTGCAGGAAGAGGAAACACAGCGGTACCAAAGATCAAAATTAGAACAACTATTTAAAAGAGATATCAATACAAAGTATTTCCAGTGGACGGCAAATGGTAGACACCGTAAAACACATATCTTTCAATTCGAGAATGGAAGTCTTAATTAAGGGTGGCAAACAACCAAAAACATAAATCACACAATATTACTAGGACCTGTTTGGTCATAATGAGTGTGGTACTACACTATGGATGAAACTAGGAGGAATGATATAACACAAGTTGTCGGTGTTTAGAAACTACCAACAAGTAAATTTGTACGCGTGTCGGGTTCCGAATGGTGAGACAAAGAGACAAGAGGATTATACTGGTTCGGGCAAGAAATCCCTACGTCCAGCGTGTAGCTGCTCGTGTTCCTTATCTCTGCTTGGAGGGGGTTACAAGCTTGGTCGAGAGAGGGGGTATGAGCCCCAAGTCTCTGAGTGCGTTGGTGTATGAGTGTGTTCTAGCTCTATGCTTGTTGTTCTTCGATTGTCCGATTGTCTGATTGTCGTCCCCCCTGACCCTCCTTTTATAGTAGCAAGGAGGGTGGGGGAGTTACAAGTGTGCACCGAGGAGTATATTCCTGAGAGGCGGTGCCTTTGCCTTCTCCGAGAAGGATGCGGAGTACCCATAATACTATATTCTTATTGTCTTCGTACTTGGTCGGAGGCTGGGTGTCGTGTCGGCCTTCCACCGCTTCGCCGGAGAATACAGGGGGGGTCCGGTTAAGCCCGTAGTGGATAGAGGCATGGATGCCTACGGCTCCGTCGGCCGGTACCTTCCCCCAATTCTTTTTGCGTACAATGAGATTCCTCCACGCCTAGCCAATGGACTCCGTTATTCAGAGGGTCCCACTGTACCCGTTGTACTCTCGTTCGATGAGCTCCTGTAGGGGCCGGGGATGTGTGAGGCTGTCTCCGCCTCGCGAGAGGCATGATTCCGTCCTGTCCAGGTGCCTTGCTTCGTCCCGTCCCGATTGGGGAACTTGACATGTCTTCGTTTGGGCAGGAGACAGGGTGTTATCATGAGCCCCGGATTATACGGGGTGTACGATTCTACGTGGTTCTGTACCTCCGTTCTTATCTTATGAAGAGCGCGACATCGGCAGCTAAGGACTAGCAACCTTATCCCTTCGTATAGGGGTAAGAGGTTTTTCCTCTACTGTTGACACGTCTCCTGGAACCAACGGCCTTGCCGTGAAGGCACAGATTGGTTTAAGCCAGGGAATGCCGACGTGGAGGGAGATATGGGCTCGTCTTCCCTCAGGACGTCGGGCGAGGCGGAGTCGAGCCCGCCCAAGGCACGTCTGCCCAGGGAACGTCTGCCCGGGGCACGTGTGCCTTCGTGGGCCGACTAGGTGGCGACCCTCGCGCTTTTCGTCCTGCGGGCCGATGGGCCGTGACGGTTGGCCTCCGATGGGCTTCTCGCTCCCCCTCAGATGGTTGTTGATTATTTTTGAAAATGTACCGTTAAATTAGGTACCCGACACAAGTATCAGATGAAGACCATGAGAAATTAATTGCATATTTTACCAAAAAGATGTTAGAGAAGCAATTTTCCAAATGAATACAGTAAAGCACTAGGACTAGATCGATTCCTAGCAGATTCTAGCAAGCATTCTAGGAAATTATTAAACATGATCACATGCCTTTATTCAAGGAGTTCCATAATGGAACTTTGAACCTCTTTAGCCTTAATTTTGGTATTATAACACTTCTACCAAAGCAGAAAGATGCCACACATATTAAGCGGTTATGTCCTATTTGCTTTCTTAATGTGAGTTTCAAGATATTTACAAAGGCAACTATTGATAGGATTACAAAAATTATGGAGGATTTGATAGGCCCATCTCAAACCGTCTTTATGGCTGTAAGGAGCATAATGGATGGGGTGATAATACTACCTGAAACACTAATGAACTTCATAGAGAAAAAATAATAGTGTCATATTAATGATAGACTTTGAGAAAGCCTATGATAAAGTAAATTGCTCATTTCTCCATCAAAGACTAAGGATGAAAGGTTTTTCTTTAAAAGTGGTGCCAATGGATAAACTAGTTCGTAAGTAAAGAAAACATGTGTATAAAAGTGAACAACGATATGGGTACATACTTCTAGACTAAGAAAGGACTATGAGAGGGAGGCCCATATCTCTTTTGCTTCTTAATCTTGTTGCTGATATGTTGGTTGTACTAATATCAAGAGCCAAAGAAGACGGACAAATAACCAGTTTAGTACCACACCTAGTTGATGGAGACCTCTCTATTTGCAATATGCGGATGACACTATACTTTTTATGGAAGATGATTTTGATCAAGAAAAAAACATGAAACTGTTACTCTGTACTTTCAGAAAATTAGCAGGGTTAAAAATTAACTTCCATAAGAGTGAGTTATTCTGCTATGTGGAAACAAAAGAAAGGGAGGATCAATACACACAACTTTTTGGTTGTGAAATGGGACATCCGTTTTGTTACCTTGGTATTTCAATGCATCATATGAAGATTAGTAATGTCATATGGAAGATAATACATGATAAATTTGAGAAAAGGCTTAGCTGATGGAAAGGCAAATTGTTATATGATGGTTATTTAGTTCTAATAAATTATATTCTATCTAGCTTGGCTCTCTTTATGTTGTTTTTTTGAAATACCTAGGGACATTCTGCACAATTTGAATTTTCTAGATCATTTTTTGGCTAGGGGATTATCATAAAAAGAAGTATATGTTAGCAAAATGGAGTATCATTTGCAGACCTAAGGAACAAGAGGATTGGATATTCTTGATTTGGATATCTAGAATAAAAATTTGCTCCATAAGTGGCTTTACAAGTTAATAAATGAGGATAGAACATGACAACAGTTGCTTAGAACTAAATATCTTAGTACGAAATCAATTAGTCAAGTGGATAAAAATCCAAGAGACTCAATTCTAGAGGACTAATGAATGTCAAAAATTAATTTCTATCTTTTGGGAATTTCAGATTGCAAAATGGCATGCAAATTAGATTATGGGAGGACATTTGGATAAGCTCAACCACTTTAAGAGAGTAGTATCCTAACTTGTATAATATTGTTAGTAGGAAGAGTGTTATAGTTTCTGATATCTTAAGCATTGCGCCTCTAAACATGTTTTTTCAGAGATCTAGTAGACCAAATCTAAGTGTTTGGAACAATTTAGTGCTACAAATTGTGGATTTACATTTAAGCGATGAACCTAATGTTTTTTATTTGGTCACGAAATACATGTCGCAATTCTCTGTCAGATCCATGTACAATGCAATGATAGATGTAGACATCATGCTTCATAATAGATTTCTTTGGAAACTTAAAATTTCTTTAAAGGTAAATGCTTTGCTTTGGTTCTACATAGAGGAGTAACACTTATCAAAGACAACTTAGCTAAAAAGAAATTAACATAAAATGAAAAGTGTTAATTTTTATAATAATTTAGAGATTATACAACATCTTTTCTTCAATGGTGGGCTTGGTAGAGATATTTTTTGGTTTCCCTAATTGTTGCTCATATGATTTACGTGCCTACAAAATTTAATGACACACAATATTTATTTAGTTCTTGTGGGAGCAGTTGCCATATGTTGGGCCATATATATAGTTAAGCCCAATCAATATGGTATTTTGATAAAACACTAATTTATTTTTTGTTGTAAATCATATATATTATACACACTGGATCAGGATGTGGTCGCTATTGCAAAAGGAGATGGGGCGGAGTGCCTTGCAAAATGCATATCTGCTTTTGGAACCAAATATGGTCAGAGGTTTGGGAATAGGTTAAATTTATGAGAAATCTTTTACTATATCTTAGTTTTTTGTCTGGATATTTAGTTGTACTTACTTTGTGGTCGATGGAACCGGAGCACTTTTTGTAATAATATTGGTTATATATATCAACTGATGTAGAGACAGAAATATTCTCATTTGCTCGATGAAATAAACTCCCATTATCTGAAAATTTCGGGCTCTAAGGCTGCGTGCAACGCTCATGCATGCCATGTCCATATTCATTGCTGGAGGGATCCAAGTCCAAATTCCGATGGATTTTGGGTAGGCCTGGGCCAACTGAGATTGCCGTGCACGATCGGGGACCCGGCCCTTTCCTGGTCAAGACACCGTATCAACTTGGCTATTGTTAATGGTGAATCAGAGCACGATAGGATTCGGAGCTTAAACCGGAATCGTGTCCGCCTGACGCCTGTCACTACGTACGCCGGGATCAGAGTGTGATGCGATGGGATAGGATTTGCAGTACATACAGACAGGCTCCATTAGCCGCATTAGTGTTAACCATATGCATGGATATGATTCTCCGATCCTTCTGCAACCTTCTAAAATGAGTGTATGGCATCTCGCTGCTTGCATGTCCTGATACTCTGTATGCGTCCGGCCAACTCAAAACACTTCTCTGCCCGCCATATGTGCTGCTGTCTCAATAAAAAATACAAGGGTCATACCGTCATGGCAATGTCATGATGATGATGGGTACGTTATTACAAAAGTGCCCTGTCAGATTCGCCACTCCGTTGCTATCCAGTCGCAAGATTTAAAGTTGTCATTTGTCATTTACAAACTGTAAATAATCCATCAGTTTGATTTTGTACCCAACACATAAATCCATTGTTCGTCTACACGGTCGTGTTGTCCGTGTGCACACCGTTTAAACGCTACACGGTGCTACACCGTTTCCGTTTAATCGTCCGTTTTGACCGTTTAAATACCATTTTACCCGTTTAAACACCCGTTTTTTTTTCCGAATAATAGGCTAAACGGAAGGTGGTCGACTGTTTACCGTTTAGCGTTTAAGATAACATTGCATAAACCATGAGTTAGCTCTTAAGAGCATCTCAAGAGTATCCTATATACCTTTCTAATTCTTGTTCTTTTAGCAAGATTAAAAAAATCCCTTATCGAACAACTCAATCCATCCTTCTTAACTTTTGGCAATTGGGAAGCACATAGTGTGTGCTTGGTTGCTAGCCAAAGCACGCCACCGCCTCCGCCGAAGTTGCGGCGTCTATTCTGGTCGTCATACTCGCCACGCCCACCACAACAAAAAATAACATGAAAAGATATGGCTGCCACACATGTTTCACCAACCAAACACGTTACCCTTCTCTATAACGTAGCCTAACATTAAACGTGACATCTCATGACCGAGAACCAAACACGCCCTAAAGTTACGCAGGCGGGCGGTCCCATGCATGGATCGAGGTTTCCCCGCGGTGTCCTTCTCATGCGAACCAAACCCCAAGGGCCCTGGTTTGCTCGATGGCGTTCCCACCGCCGAACTCCGACGTCGTCAGCTCCTCCGCCCGGCCCTGTTGCGGCGTGTAAGTGCTGTCGGCCACGATGTCGTCTAGGCTGAACCGGATCTCCCGTGTCCACGCTGCTTCTAGTGGCCGTCCGAGAAAAAAACATGTCTACATGCAGCTTGTAGTCACACGGACAGGCTTCGTGGTCCCTGGCATGCCTCTGCGCCACCACTCGCCGCCGGGGACCGCTCGCTCTCATGCTCCGTTGCAAGCATGAGAAGAAGGGAGTGGAAAAGGAAAAGGAGAAAAGACAGGGTTCGAAAAAAGCAGAAGAGAGAAAGATCTAGAAAAAACTTTGGGTATAAAAATATTAGAAACTCTAAAAAATAACCTTTATTATTCCTCCTAATACTTTCTTAGGTGTTACAAAACTTTATGTTTTTAGGATAGAAATATTAGGTACTCTTGGAGATGCTATAATTCACTCTAAACGAAAGTGTGACTCCCACATCCAAAATTAGCCTAGAGATGTAGCTGACATTTTTTGGGACGTGAAACAGTTTAGACAAATTTAAAGTCCTTATAAGTTAAATTTAGCTCCCTTCTAAGTCATAAATAATGTTAAATACATCAATATCTTACAATGTAATCAAATTTATTTTCATTTTTTACAAAATAGTATGTTTTGATAATGTATGGGTTAGAGTTAATTTTTTTGACCTGCTTATGACAATGTGACATATTGAAATAGAATGAGTACATATGTTTAGCTACTTGAGGGAGTATTTCTCGACGAACCAGTGGATTGATTATGAGGGAACTGAGTCATTTTAATTCAAAGAATGGTAGGTAGCCAGCATGGCACCACAAGTTACATAATAAAAGGACTTACGAAGCCCAAAAGGCCTATGTTCCGCACAGGCAGGCCCAGCTACGCGCAGTGGCTACATCGAATCGAAACTATCTGAACCTGAGGGCAGCTACCGTACCGTAGCACACAATGCCACGGGCTCCCTCTGCAACATGATTTTGCACATAAACCTTCAAATCCTGTGTTCACGCACTTGCTGTAAATTGTTGAGAAATAATTTTTACAAAATATATAATAAAAATTATTATTAATTATGGTATATAATTAGTACTCCTTTCTCCCAAATTATAAGACATTTTAAGATTGTTGGAGAATCAAAGCATCTCAAGTTTGACCAATAATTGTAGAGAAAACTATAAAGATTTATGATATCAAATATACTATGAAAACATAATTAATAACAAATTTAACGATATTTAGTTGACATCATGAATGTTATTATATTATCATATAAGTTCGATCAAATTTGAAATACTTTAATTCTTCAAAAATTCTTAAGATGTCTTATAATATGAGATAGAGGGAGTATTATTGAAAAGATTTTTAAATATATTTTTTCAACATGTTTATTTAGAAAATACAAATATTGTATTTTTTTTATGAATCATGTCAAACTTATTGTACGAAAATCACAATCAACAATTAATTTGAGACGGAGCAAGTAAGTAATCATAGAACTGACCTCCCAACGACGATCTTATCACAACCATCGTTGAATTTAGTGCAGGTGATGATTGGATACGCCGGCTGGAACCCGGAAGCAGAGAGCACGGACTTGGGAGCTGGAACCTGCTGCTGCAAGTGGCTCTCTCGCGTGTTCTTTACGCGTCCAAAGTCCACGGCCGCGAGGCCCGAGCACATGGGGAGGGGAGGAGGAAGTTGGAATGGGACGGCGACCACGGCCCACGGGCCGACGGCTTCGCTTGACAAACGAATACTTTTTCGGGCTCTGGGGCTGCGTGCACCCTCCCTTCCCTCTTCATCTTCATCACTGGGACTGGGGGTGGGGGATCCAAACCCAAATTCCAAAGGATTTAGGATAGGCCTGGGCCCAACTGAGGTGGTCAACTTGGCTTATTGTTAACGGGGGGGATCAGGGTGGCACGATAGGATTTGGAGCTTGGCAGACCGGAATCATATCCGCGTGTCATTACGCTGGTGATCAGAGTGTGTCAGCGTGATGCGATAGGATAAGGATTTGCAACACATACTACATACAGACTCCATTAGCCGTTTCCATCGGTGTTAACCATCCATATACATGCATAATGTGGTTCTCCGATGCTTCTACAACCTTCTACAAGGAGTGTTTATGGCATCTCTGCTACTTGCTTGTGCCGTCGTGGCAATGTCATGATGACGATGGGTGGTACTCCACCACGTTACAAGAGTGTAATGTCACATTCGGCACTCCGTTGCTAGCCCAATATATATCAATATCCAGGCGGCGCAAGTAGCTAGCAAAACATGCGGGAGTACTTGTCGACGAGTCGGTGGGTCACCTGATTTCGATTGTGAGGGAACTGATGAATCATTTCCTTTTTTTATTCAAGCATGGTAGCCACAAGTTAGATAGGATAAAAGGCCTCACGAAGCCCAAATGGCCTATATTCCGCACAGGCAGGCCCAGCTACGCGCAGTGCATGACGAGATCGAAACATGGGCGTGGGCTCCTTTTTTTTTAGATTGGCATGGGCTGACTTCCTCGCGTACTTGGGCCCGCTATTCTATGTTCATGAGCACCCTATGTTTATGGGCTGCAATAACCATGAACTGATCATCCACGATGAAATTAGAGACTGTTTGGATCTAGGGGATGAAGTTTAGTTCATATCACATCGCATATTTGATACTAACTAGGAGGACTAGGCTATCCGCACTCTTCATCCTCTATATTCATCCTCTAAAAGGAATATTCCGTTCTAGTCAGCGAGATTGTTTCCTTTATACATATATCTTCTGCACCCATAATCCTCTATATCTCGTCCTCTATATTAACCGCTAATAGTGAGATCTATATGTTTATAAATAAAATTTGTCTAAATATATTCATGTGAGATCTTGTTTTGAAGGATTTATTGAAACGAATTTAATGGTGCAAACGAAATTTAATTTGGTTATTCGATTTGTGAGTTATACCTTTTTAGTCTAAATAGTAGTAGCAGTAGTGGGGCCCACACATATACTGTTGCATGTAGCGGACACCGCTGCATGTTTTTTTACTGGAAAGGCCTCCTCTAGGACCGGTAAGCGATGCGATCAGTCTAAGACTTCATTTGGCAACAGCTACTGTTCATAGGAGCTATTTTTATTTCTTCTCTCTCCTCATCTCACAGAGCCCGTGGAAGCGGTCGAAGCCAAATTTCTTTTAGTTTCACCTGCTCTCACCGACTCTGTGAGAGGATAGATGAGAGATAAAAATATATCCTATGAATAGTGTATGAATAATGAATGCATCAGATAAGCTGGAGCCGTTTGGAGCCCTACTAAACGGGGTCCAATATGAGCTAATTTTAAAAGTAATTACATAAGCCGTAACTATTTTGCGAGAATCTATTAATCCCAATTCATCCATCATTAGCACATGTTTACTATAACACCACATTATCAAATCATGGACTAATTAGGTTTAATAGATTTATCTCATAAAATAGCCTCAATCTATATAATTAGTTTATAAAGAGTCTATATTTTAAATATTATAAATTAGAATCCAGATATGATAGAGACTAAAGTTTAGTCACGTGAACTAAACGGGGCCTAACTTCCGCAATGACGAAGGTCTTATCGTTGAAGTTTTTGTAGGTGATGATTTCGCTAGTACAATTATTATGTAAACTAAATCTATAAAAACTTAGAATTAAAGAACTGCTCAACTAGAGATAACGAGAGATACAGCCCCCTCTGTTTTCTTGCCACTGGCAAGCCCCGCTAGGTAGATAGGAGAGGAAGGAGAAAAGCCCCTAAATAGCATGCTGCTGAGAGGTGCTCGAACTCTGCAATAATTGTAAATAATGTTTTTATCTGAATTATTCAAGTTTGTATAAAGAGTTGTGACTTTTTTTTAAAGAGACATGTCGTTGTTTGGAACCTAAACCTCACCATTTCTGCTGCAGCAAGATTATAATTTTGCAACCTCACCATTTCTTTTTGCTTCCTTCTCTGCCCTTTTCTCCCACGCTACTAGGCCTAACGTTTTAGTTCAGTATGTTTTTTCAAAACGGGTTTGATTTGTGTCTAAGGCCACGACTGACGAGCTCGGCTAGTGTCCAGCATGGGAGTTTGCTTTCTCTTTTGCAGGGTGTTACTCTCCACCAAGGCCCAGACTTAAGGGTCTTGAAAACGACACAGAAACCCTTCACTGTTAGGGATGCCTATGCAGCCCTTGATCGAAGACAGAGAACTCCAGACCCCCACGGGCGACGTATCTGGGGAACTAGGGTGCCAAACAAGGTGAAGGTGTTCGCCTACCGCTTAAGCACGCGACTGAACCTGCATGCCAAGCATGTCGTCGACGATGATCTGTGCCAGCGATGTCCGGGCCGGGTTGAGGACAGACAGCACACGTTCTTTGTTTGTCCGGTTAGCGCTGGAGTTTGGCGAAGTCTCGGGCTCGACGTCGCGGCGGTTCTATCCGATGAAGCAATCTGGAGCTTTTCGCCGCCTGATGGGCTAAACACTCTACTTTGGCCCTTCGTCTTCCTCACGATTCTCTGGAGGCTTTGGGATGCAAGGAATGGTGAAATCTTCCGAGGTGAACGCAGCGACAGTAGGATGGTTGTAACTCGGGTGTATGACGATTTTGTAATTTGGCGAAAACGTCTAAGCCATGATCTTGTAGACAGTCTGGACGACTGGCGTGCGTATCTCCTTGCTAATAATTGTGTAACCTCATCCTACTCTCTGTTCCTTCTTTAAGTTAATGCAATTGAGGTGGGGGAAGCTCTCCCCTCCGTTTTATTCAAAAACAAAATTTGCAACCTTTTTTTATTATTTTTGGCAGCAGTAACGCGCGCGACGCGACGTCCAGATGGGGCAGACGAGCATCCGGAACAGGCAGCGGCAGATACGGTGTTTCAACTTTTGATTTGAAGCAGGGCATTGGAAATTAGTAAACGACAAGTGCTTCGATCGGCAGCGCGCTGCGTGTCGCCGGGCGCCGGCGACGGACCCGGAGAGCTCTCAACGCACTGTCTTGTGTTGTGTTGTGTTTAGTTTAGCCATGTGAAACACACACGGCATCGATATCAGGTTGGAGAAGCTGATGATGGGTCATGCCATGCCCTACGCGCGGGGCAGCTGATGATAGATGGAACAACGGCAAAGCCGGCAGATGGGAGCTGGTACATGTCACTACTACAGTATGGACCCGAGCACGACCACAAGTGCCACTGTAGGGATGCAGTCTTGCCATTCCCGGGCGGCGCGGAAGGGGTCTTGACGCACATCGGCAGACCCTGACTGCACCAGACAAGACAGGGAGGGCGTCGGGCGGACGGCTCGGGTAGTTGCGTTTGCGTGCGTGCCTGCGTCCTCTCCCTCCGGCAGTCGCGGCTAGCTGTTGGGTTGGGTCACTTCAGAATTTACTGCCGGCCGGGACAGCACGTTACCCGTCCACGTCCCCTAGAGCCGAACCAAAAAATTCCATGGTTTTCACCACTACTACCACTGTTGCTGTAGCCTGTAGCGTACCGCTGCTACACTAAAAAATTTGCTTTGCAACAGTAGTCAGTAGATGGCTGCTCCCGGGGGCTGGCTACAGATAATCAGCCGGCCGCCAGCGCAGTCCAGTCGCTGCTCGTCGTCGAGCCACATCGATCTCGCATTGGGTCGTCGTCGCTGGCCGTCACCGTACTTGCATTGGGTTACCCACTTTGTTGGATGGACCGTGCCGGGCGCGGGCGGCGGCGTGCGCCTCCGCCTTTGTTGCAGTTGAACAGGGTGTATCGGACACACAACGCACCGGACACGTAAATTAAGGGACCATACATGTAATCGATTGTGTCTAGTATATGTAATGTAATTGAGCCAGTATCGTGCATGACAAAAAAGAATGTCGTTTAGGACAAGGTTTTAATTAAATATTAAAAATATAAATTATAAATAATTTTTAAGTTGTTGAATTTGAAAATTTAAAAATCATGTCAATAGATTTATCTTATATATATATATATATTATTTTTAATAAATATTTTTTGAAAAATAAGTACCGCGTCGTTTTTTAAAACGACAAGCTTTTAAAGTATAAAGATTTTACACTTCACTTGTTACACTTGACTTGCTCCGCGTCCGCGAGCCAGTCAAACTGCTCGACTCTAGTTGGTTTAGATTGGAGTAGTAGATACCAATATATATGCCGTCCTTGATTGCCTACCGATTGGTACACGTACATGTCACCACGCCCAACAGAGATTTTACAACTGTACTATAGCAAGAAATGGTTCCTAGCGGTGCCTCGCTCCCGTCCCATCATCCACACCGCAAGTCACACAAACATCATCAATTCATCATCATCATGTCACAGACAAGCAAGGGCCCGTCATCATCTAAAAGCCAAACTGGTTTTTTCATACCAATTAAATTCATCAAACCGCGTGTCCTTCACATTACTTGGAAAGATAAAATTATTAGTGTCTAGTTTATGAACAAATTAAACATGATTTGTGTGTAGTGTACTAGTGTACACTGAACATACATTTTGTCAAGCTGGACCCTGCATCGCTGCACAGTACACTGCAGTAAAATATTCTTCTGTCATCCTCTCTCGCTCAGAACATCATCGAAAAACAACATATGTATATCATTATTCTCTTTCAGCTACCTCTACATATAGAAGAAAAGGAGTTTAGAAATTAAAAATCCTCAAACAAACAACACTTCACTTCAGCGACAAGTTAATTATTAGGTGCACACGCGTCATCGTCCTAGCTATATCCATCTTTCAAAGCTCAGTATACTGCAAACATGCATGCTACATACAGATACACCAAATCATTAATCAAGGTATGCATGCTACAATTAACTGATGTAACGACCACCCATATGATATCATTGCGTATATTTCATCCTGTCCAGCTTGTATCCTATGTACTGTACCCTACCCCTACGGACGGATATGCACCTGCTTTCCTGCAGGTAGAGGTGGACGCGCGATGCTAGCTGCTTTCACGGCTGCTTCTGCCGCTGGCTCTCGATGCCGACGGAGTTGTGCTGCCGGGACGGCCCGGACGGCGGTGCCAGCCTCCTCGGCAAGAACCCGAGCAAGATGTTGTTGGATGCACCTCCCTGCAGTGGCCGTCCCTTGAACGGCTGCATCCCTCTCGAAGAAGCCTGCTGCTGGCAGCTTGTTGTTGGCAACAACACGAGGAGAAGGACGAGTAAGAACCAGCAGAGAAGCTGCGACACAACTCTCTTGCTTCTTCTTCTTCTTCTCTGCCAACACCACCCCATGATGAAGCTACCTAGCTACAGCGACGACAACCGACAAGAGCGAGGCCGCCGGGGGAGAGAAATGGAGCCGATGGCAAGTGTGGAGGAGAGTTGAGAGAAGTCAGGCAGGTGGGCACAATTAATAGAACCGGAAAACCGACCACCAAACCAAGACGTACTGATACTGAACCGAACTGTCCGTTTTTTGGTTTCTCGGTTCTGCTTTGGTTCTCTACCTGCAAAATTCGGGTGTCGGCTATGGCTTCAGTTAATTTGTACCCCAAACTAAATCGAGAAATTACCGCTCAAACCCCACAACTAACTATCATTTCATCTCATTATCTCATCATGTTACTCGTCCAAGCATAGCCAACATAGCTACTGTTTTTAATGCCAAATTTTAACTAAATTGCATGCAACTTGCTTGTTAATTATTTCAAGTCTTGAGTACTTGCGACCTGTTTGGCTGATCGTTTTTATGGTTGATAAACCGTCTGATGTTATTTTTGATTATTTTGTGAGATAACAACACTGTATCATGACTGATAAGTCGGACTGATAAGCCAAGCGAACAAGACGTTGATATGCAATGAACATCTAGATATATAAGCATTTTGGGATGTGTTTGAATGGGAGATGGCCATCTGACGGGTGGTGATGGATCAACTGGACATGGATATTCACTGCAGAGAATATTACTATTAAATGCTGGATAATGTGGCGACAAAAAAAAACTTCCAAATGAATTTATTTATGCTTTGAAATCTTTATTATTAAAAAATAATTAAAAATTATTAGGATATTATATTATTAATTAGTAATTATGATAAGAAGATAAGTTAGTGATAATAGGTTGATTAAGAGCACCTCCCAGAGACTTTGCAAAATATACTCTCTAAACCATCATTTAGAGTCATTTGAGTAAAAATCATAATCTATATGTTTATACTCTCCAACAACTTTTCTTTATATCATGCGTAGTCTAGACAAGTAGACAGTCATTCTCGTCTTCTATATTTGGCTAGCGAAAAAAACCGGAATAGAAGATATCTATATTTACATAACCATTTAGAATAATTGTTGGAGTGCGTTTTTTAACAAAATCTCTATTCTAGTATTTAGGTTGAATATAGAGAGTACCTTGAAGATGCTCTTACACATGTTTTATGTGATAATTATGGTACTATTTGTGTTAACAGGTCGAAAGCCGCAGGCCACGGTGGGCGCGAAAGCAACATTCGGCCACATTCAGCGTCCTCGACTGGCGTCCGCAGCGTGCTCGATATCTCCGGCCTCCCAAACGTGTAAGGGCTTCTTGGGCCGAAGCCTGCCCCCCAAATGTCCACCAACCGGCCCATTACCTGATCCTCCTCCCAAAGTCCGAGCAGGAAGATCCTCAATACGCGAAGACCCGTACAATGCAAAAGCCCCAAGGAAAGTAATCCACTCAGACGATCGTTTTCTTTTTCTTTTCAAGAAAAGGTTACATCTGCACCAGTTTGTAATTCGAAACCATTAAGCTACATTTGGCTGGAGTGCCGTGCTAAACTAGTTGAACAGGCTAAATCTCTATTCTCTACCGAGTTCGCTCGCCAAACTCTATAGGCTCAACAAGTTCACACTTGAGCTTCGAGCGTCCGGTGAGAGCACCATCTTTACACACTTCGTGCTAACCAAGAGACCATGCTGTTTTTTTTGTACGTCATGTGTGCAGGTCGTGTATTAATCGTGGAGAAGGCAGTATTCTTAGTGTCTCTCATCTCCCGAAAGCTAGAACTTCGGGCTTGGATTTCTAAATTTAGTATGGCAAAGGAACCTTCGGTATTTCCCTGGATTATTTCAACCCAAAGTGATGAAGGAACCTTCGGTGTTCTCCTGGGTTTCAGTTTTCGACCATTCAGGCGTCTTCTTCTAGTCACCACCACTGCAGAATTTATTCTCCTGAAGGCAAGGCCGTTTCTGAAATTTTTGTTAAAATTAGATATTTAGTGATCAATAGATTCACCGTAGGAATATGCAGAGGCACCCTTGCACCAATAGACACCCCTCACCAATAGACATATGTCACTTGGGCTTAACCTTAGAAGCCAGGGAACGTTCCATGTTCCACGTTCCGGGAACGTCCACGTCCTGAGAACGCGAATGTTCTCATTCCCACATTATAAAATAACACCCCCAAGTTTTCATTCTCATTCCTTAGTGAAAACATGGCTACTAAGGGCTTAACCAATCGGTCATTCCTCGTTTGGTCGTTCTCGCTTTCACTTTTCACTTCTAACACGTTATGAGCATTGCAATTGCGTTCTCTGCATTGACTCGAAAGGGAAGAAGCAGAGATCACTGAGTTCGGTCAAGAAGAATATCGCCCTGCACCAGTGGAGACCAACGATGACACAAGTCACAGATCAAGAGGCTAATTTGCTTGCTTCTACGTACAATAAATTGATCTCCGTATATATGAAGAGAAGGTACGAACCGAACCTGTTAATTGTGTTCGTCGTGTTTTCTTCGGTTCTCGGCATCACGGTTGTGGATGTCTGATGGTGGTGATCACACTCTCGACTCACGTCGATGGATACACGCTTTGTTTCTGACGGCAATGACGCTCGGGTACCTCCGCTCGCGCCTCACGCTCGGCGACCTTGCGCCGTGACCACGAGCAATGGCAATGGCAATGGCAACAGATGAGGCGGCCTCCATGCCCGGACCTCCGCGCTCGCGGTAAGACTTCCCACAGCGCCTCTGTGGCCCTCGCGGAAGCGCACGCACACGTACACACGGCCCCGCGGCTCCAGCGCCGATGACTCCCGTCCTTGCCTCACTTGTGCCCGGCAAAATCTCGGCCTCGCGCCTGTAGCGGCACCGGCCGGGGCGGCTTCGCAGCGCATGGTCGGGGGCACTCGAAACTCGAGGCCGAGGGAGAGCCCCCCCGGGCTGGTTTCCGCCGATGGTGGTCAGGACCAGGAGACGATCTCACGACGGCGGCATCGGTCGTGAGGCCGAACGCCAGATTGGAACCACCCGTTCGTGTGTCCGTGTGAAAAGGGGCCCTTTTTCACATAAAAATCCTTAAGCTCTAGTGAATTGCATAATAATTATTATCAATTATTAAAGTATTTTTTGTTACTATGTTTTAGCCTTTACTAGCAAAATTACCGGTGCGTCTCATGTTATGTTTTGATGTGGAGTAGATTTTCTTTATTTATTATTTGTCTCTCAATACCCAAACTATCT
The DNA here is from genome assembly GCA_022036555.1 of Microstegium vimineum. Lineage (NCBI taxonomy): Eukaryota > Viridiplantae > Streptophyta > Magnoliopsida > Poales > Poaceae > Microstegium > Microstegium vimineum. Next base: position 6,915,729 of record CM039140.1, on the reverse strand, counting down.
ATTTTATTAAGGTTTTTAAATTATTCCTTATATTTTGTTTTTTTATTTTAATAATGTCGGTGTTTACGTTACGATAACATAATTTACATTTAAAGTATTGCAACTATATATCAATATTAGTCTCGTTATGTTGTATGCATATTGTCGGCTCAATGTGCACTGGGCCAGAGCACATCTGGCGAGTCGCCCTGACACCGAGTTCTGCGGAATCCAGCTATCCAACGCCGCGTTGGAGAGGTTCTAGCAGGAAGCGCTCGACGCCACGATGTTGGTTATCGCGGGACCCCTTCTCCAAGCAGCTGCACAGCACCATGTTGTCCCCTATCCTCACGGCCAAATCACTGTATCATTTCCTAGGCTCCTAGGTCCCAACATCTTTGGTAAGCCCACACCATGAAGCACACATCTTGCAGTGTTGCGGGACCATTGCTCTTTCGCGGTTAGCCAGTCACCATATCATGGTCACAGGCAACTGTTTGCTGAACCAGGCCATTGCCGCCGCTGTCGATGTCGAGGCCCAAATCATCCCATGGATGTTGATTTTGTGCTCGTTTTGTTTTATATATGGGCGGTGGCCTATATTTGGTATTCCGATGTGTTTTTCATCAATTTGATTTGTGATCTTGTTTTGGACTATCTGGAATTCGGATTTGGTGTGGTTCGTGTCATGTGTGTGGGCTGGATTTGATTTTGGTAAGGAAATCATAGAAGCTTTAGGTGCATCATGTATTTGTTTGGGGAAGGCAAGTGTAGATCAAAGTTTGCTCTTGAAGCAAAAATATCTGGAAAAGAAGCATTGCCGTGTCTGGACACGATGGAGGTCTGAGATAAATTTTTTTGAACCGTGATATGCTGTGTCCCTTGTGATGTGACGTGCTATGTTCCAATGCCATAATACGAATTTATGTCTCCACGGTTATTTTGACAGCAAAATTTGCAACCGGCGTCGGGTACGGACTCCGAAGTCAATACGGTCTGGGACTCCGTATGACAAACATATTCTAACTCGTATGATACGAGTTATATATATAAGCTTGGAGAGAAGAAACTCTCCATCCTTCGGTAGCTAGGCAAGACCATACCAAATAAATGGGGGGGTAAAATTTTACCTCTTTATTATTAGGTATAGAATTCTAGCGTAAAACACCATAGCAATATATTGCATTTATATTTGATATAAAGGCTCCCTTTAGATCTCTGATTTAAATGCATTATGATGCACATTATTTACTAGGGTAAATAGATATTTTTGAGACATCAATTCTCATAAATTGCATCATAATAATATATTGTAGTTGAATTTACTATAATAATGTTTAGACATATTTTCTGTGTCTATAATTTTTTGTTTTAGTCATAGACTTTAATAGTAAGTGTATGGTAGAGTTTTACTCCTATACATTGTTTTTGTTTTAAGACCAGAAAATAATTTTTCATATCTAAACACACATAGTTTATTGATTTTGTTATTTGGTAAATAGTTTTAATTGCAACAAAATTAGATCATCTTAATTAATTGGAAGTTAATTAAGATTGAATGAATTTAGGCTCATATGAGCCTAATCTGAAAAGGCAAAAATGGCAACCAAACCATTTCACTAGTAAGGCTAACATAGAAAGTGGATATTTTTGATTTATTCTTACCAGATTTTGCATTAATTATGCCAGTACCCGACTATAGCTCTATATGCTTAGTAAATTTAGTACAGTAGCGAGTATATTCCTGTACTTTATTAACCTTGTTAATTTGATAATTGTATGAATTACATTTTAACAATGGTTGATCCTCTTGATTAAGCATAACTTAACTAATGATGGATTATGCAAAATTATTATTATTATTATTATTATTATTATTATTATATTCATATCTGGGATACAATTGGGTTCATAACACAAGTGATGGAGTACTAGGCATTGGTTGCGCTTAATTCATCTTGAATTATTTGGCCCAGAGATCGTGCATATGGCAACGATTATTCACCCATTGCTAAAAGGTCTACATCATGTTTATTTAGACTTGGTTATTACCTACATTGTGTTATCCCAATTAAGTGTTTTGGGAATATAAGAATGGTACACTTTTATGGTGACTACCATCATTCATTATTAAAGACTACACATAGGTTTTAGAGTCTTAGGCATTGACTGCGGTATATTCATATGAATATATCAGCCCAGAGACCGTGTCTATAGGAGCAATTTGTTTGCCTACTACTGAGAGATATACTCTATGTTTCGGACATAGAGATTATCTAAAATGTGTGTCAACATTAATAATGATTTTTTGTAAGGTACACATCTTGTGATTACCTTTAGTTGTTGTTAGGTTTATAATTTTGTTGACTACCTCAAACTATCAGAAACAAAGAGCCAAGATATGAAATTCCCCAAATTTTGCATTTAGGATTACACATCACCATATTGATTTTTAATTTACCTTAAGTGTAAATTAATTAAATCAATGAGTTGTCTCATTTTATGGATACTGACTTCAGACGAGTTTGAAGAACTCGCTCTATATTGCATCACTATTCGACATAGACAATGGACATCAACGTTGTTTTATCTCATGGACTATTGTAATAATCTCATAGCCCATTTATATAATTTACTTGTTGTCAATGCATAACTATTGTGGGTATCATATCGATGTATTTGATACTCGACAATATTTATGGACTTCTATATATTAGATGAGAATTTCATTGAATTCTTGTCATATATTTGTATAGGAACCATTCCATTGTAGGAATGGTATGTGCCTAGTGGATACTTTGTACCACAAGCTCTATAATCAGTGAAGTAATATATTCCTAATTCTTATGGCAAGAAGGGGAAATATTTTTGGCCATCGTATGTGTTGGTATTTCTTATGACTATTGGATAAATCTGCAAGCGCACAGATTATACCGTTGTAGCACTTCACCTAGGAGTATTCCAAGGTATCGTAATTTATATTTTTCCAAGGGAAGCGGTAGCTAGAAATGATAATTAGAGAGAGATCCTAGAGAGCACCTCAACTTAGTACCAACTAGTATAGAGGGGTAACAAATATTGTGATAGGAAGGTGATGAATGAACAAGCCAAGGTATAAGATAACTAAGGATAACTAGTAAGTATAGCTAGGTGGGAGGACAACGAGAGAGATAAGGACTCCTATGTAATTCACTTCTACTTCAATGTATTTAGCAAATTAATTAGTCTAAACACAATAGTTTGCCTCCTCAAAACAAGTATGCTGGGAGAGAGGATAGATCAGTAGGAGGGCAAAACTCCTACCGGACCGCACTCTCTTTTTATGGGGGCCTTACCTTTTAAGAACTTGCCTAAGAACACATGGTGGGATACAGAGACTAGACAAGGTTGTTACTCTCTTGCTAGCTACCACAAACAATCCGTGCGACAAGCGGTAACCAAGGGTAAGATGATGTATAAGCACCACGCTTACACACAACTCACTACTTTAATTGTGATCTACAACCAAAGCACCCTATGGCAGGCAATGATCGCATACGGGAAAGGCCACAAGGATCACAGACTGTTGAATGTAAAGGCTAGTAATAAGAAAAATCACATAACAATACTATAACAAGTATAGTAATGCTCAAAGTAAATACTAAGTAAAGTAGAGGAAAAGTAATATATTGAATAAAGTAAAGTCTTACAGAAAAGTAAAGGTACAAGAGCTATACCAGACTCTCCAGGAGACAATTCTAGAAATCCCGAGCACAACTCAACTCTACTCTAACTCCCACACTAGACTAACTACTAAGATAATCTAAGCAAATGAGCTTGTAGGCTTGTCCACCATGTGTAAAGATGGGGTGTGAGCCTCTATTAATAGTGGGAGGTGGAGTAGGGGCTACTCCACCACCACGTCATCGATCCAGGAGAGCTCCACCTTGAGCCCTTGGATCCACCACCTCCAAACAGCTTCAGATTGGACGGATCTGATCTCCATCACATGGTAAATGTGACAAGGAGTCACCAGGACCTCGGAGGGTCCATAGGGGCATCGATCGACCCCCCTATGACTGGTGGGCCTTGTCCTGGCTTCAAGAAGCATGCCCTAATGCTTAGGGAAGAGCTGGGGGTTGTGGGCCACCTAGGGGTGTCGGCCGACTCCCCTAGGGGTGTCAGCCGACTCCCCTAGGGGTGTTAAGCCCACCACCGCCTTCCAGAAGGTGGTCCCGCCTATCATGTAGTGTGGATGACTCCTCTAGAGTCTTTGTCATGTTGATTCCTTTGTTGTGGGTCCATGGATCCTTGTGCTCTTGATTAGGTTCGTTGAATGAAAGCACAAGTTGCATCCAAGGGTTGAGATGGCTTTGGCATGGATCATGTTGGCTTGGCTGGCCAGAAGGGTCCAAACCCCGGTCGACCGACATGAGTTTGGCTCCTTTGGAGCCAGGCTTCCTTGTGGGAGCTCCTGGATGTGCCAGGAGTCTCATGGTACAGAGGTTCTGGAGTTTGGCTCTAATCACAGGTCGGTCGACATGCAAAAGGAGCTTTCAACACCCCTGATTGTCATGAAATGTCATTCCCTGCAAACAAAGGCTATCCAAGTATATGTGGAATTTATTAGTGATAAATATGTTCATGAAGTGTTATTCTACCCTTGAAACCGAGGCTGTTGATGGTATTTTGAGTATGTAAAAGTATGCCATTCTTAGCGTCAACAGTATGATACGATGCAATGATAGTATGGCCTATTTTTCCATTATCATTGTTCCTATGGATACTGAGTTAGTAATTGAGGATATTTAATTCTGTTCTCATTACACTCATATTTTACAAAATTATAGAGATATCCAAATTTGTTTCATATGGAAACACAAAAGGATAACATTGGATATGGCATATAAGTAATGAGATAAGTCTCATTTTGGTTGTATTATGAATACAACAAACCCCATACAACATGTTGTGTATAAGAATTTTTCACACCATTGATGCATTCTAGATTTGGAATCATCTTCTTGGTCATCATATGGATGAGTGAAAAATTATTGGCAAATATATTGGTCATTTCTCCCCAAAGTGTGGATACGATAAGTTCCATAGGGAAATGGATTTTAAGACCCTCTTATCTTAAAATCATGTTTGTATGTCTTGGATTACTTGATCATATTCAAATAAATATGAGTGTGTCCAATACAAAGATTGTATGGATAGTTCAAGCATTTCATGGTTGTCAAGATATACACATATAAGGTGATATCGAGTGTGTGAAGGATCCACACTCAACCATGCATTTAGTAAATAATGACTCATGTGTGAGCTCATTATCTTGAACACTACTAAATGTTTGTGCCTACAATGATGATTGTTGGGTATAACAAAAGTTTAGTTATTACATATCCAAAGGATCATTTCTAATGAATTGTATTTGCCAACTTCGTGTTGGGGTCAGGCAGATTTACACACTCCTAACTTGAGATTAACTGCATAACCCCTATATGCATTTAGTACGTAGGAATCCTTGAAGATTTCCTATTTGCGTAAGATTGGATTACATTGTATACGTATCAATCTCACCACCACAGCATACGGGAAGGTCCTAGATGGCTAGAGGGGGGGGGTGAATAGCCTATTAAAAATCTACAAACTACTAGATCAAAGGTTAGATTAACACTTAAGCGAAGCTTTTTGCTCTAGGACTACTAGGGGTGCAAAGCCACCTATCCAAGCAATTCTAGTTAGTTGAGTGCCTAACAAACAATAGCAAGAACCTAAGGCACTCAACACAAGCTAGCAAGAACAACTAACAAGGCAAACTAACTAGCAAGCTAACAAGACAAGATATGAAAGAAAGTAAATACAGGGATAGAGGTGATTGATATACCGATGCCTTGTGAAGAGAATATACCAATGAAGAGCCAATCACAATATGAACACCAAGAGTAGCTGAGAGACAATGGTTGACACAAAGATTTCCTCCCGAGGTTTACTTGGTTGCCACCAAGCTAGTCCCCATTGTGTCGAGTACTCAAATAGTGATTCGGCAGCTAATAGGTAGGGATGAAAACGGTACAGATATTTATTCGACCGTCCGTTCGACCGAATTCGTTTATATGAGTTTAGATCTGTCCGTATCCGAGTCCGAAGATTAACATCTGATACCGTATCCGTATCCGAATACTAAAATTGGTATATTTATGATGTCGATATCTAATCGTATCCTATCCGATATTTCTCATACTATTCGTATTCAAATCCGAATCCGAACAAAAATATGAAAACAAATACAATATCAGCGATATCCGTTCGTATCCGATCCGTTTTCATCCCTACTAATAGGCAATCACAAGCCTAGCCCACTACCCGGGCGCCACAAGAATGCACCCAAGTGAGAGTAACTCAATGACACAAGCAATCCACTAGAGTTACCCTTTGGCGCTCCACCAAGGTGGGTACAAGCCCTCTCACAATGCCAAAGCCGGCCATGAACAATCACCAACACGTGCCGAAGCTTCCTCAATCGCCAAGCCATCTAGGTGTTGGAAAACACCAAGAATAACAAGAAATCTCGTGGCGATGACGATGACCAAGTGCCACTAAGATACAATGCAATGATCAAAGCACTTGGTTCACTCAAACTCTCATGAATTAGCAAGCAAAGCAAAGAGAGATGAGTTGGGGACCCTCTCAAGCAAGCACAAAGAGTTAGAATGAGAGAGAGGTGCAAGAGATGGCCCCAAGGGCCGGCCAAAACGTTTATATAGCCACCACAAGCCAACTAGCCGTTTTGTCCCATCTTCACACTTTCCTGCGTAGCTCCGGACGCTGTTACACTTGGGGTCCAGACCATTGATAGCGTCCGGACCCTTGATCAACTGAGTTGCAGGGCCTCTCTCTTCAAGTCCGAACACGACCTCTAGAAGCTTCAAACTTGGGGAACAGACTAATGCCGATGCGTCCGGTCCCTCGTCCATTTGAAACTGCCCGTTGGCGCCTTCCTCTGGCGTTGACACGTAGCTCCGGACGCTTCCAACTGTTCGGGTCCGGACTCAGCACAGTGGCGTCCGGATTCTATGCAGAGCTGGTCCAGAGAGCTCTCAAGCTCCGGACGCTCATCCGGAGTCCAAGGTCCGGACAGCACATAGGGTCCGGACACTATGCAAAGAGGGTCTAGTAAGCTCCAAACATCCGGACGCTTGTCCGGAGTCAGTGTCCGGACCTTTCGTCCACCTTTAGACGAGGCTAGGGTATGCCTTCGGACGCATCGCCATTGTCCGTACAGGTGCATCCCTAGCGTCCGGACCACTGTCCGGAGCTCTGTTGAGGGCCAAACCGAGCTGCCACTTCTTCACCAAGTCTTCATGTGCTAATACCATGTGATCCAAACACTTGTGCTCCTGTGGTAGCCTTTGCAAAGAATTATCTTGGATTTGTTTCACAATTTTAGTCACTTAGGTTTGTTTTAGATATGCAATGCAAACCTAGTGGCACATGATAACCGCAATCGACACAAATTTTCCCTTCTTGATAGTACGGCTATCTATCCTAAATGTGATCACACTCTTTATAGTGTCTTGATCACTAAACCAAAAATGGCCCTATGATATACCTTTGCCTTGAGCCCATTTTTGTTTTTCTCTTTCTTCTTTTCCTTGTCCATGAAGCACTTGATCATCCATCTAGCTTCACATGTCAAGGTGGATCACCCTAGCTAGATGACACACTTAGCACTAGGGTTAGTCCATAGATTTCATCAATTAACCAAAACCAAACTTGGGCTTTCAATCTCCCCTTTTTGGTAATTGATGACAACCTTTCACAAATGAATATATTGAATGAAAATTTCAACTTTGGTAGTATTAGCTCCCCCTGCATATGTGATATATGAGTTTGGTTCATTTTGATCACATATGCATGGATAAGAATTGTGGGAGAGTGAATGCTACCAGATGATGCTAAGGTATAAGTGAATGGACCTTTGAAGCGTGATACCAATCGGAGTGCCAAAATATACCATCCTTAGCACCATGAATGCCTAGAAACCACTTGAAAACACTTTGAGAAGCAAACTTGAAATACCACTTGAAAAATTAAAAACAACCTATATAAGCTAGTACTTGAAGCATCATGTTGAACAAGTTTCTAGCATCCACCACACAAGCATGAATAAAATAAATACAATACAAGCAAGCATTTATGAATGCATAAAGATATGCAACAACTTGATTCATAGGCTTGCTCCCTCTACTTGTGTGCTTAAATTTTTCAAAATATTGCTTTGTGATCTTTACTACTTACTTCTCCCCCTTTGTCATCTTATTATCAAAAAGATATGCTCAAATTTGGGATTATTGGAGAGAAGCTTATTTGTGGTTCAATCTAGATTACTTGCCCCAAAGTATTTAACTCGGTTTAAACCATGGACAAGCTTGTTCACACATCCTAGAATGGTTATCTTACCCATGTTGAGCTAAACATTTGAAGTTCATATTATAGATCAAACACTAGGATTGCAAGCCTACAAACATGTCATACGCTACCACTAGATCATATCAAGCATAGAAGCAATAGTGGTACCATATAAGCATCAAAAACATTTGATTTGCATGAATGAGCCTAATGAATTGATGTCTAGATGCACTAACAAGTCATAATAATGGATGTATGACATGTCAATCAACTTTTACCTTGCATTGCTCGAAGGAGAGGCATGTCATATATGGGGGTGCATCAACACATGTTTGAGAAATCAAGAATGTTGAATTCATTCCTTAGCTTGCAAAATCTCTTGTCATCAAGTGGCTTGGTGAATATGTCGGCAAGTTGATCATTGGTGCCAACACTTGTAATTGTGATATCACCCTTTTGTTGATGGTCTCTTATGAAGTGGTGCCTTATGTCAATGTGCTTGGTTCTTGAATGGTGAACCGGATTGTTGGTTAGCTTCACCGCACTTTCATTGTCACATAGCAATTGCACTTGCTTGAATTTGATTCCAAAGTCATTCAAGGTTGCTTTCATCTAAAGAAATTGAGCACAACAACTACCCGCACTTATGTATTCGGCTTTGGTGGTAGAGAGTGGAACACTATTTTGCTTCTTTGATGACCAAGATACAAGTGACATGGCTAGCAATTGACATGTGCCCGATGTGCTCTTTCTATCAACTTTGCATCCCGCATAGTCCGAGTCCGAATATCCAATTAACTCAAAGTTACACCCCTTGGGATACCATAATTCAACATCTTGTGTATGCTTCAAGTACCTCAATATTCTCTTTGTAGCCTTCAAATGGCTTTCTCTTGGAGAGGCTTGGAATCTTGCACACATGCATACACTAAACATGACATCCGGCCTTGAAGCGGTCACATAGAGTAAGCTTCCAATCATAGACCGATACAACTTTTGATCCACCATATTGCCACTAGCATCACTATCCAAGTGTCCATTAGTGCCCATAGGAGTGCTAATGCCTTTTGAATCTTCTAGGCCAAACTTCTTCATCATATCCTTGATGTACTTGCCTTGACTCACAAATGTGTCATTCTTCAATTGCTTGATTTGAAGTCCAAGGAAGTAGCTAAGTTCACCAATCATTGACATTTCAAACTCATTTGCCATCATCTTGCCAAAAATTTCACAAAAATCTTGATCGGTTGAACCGAATATGATATCATCAATATAGATTTGGAGCACAAATAGATCATTGCCAAGCTTCTTGGTGAAGAGAGTAGTATCAACCTTTCCCATGATGAACCCTTTGTATAAAAGGAAATCCCTCAATCTTTCATACCATGCTCTAGATGCTTGCTTCAAGCCATATAAAGTCTTTCTCAACTTGTACACAAGGTTGGGCTTCTTATTATCTTCAAAACCGGGAGGTTGCTCAACATATACTAGCTCATTGATGTATCCATTCAAGAAAGCACTCTTCACATCCATTTGGTATAGCTTGATGTTATGTACACATGCATAGGCCAATAGGATTCTTATTGCCTCTAATCTTGCAACCGGTGCATAAGTTTCTCCAAAGTCAAGACCTTCAACTTGTGTGTAACCTTGAGCTACTAATCTTGCTTTGTTTCTCATAACTATACCATCTTTATCTTGCTTGTTTCTAAATACCCATCTTATGCCAATCACATTGTAGTTCTTGGGTCTTTCAACTAGCTCCCAAAATTGATTTCTTGTGAAATTGTTGAGCTCTTCATGCATTGCATTGACCCAATCAACATCTTGTAAGACCTCTTTAATCTTTGTTGGCTATATGGATGATACAAATGAATAGTGTTCACAAAAGGATGTCAATCTTGATCTTGTTTGCACAGCACTTGTAATATCGCCAACTATTTGATCAATGGGGATTGGTTGAAGGATAGGAGCTTGATTGCTTGAGATTGGTTGAGATGAACTAGCAACTTGTTGATCTTGCACTTGAGAACCACTAGCTTGCACATGAGGTGAGTTGAGCACTTGATCTTTGTCATCTTCAATGTCAATCACTTGTCTTGGCCTAATATCACCAATATCTATGTTCTTCATAGCCTTTGACAATTGAGGTCCACTCACATCCTATAGATTCTCATTTTCATCTTGAGAGCCATTGGTTTCATCAAATTCAACATCATGAACCTCCTCTAGCACACCTCTAACCGAATTCCAAACTCTATAGGCTTTGTTTGTGGTTGAGTAACCAAGTAAGAATCCTTCATCACATTTCTTATCAAACTTTCCAAGTCTTGTGCTCTTCTTCAAGATATAGCATTTGCAACCAAACACTCTAAAGTATGCAATGTTGGGCTTTCTTCCATTTAATAGCTCATATGGTGTCTTCTCCATCAATGGGTGACAATACAACCGGTTGCTAGAGTAGCAAGCGGTGTTGATAGCTTCGGCCCAAAAGGAGTGACTCACATTGTACTCACTAAGCATAGACCTTGCCATATCAATCGATGTTCTATTATTCCTCTCAACAAGGCCATTTGATTTTGAAGTGTACGTGGCCGAGAATTGATGCTTGATTCCAAGCTCATCACATATCTCTTCAACTCTTGTATTCTTGAATTCACTCCCATTGTCACTTCTCACTTTCTTGATGGTGATCTCAAACTCATTGTGACATCTCTTGACAAATGATTTGAATGTGGCAAATGTATCACTCTTGTCATTGAGAAAGAATACCCAAGTGTATCTTGTAAGATCATCAACTATCACAAATCCATACTTGTTGCCTCCAATACTTGTGTATGTTGTTGGTCCAAATAGGTCCATGTGCAACAACTCAAATGCTCTACTAGTGCTCATCATGCTCTTCTTAGGATGGGTGTTACCAACTTGTTTGTCGGCTTGACAAGAGCTACAAAGTTTGTCCTTCTCAAATACAACATCTTTCAAGCCTCTAACTAAGTCATGCTTAATCAATTTATTCAATTGCTTCATGCCAACATGACCAAGCCTTCTATGCCATAACCAACCCATACTTGATTTAGTGAGCAAGCAAGTTGACAATTGAGACGCACTAGCATTGAAATCAACTAGGTAGAGGTTCTCATATCTAAAACCCTTGAAGATCAAGTTTGAACCATCTACACTAATGATCTCAACATCATCTACCCCAAATATGCATTTGAATCCAAGATCACACAATTGATCCACGGATAACAAATTGAAGTTTAAGCTCTCAACTAGCAACACATTGGATATACTCAAATCATTGGATATAGCAATCTTTCCAAGACCCTTGACCTTGCCCTTGCCATTATCACCAAAAGTAATGCTATCAATGCCATCATTTGTGTTGGAGTTGATTGATTTGAACATTCTAGAATCCCCGGTTATGTGTTGAGTGCACCTACTATCAAGCACTCAATGCCTTCCTCCAGCTTTGTAATTGACCTACAAAACAAATTAGTTCTTCTTAGGTACTCACACTTGTTTGGGTCCTCCAAAGTTAGTGACCAAGGATTTTGGCACCCAAATTGCTTTCTTCTTTGGGCCAACAATGGATGTGCCAACATACTTAGCCATTACACCATCTCTCCCTTTGGTAAGCATATAACATGAATAAAAATGCATGGAGGTGGATTTAGCAAACTTGGTTTGGCTCATGTTAAGTTTGCAATATTGGTCAACATGCCCCACTTGCTTGCAACTATTGCAATACCGATCATTGCTTCTCATAAAGCTAGGCTTTGGAGTCACAAAGTCTGACTTGCCCTTCTTGGGGGTATAGCCCAATCCCTCTTTGCAAAGGGAGAATCTTTGGCTACCCAAGCACTTTAGCAAGCGGGCATCTCCACCATATGCCTTACTCAAGGCATGAGTGAGTTCATTAACATCATTTTTCAATTTTTCATTTTCACTCACTATGTAGCATCAACCATTGAGCTCTCACTAGTAGATGTGCAAGTGGAAGTGCTACATTGTGTTTCAGTTGGTGTAACAATGATAGGAGTAAAAAATGATTCATCTAGAATATCACAAGTTACTCCAATATCACATGATGCAACAACCTTATCTTTGTTTTGTTCAAGGAGGGAGAAGTGAGCCTTTTCAAGCTTCTTGTGAGTCCTCTCAAGCTTCTCATGGGCTTCCATTAGCCTCTCATGAGAGCCATTGAGCTCATCAAAGGATTGTTCAAGAGCCTTAAGCTTCTTGTTCAATTCTTTGCACTCCTTCCTCTTTGTCTCAAAGCAAGCATAAGTTTGCTTCATCATATCTATGAGTTCCTCCTTGGAGTACACCTCCTCATCATCACTACTATCATCATCACTATCGCTATCATCACAAGATTGTACCTTAGATGGCTTAGCCATGAAGCATGATGGAGTGTCGAAGATGGATGGCTTATTATTGATAGCAATGCTTGCCAATGCCTTCTTCTTGGTCTTCTTCCTCTCATCATCACTAGAATCATCATCGGAAGAATCACTACTATCCCAAGTCACCATATATGATTTACCTTTCTTCTTCTTGGTGAATGATAGCTTCTTCTCCTTCTTGTCATGCTTGCTCTTCTTCTTCTCATCATCATCACTATGATTGGGACAATCCGCAATCATGTGATCAGTGCTCTTGCACTTGTAGCATCTCTTCACATACTCCTTGCTCTTGAAGTTGTCGCTTCTCTTTCTAGCACCATAGCCCTTCTTCATGAATTTGCCAAACTTGCACACAAAGAGGGCCATCATCTCATCATCAATGTCACTTGCATCTTCATCATCACTTGACTCTTGCTTTCTTGCTTTGCTCTTGCCCTTGGATGATGATGCCTTGAATGCTAAGCTCATCTTCTTCTTCTTCTTCTCTTCTTCCTTGACTTCTTCTTCACTCTCTTCATTGTATTGCTCTTCGGTCATGATCTCACCAAGCACTTCATTTGGAGTGATGTTGGTCAACCCATCTCTTCTAATGATTTGCCTCAAGGTCTTGAATTTCTTGGGCAAGCAACTAAGAAACCGGTTGGAGAAGTCCTCATCCTTCACCTTCTCACCCAAGCTCTTGAGATCATTGATGATTACTTGGAGCCTATGAAACATCTCCGGAATTGATTCATCATCCTTTATCTTGAAGTGAGATAGCTTATCCTTGAGCATGTATATCTTGACACTCTTTACCGTTGCGGTGCCTTCATATGTGTCTTCTAGCCTCTTCCACACTTCACTTGCTCTTTCAAGATCCTTGATTTGTTCAAACACCTTAGAGTCAATACCATTGTATATCACATTGAGAGCCATAGTGTTGCATTGCCAGTTCTCTTGCTCTCTAGGTGTGGGACTAGCTTCATCAAGAATGACAAAGTTCGTTTCGGTTACACTCCACACCTTCTCATGAATTGACCCTAGATGCATCTTCATCTTTCTCTTCCAATAATCAAAGGATGTGCCATCAAACATTGGTGGTTTGCTTCCCACATGGTTGAATGATATTTGAGCCATCACTAACACTAAAGGTTGTTAAGCCTTGATAATAGAGGTGACCATGGCTTTGATACCACTTGAAAGGTCCTAGATGGCTAGAGGGGGTGAATAGCCTATTAAAAATCTACAAACTACTACAGCAAAGGTTAGATTAACACTTAAGCGAAGCTTTTTGCTCTAGCTCTACTAGGGGTGCAAAGCCACCTATCCAAGCAATTCTAGTTAGTTGAGTGCCTAACAAACAATAGTAAGAACCTAAGGCACTCAACACAAGCTAGCAAGAACAACTAACAAGGAAAACTAACTAGCAAGCTAACAAGATAAGATATGAAAGAAAGTAAATACAAGGATAGAGGTGATTGATATACTGATGCCTTGTGAAGAGAATATACCAATGAAGAGCCAATCACAATATGAACACCGAGAGTAGCCGGGAGACAATGGTTGACACAAAGATTTTCTCCCGAGGTTCACTTGGTTGCCACCAAGCTAGTCCCCATTGTGTCGACTACTCAAATGGTGATTCGGTGGCTAATAGGCAATCACAAGTCTAGCCCACTACCTCGGCGCCACAAGAATCCACCCAAGTGAGAGTAACTCAATGACACAAGCAATCCACTAGAGTTACCCTTTGGCACTCCACCAAGGTGGGTACAAGCCCTCTCACAATGTCAAAGCCGACCACGAACAATCACCAACACGTGCCGAATTTTCCTCAATTGCCAAGCCGTCTAGGTGTTGGCAAACACCAAGAATAACAAGAAATCCCACGGCAATGACGATGACCAAGTGCCACTAAGATGCAATGCAATGATCAAAGCACTTGGTTCACTCAAACTCTCATGAATTAGCAAGCAAAGCAAAGAGAGATGAGTTGGGGGCCTTCTCAAGCAAGCACAAAGAGTTAGAATGAGAGAGAGTTTCAAGAGATGGCCCCAAGGGCCAGCCAAAACGTTTATATAGCCACCACAAGCCAACTAGACATTTTGCCCCATCTTCACACTTTCCTGCATAGCTCCGGATGTTGTTACACTTGGGGTCCGGGCCATTGATAGCGTCCGGACCCTTGATCAACTGAGCTATAGGGCCTCTGTCTTCAAGTCCGGACGCGACCTCCGGACGCTTGAAACTTGGGGTCCGAACTAATGCCGATGCATCTGGTCCCTCGTCCATTTGAAACTGCCCGTTGGCGCCTTCCTTTGGCGTTGACATGTAGCTCTGGACGCTTCCAACTGTCCGGGTCCGGACTCAGCACAGTGGCGTCCGGACTCTATGCAGAGCCGGTCCAGAGAGCTCCCAAGCTCCGGATGCTCGTCCGGAGTCCAAGGTCCGAACAGCACATAGCGTCCAGACGCTATGTAGAGAGGGTCCAGTAAGCTCCAAACATCCAGACGCTTGTCCACAGTCAGCGTCCGGACCTTTTGTCCACCTTCAGTCAAGGCTAGGGTATGCCTCCGGACGCATCGCCATTGTCCGGACAGGTGCATCCCTAGCGTCCGGACCACTGTCCGGAGCTCTCTTGAGGGCCAAACCGAGATGCCACTTCTTCATCAAGTCTTCATGTGCTAATACCATGTGATCCAAACACTTGTGCTCCTGTGTTAGCCTTTGCAAAGAATTAGCTTGGATTTGTTTCACAATTTTAGTCACTTAGGTTTGTTTTAGATATGCAATGCAAACCTAGTGGCACATGATAACCGCAATCGACATGAATTTTCCCTTCTTGATAGTACGGCTATCTATCCTAAATGTGATCACACTCTCTATAGTGTCTTGATCACTAAACCAAAAATGGCCCTATGATATACCTTTTCCTTGAGCCCATTTTTGTTTTTATCTTTCTTCTTTTCCTTGTCCATGAAGCACTTGATCATCCATCTAGCTTCACATGTCAAGGTGGATCACCCTAGCTTGATGACACACTTAGCACTAGGGTTAGTCCATAGGTTTCATCAATTAACCAATACCAAACTTGGGGTTTCTCATACATTGATGGGTACACATAGAAAAGTGGGGATCAAAATCTCCATCAATTGCTAAGTATCTAGAACCTATTACGAAGGATCTATTTATGACTTGTACGCTGGTTATATTTTATAATGAGCATTTCCAGGCATTAGGGGAGACTTGAAGTACCATATATAATGCCAGGAAGTTATTTGGAATGCATAAGGCATTTCAAGATCAGGATCACGTACTAAATGAATTGAATTTGAGCTCAAAGAATTGTTGATTTGCATAATATTGCAAATAAACTGCCATATGCATTTATTGATTAATAAGATGTCTTTTAAACTTGTTAATCTATTGCAAGTATGTGCCATAAAGAGTGGAGGTACCATGTAAAACCACTCAACTCCCAATTGTAAATAAGAAGGGGAGAAGTATGGACATAAAGCAAGATTATTCATGCTAGCAATAGAAGGTTTCTTCTAAAGCAGTAAATGCAGGTCAGAGGTGCACCTAAATACTAATGCAAGGATATCAGAAAGCCCTAACTCTTGTTTTAGGAATTCATGATGAGTCATTCAGGGTACATTGAGTCTTGATAGACCGGAGAATTATATGATAGAAAGGCTACATGTGTCGACACATACTTCTCTGAATAAACTATATACAACATTCCAAGCTATCCAGCAAATAAGACCATGGCAGAGTGATTTTCTCACTCTTACTGGAACTTGTTGAGTTGTTGTAGTACATACAGAGATAGTCTTGTTCACCAAAAGGAAGGTGTTTTGGGTTGTGATGCCAACACCTCGTTGTATCTTTACTATGGGATACAAAAGTGTTTTCATCCAAGGATGGATTGAGAACATTATGGTGGTGAGGTTAAAGCAAGACTCATAGCACAAGGGATTTTACACAAAGCCCAAGCATTGATTATCAATACAAATTATTCTCCATAGTAAGTATTATAAATTTTCGATAGTATATTTTAATTGGTAGTACAAAAGCATCTATCTTTGTAGTGGATAGTTGATAGATATAGTGATTGCATATATTTATGTGATCACTTTATTTGGTGTATTTGTGAAGCTTTCGAAAGGAGTTAACATACCCAACACTCATACATAAAATTGCAACACATATTGTGTATTGCTTAAGTCAATATATGGCTTTAAGCAATTAAGTCAAATTTGGTACAATTGACTTTGTGTATATTCCTTAAACTAAAAGGATAAAAAATTGATTACCGTGGGTGTTTATTTTGAAGTCCTTGATTGGATTTCATAGTATTATACGATGGGCAATAATCTTAACATCACTGGTAATAAACACATATTAATAACACGTAGTAATCTGAAGACGGAGTTTGAGATTGAAGATACAGACTAAACCAAAATTTTATTTTGTGTTTATAATCCAATCATCTTCCCTCAAGATTTTGTAGAAAAGTTATCTATATCCATATCATATTGACTGATTCAATATAAAGATATCTTATGGTTGTTCTACCTCATAATAGAGGAAGATTATTTTATGCTAATGATTGAGATGAGATATTGGGACATATGGTCCATTATCTCATATTGACACAATTGAAGTTAAGAATATCTTTTGATATATTAATATCATAAGTGATCTTGGTGTGTTCGTTTAGAAGAACCCATGATCCGGATGGATATGATTATTCTAGTTATATATAAGATCCCCAAACACTAGATCATTAAAAGGCTTTACATAAATATGGAAAGACCGCTTTATGGTAGTTTTTAAATAAAAATCTGCGGTCATTTCCACTAATCATTCTGATATTTTATTTACAAGGCTTTCACATGAATGTGTATAGCTTGACAGAATGATATATCACATACTGAAGTTACGTGGTATTGATTCTAGTGAATCATGGTCATTATCTATAAAGGTAATGCAACTTGTGTTGTCTAGATGGATACAACTTATACTTAATACAATATTTTGTATTAAGAAGGTTATGTTGCATTTGTAATATGGCATATGAACATTTGAAAACTAAGTATTGTGATAATCTCACAGAGATATTCACAAAGTCTACCATACTCCACATTTTACATGTGTTGAGTGCATTGGTATGAATTTACTTTGAGATTTGCAAGTATTAGGGGGGAGTCTCTCTGATTAATAACTTGTTACAAACATCATATTGCACTCTTTTCTTTATATAAGTTTTCCCTTGTGGTTTCTCATATAAAGTTTTTAATGAGGCAATATCAACATAAGGTTATATCATATCATCCAATTTTCACCTCAGGGGTTTTTTACGGATGATATATGAACATAAGATGCATTATACTTGAGACACCTACGATTATCTTTAAGGATAATTCGACATGTGTTACTCAAATGGAATCAGGTTATATTAAGAATAATATGACTAAGCATATTATTCCAAAGCTATTCTACCCCATGAGCTCCAAAAGAATGGAGAAATTTAAATCTTGCAAACTAAGTCCTCTGATAATTTAGCAGATTTATTCACAAAATCTCTACCATACTCCACATTTCATAAATGTGTTGAGGGCATTGGTATGAGAATACTTAGAGACTTGCAAGAATCAGGGGGAGAATCTCTCTAAATATAGCCTACTCCAACTTTACATTACACTCGTTTCCCTTTATATGAGTTTTACTCTTTGGAGTTTTCTCACATAAGGTTTTAATGAGGTAATAGTAACACATAGTAAATGTCATATTATTTATTTTTCCTCATAGTGGTTTTCCGAAGATAATATTTATGACATATTGATCGTTGATCAAATTGCAGAGACGTCTACGGGCACCAATTGATCAAGGGGGAGTGTTAAGATTAGATATTTAGTGATCAATAGATTCACCGTGGCACCCTGTCACCAATAGACACCCCTTCACCAATAGACACTCCTTCACCGATAGACATATGCCACTTAAGCTTGTATATATACATATATTTGTTCAACACGAGACCAATCAATCATTCCTCGTTTGTTCGTTCTCGCTTTCACTTTTCACTTCTAACAATTTTTAAGGCCTAGGTCTAGAATGAATGAGGCCTACTCTATTTTGTTTTTAAAAATTATATATATATATATTGTAATATATGTAAATATAATATTGTAAATACAAATCATTAAGAAGATACTGATATTCCATAAATTAAATTAACTTATATATAATATCTCAAAGTTCATAAATGTACAAATATAATAATAAATTATTTACTTGGTAGTTGACATTATTTTAAACATTTTTTCTAATATTTTAAGAAGCAAAGCTGTAAAGTCATTGATCTACTATGGATATCAAACTTCCTAAACAACATTATATCTCATGATCTTAAAATTTAGACAATATTATATTCCATAATTCTAAAATTTAAATAGACACACATTTATTATATAGTGAAAAAATAAAATGTGTGTAAGCTACACATAAATAAATGATTCATGACCCATTTATGTTTTGAGGCCTTGTAATTAACTAGTTCCTATTGTACATCCTGTACTTATAATATATACTAATACTAGTACTAATAAACTAGGTGAGGCCTATGAAAATATGAGGCCTAGTGTTAGCTCTAGGGCTGGACGAAAAGCTCACAGTTCGATAGCTCGTTTGACTCGGCTCGGTAGTTGCTCGGCTTGTTTATATTTTTTAACGAGCAGAGTTAGCATTTTAGCTTGTATAGTTAACGAGCTAGCCAACGAGCTGGCTCCGGAGTCTGACGAGCCAAAGATGTTAGTCTTGAACTTATATTAGTTTTGTATTTTTGCATGTCTATGACTGGCTTAGACCCTATAAACATGTGATTGATGACTATTATTTTACTTTTAATGGATGAGCAGATAGTTAATAATAGATTATGGATGATATGAAGCATGAAAGATAGATATACGAAATTGATATTATATTATAATACATGTATATATGTTACCATATATTAATTTTCTATTGATTTCATGCTTATGAATGTGTTACTTTTGTATTATTAAGATTCTAAATCTTTAAATAAATAAATATATTTATAGTTTTATGTATTTTGACCTGGCTTGTGAGCTAACAAGCCAGCTTGAGCCTGTAAACGAACCGAGTCGAGCTAGCCTTTTGGCTCGTTAAGATAACGAGCCAGCTCGCCTGGCTCGTTATCTTAACAATCCAGGACGAGCCGACCTGGCTCCTTAGTCCAGCCTTAGCCACCGCACATCCTGCCCAACCCCTAGGGCCGGCCCTACCTGAAGGCAATTTTTTGTGTTGTTTGAGTGTAATAGATTTGGATGGAGTATGAGCTAGAGAGTACTATTACACTCAAAATAGTGTAATAGATTGGTCGCTACCAAAGATCGACCAAACTTTTGAACTCTCTAATACTGACATTTCTTCATTTTTTTGTAGAATATATTGTTCATTTTTTCTTTTTAGGTTTTTATAATATGTATCAACCCAATATTATTTGAGATGATCTTCATAGGAAACTAACCATACATGTTCCTAAATAAAAGCCTTCACTAGCCATCCAAAACTTTAATCCTCTCATTTGACAACATTGTTCCTTATATAAAGAGCTTAATATTTCTCAAGTATAACTATCATTTTTGCAGGATGCATGAAATGTTTACCTTTATCTAATGGTTCCACGCAAATGCATTCACTTGCATCATCACATACATACATGCACTACACCACGGTTAACCCGACAAAGACCCATCCATGATCAGACATCGGGGTTGTCACTCTAAAAAGCTTCAAAAAGCTTTATTCGACAAGGACCTATCAACAATCAGGCATCAAGACCTTCACTCTTTCAAAACCTTTCAAACCTCACCCCTCGTATACTATATGAAATGGCTAATCATCTTTTGCAGAGTAGAAGACCAGTGTCTTTTCGAGTGTCGAAAGACTTGCAAGAAAGTTGATATTCGACGAAGCTATAACACCCAACCTAAATTCCTGAAAAATATAGGAGATCAACTTAGGTGCATGTTTCATGCAACTTCTTTGGCCTTTGGCACGCATCATCGACGCCTACATGGACATTGTCATTGCCAAGCTCTTTGGTATGATGGGCTTTGCCACCATGTTTGGTGACATCACCAACATCTCCTCCACCAAAATCCCTTTTTCATAAGGGCCTTCGCCAAACAACTTCATAGAAGGGGCCTTTGCCATCACCTTCGGTGACTTCACCAACCTCACCTCCACCAAACACCTTTGTAAGAGGGTCTTTGCTAACAGTCATGGTGGAAGACTCGCCTCCACCAATACATCATCACAATGGGGCCTCACCGACACCTTCATCGTCAACACCAATATCTTCTCCACCAAGCACTTTGTAGGAGGGTCTTTGGCAGAGGGGCTTTGTCATCATCGAGCCTTTGTCAACTCCTTTGGCATCAACGCCTATGGTGGCTCACCCCCAAATCAATATTGAGAGGCTACATTAAATCCATCAGTACCAAGGTCTACCACACCTTCTTTAACCACTTTGACTCGACAGGCTCATCGATGAGTTCACCCTGAGCACCTACTTCCACTACTACAACTACGTCGTCTACACTATCCAAGAGGGGCTTGGGGAGCACATGGAGGACCAACCACTCCGAGAAGTAAAATCATTTTGCCCGTTGCTCGTGAGTGAAGATTTGAAGGCCTCTTAACAACCTTTGGCCACGACTACATCGACTACTCTAACTACTCTAACCACATCCATTTTCAAAAATACAACACCAGAGATGAAGGCCTTGGATATGAAGATCTGCACATAGGAAAGGCCTTAGAAATGAAGACCTATAAAGTCCTTGGGATGAAGATCTGCACGTTGAGAAGACACCAGAGGCAAAGACCTCAGAGACGATAACCTGCATGCTGAGGAGACACCAGAGGCAAAGGCCTCAAAGGTGAAGACCTGCACATCGAGGAGGTCCTAGAGGTGAAGACCTACATGCTGATCGAAACAGATAAACCATGTCATGGAGGTAGCGAAAGGAGCGAAAGCCCGAAGATGAAGACATTGGGAAAATCAACATCGAGCCAGAAGGCTTGAGAATTAGAACATGTATAGGATAGAGTCGTGCATGTGCTCTTTCCTCCATGCCTTTTTCCCATATGGTTTTTAGGGATGGAGTTTTTAGTGAGGTGCACACATGTAGGTTGCAAAGGACAATTCTTGCAACCAGGTTTTGAGTTGTATTGTGCCTCTTCTTGTAAGAGAGCATCTACAAGGTTATGTAGTACCGACTATAAGCTAGTAGTTGAACGGCTACTGTAGGGGAAGCCAATATTCATATGGGCCAACTCCCTAGAGAAGAGGTCCAATATGGTAATCTAGTAACTTGTCAATTTCACCCCACCAAGGGGTCACATATAAACTACCACTTGACTATATATAAATCCAAGAGAATGAGGGTGGAGGGGAGTCTCTTCTAACTCTTGCCGTAAAACCCTAGCTAGCTCTCTCGACTCTCCTGTCCTAAACCTATCCGAGGACAATTTTACCAACACACATCCTACTACACTTAAGAAATAGATTGCTCCGTTTTCTCAACAATTTAGAAGCCGCCTTCAGCACATGACATCTTATGACAAGCTAAAAAAGACCACAACTTCCTCAAAAACATCATCACATCACTTTATTGTAGTCATTTGGCACAAATTAATCAATATTATGCTTATGTTGAACATAATTTCAACTAAATGAAAAAGTTCCAATAAATAATTAAAACATCATATGCACACTTATATAACAAATCACATACCTTTGGTCTGATGTGCTCTTCTTAAATGTCATTGTTCCATTTGATAGCTCTATAAGAAAATGACAATTAGAATATATATTGGAAACAAAAATATAGTGATTTTATGAATGTTATATATCGTTGGACTTGAAAAAAATCTTAAAAAAAGTAATTTACATAGCTACAAAAGGCAAAAGAAATTGGATTGACTACAAAACCTTTAGCATAAACATAACTCCTTTCTCGGCTGGAGTGGATATGAGTAGTACACTAAACGTTTCGTAGTCAAATAACTATGTTCTACTAATGGGATTATATCTGAAATAATTTTAGGAGTTTTCTTAAGTAATTAAGGAAATCTATGTCTTAAAGTGAAGGTCAAAGTAACATCATGATTCTTCATCTAAATCTGAATGTCGACATGCGCAAAGATGTCTTTTAACTTTTCATCGAGGTTGGGTCCCGCAAGGGGACATAGAGGGGGTGGCAGATTTCAAGGTGGTGGCTGGGGATTTGATGATAGAAACCAACAGAGCAAAAAGAGGAATCCAATGCTATCCAGAATGAAGGTTCTACGGAAGTTGAAACCTCTATGAACAACAACACTCAGACTAATGCTAGTGACAATCAAATTATTCAAGAGGGAGAAAATAGGGAATATGATGACCCTAAGGAAAATTTGGATCGAACTTAGTTCTATTCAAGATGTGGAAGGGTTGGACACATGGAAAATGTATGCCCTAATCCAGTGATTTGCTCTAGATATCAGAAAGAGGGGCATGTGGCAAGAGTTTGCACAGTTAAGATATCATGGGAATATATTTCCCCTTTCTGTGGCTTTTCTACTTATGGTCAAGGTTTCCATGTGATTGAAAATGCTAGCACTGATGAAGGGATAAAAGATATGTCTAGCACTGCTTTGGTGACAATCACTGCAGGTTAGGCCACTGCTAGACAGATTGAGAATGAATTCAAATTGAAGGTTGGGCCAAACTCAACTTGGAGATGGTTTGCTAAAAAAATAGGGGAAGGAAAATATCAAATGAGATTTCCCAATGTGCAGACCATTGAAGATTTAGCTCATTTCACTGAGATGAGGATGAGATCCTTACCTGAGGTGGTGTTCAAGATTGAGAAGTGGAATCCACATACTGGGTCGAAGGGTCCCCTGGATGTGGCTTGGTTCAGAATTTCTAATATACCCTCTGATAAGATATCCTACTCCAATGTGTGTATGGTGGCCTTAAAAGTGGGGCTTCCCCTACCTGGCGTGTCAACTGTCGGTGTCTAAAATGGCGGTCTAGACTACCAGCTAGTAATGTCTAAGCGCGTCGGAGCTCGCATAGTGTGCAAGGATGACACAGTGATGTATACTAGTCAGGCACGAACGCCCTACATCTGGTGTGGTTCTCGATCGTGTTACCAAGCACCGGGGTGCCTGTAGAGGGGAGCTACAAGCGGGTGAGAGAGGGAATATGGTTCCCAGGTCTCGTGCGTGAGAGTGTGTTTGGTTCTGGTGAGAGTTCGAGCTTGGAAGCAAGAATGGCCAGATAGAGGGCCAGGGGGTCCCTTCTCTCCCTTTATACCGTGTAGGGGGAGAAGGTGGGGTACATTCGTTAGAGAGAGAAGATTACAACGAGAAGAAAGAAAAGGACTAAAGTATAAAAACTATAGGTGTACTGTGTGTCCACGTTCGGCTTCCTTACCGGGTGAGCTTCTTAGAGTCAGCAGTGGAGGTACGCCATGGGATGGTCCTCGTCCTTCAGGTGTACTGTGGCCATGCGTTCACCGATCGTGGGGTCTCCTGTGGCCAGCGTACTTCCTGGTACTTTGGGGATGGCGTCTCCTGTTTCCGGATTTGGGAAGAGATGGAGGTTGGCAAAATAGTGCCAAGCACCCCCCCCCCCCGTATCCCCTCGAACAGTGATGAGTTCGTGCACGTCTGTTGTTGTGCTCACCATGCGAGCCATTTTCTGGCATGCTAGGAAATGGCGATTCGTCCTTCGAGAGTTGGTAGCGTGGGCACCGACCAACAAGCCCTTGTCAGAGACCGTCGAGGCAGGTCAAACCATCGTGGACCGAAATCCTTGGCCAATAAGCAAGAGATGAGCGGCTCCGCGCGTTCCTATCGTCCCTAGGCTCAGGTCATGATGACGCTAGCCTGGGCGGTCGAGGCGGAGCGCGTCCCGGGTGAAGGTGACGTCATCCCCGGCCGGGCGAGGCGGAAATACTCCCAGGTGGTGATGATGTTAGCTTCGCCCGGGTGAGGCAGAGTGCTCCCGGCCGAGGCGATGAGAGCCTGTTGGGCCTTGGGTTGTGTGTAACACCCCTGGTGTTTAAAACTTAATTAAAAATTTGATCATGTCATCATATGCATTAAGCATCATTCACTTGATTGAGAACCTTGCTATGCATTGAACTAAAATGAGTTTACTTGGTTGAGTTTGATTCAATTGTTTGAATGCTGAACATGTTTTCAAATTCAAATTTTCAAATTTAAATCCAAACCCTAATTTCCAGAGGGGATGGATTAAACCCTAAACATGATTTTCAAAATCTAAAAAGATTTTGTATATGGTTGTTTAAGCAAAGTTGTAGAGCTCAGTTTGAATTGCATTTGTTGTGTTTACAGTTTTTCAAGTGTTATTCAAGTTTTTAGAGTAATTCAAAAGGGGTTAAATCTTTTAAAAAGGGTTTTAAATTTCAAAAATGCATTTACATTTCTAGCAGAATTTGAAAAAGTGCATATTGTCAAAGTTGTAGATCATGAAATTTTGAGCAACTTTGGTATTCAAAGTTTTTCATGAAAACCCTTGGAATCTTGAGCAAATTGCAAAACAATCCCAGGGGCAGTTCAGGCATTTCACCGAACATCTACATGTGCGGGAGGTGTACTAGGTCAAAGCGAAAGCCATTGCATAGGATGGGAAACTTGGCAGTGGCTGGAAAGCTCGCGCAAGCTCGACAACGATGGTGGTGTGCTCGGTGGCGTGAGCAGAGCGACGGCACGGCGTGGAAAGAGATGCAAGGAGAGCGTGGCGTCCCGTTTTGAAGACGGTAACGGAGTCGCGGTGATGCCACGCACGCGATGCGACGCGAGTTGCGGGCAGGAGGCGCTCGGCGAGCTCGGCAGCTGGCCGGCCAGGTGTCGGCGCTGGTGAGCTCGACCGACATGCAGGTGTTCAACGAATTGACTCAACTACCCTTGGTACTAATTTGTAAATTGCTCAAGCTTCCAAGGGTTTTCATGAAAAACTTTGAATACCAAAGTTGCTCAAAATTTCATGATCTACAACTTTGACAACATGCACTTTTTCAAATTCGGCCTAGAAATGAAAATGCATTTTTGGAATTTGAAACTCTTTTTAAAAGAATTACCCCCTTTGCAATTACTCAAGAAATTTGAATAACACTCAAAACACCACTTTTGCAATTGAAACAGAGCTCTACAACTTTGCTTAAACAACCATATGCAAATTCTTTTTAGATTTTGAAAATCATGTTTAGGGTTTAATCCACCCCCTCTGGAAATTAGGGTTTGGAGAAGAATTTGAATTTTTGAATTTGAAATCATGGCCAGCATTCACATAATTGAAACAAACACAATCAAGTAAACTTATTTTAGTCCAATGCATAGCAAGGTTTTCAATCAAGTGAATGATGCTTAATGCATATGATGACATGATCAAATTTTAATTAATTTCTTAAACACCAGGGGTGTTACAGGCTGGGCCTCTTTAGTGCCTAGACCTTGGTGGGCCTGTTTGTTATTGGCGAAGGGATTCGCGGTGGACATGACTTTGGAGGTTTTGTTTTTTTCGTTCCGAGGATGGTGGGGTACCCCGTTTCTAGGTATCCGACAATTGGCATGTCACTTCCATTTTCCATACAACTCCTAATAAAGTGGACCTGATGTTGGTCAAGCAAAATTTCCATTGAGGTATTCTATGGTTTCTGGTGTCATCTTATAGCATAAAACAATATCTTCATGAGCCAGTAGCTAGACTACATCATCCAGTAGGAAGTGGAGTTTCTTTAACATTGATATGTGGTTTACTTTATGGTCATATTAAGGTTTTTTGTTATACTCCATGCAAATATGTAGACATGTCTTCTACATCTGAGCAAGATAAGGGAGAGAGAAAACCATGGAAGAGAGGAAAGGAAAAGATGGGAGAGAGTGTTGCTGTTGCTTTTTTGTTTAAACATGGACCGAAGATTTGAAGATAAGTTACGCAGGCTCCTCCAGTCCTCCGCATCTGATATAATGACACATGAGTTTTCAAAAATGAATATGTGATTGGAGAGACATTTGATACAAATATATGCAGCCTCAGTAAATGAAAGTACCACTCTAAAAAAACAAATTTATAGTAGCGCAACCAGTTATATGTTCTGTTATAATGCATGGACAAGTTTCCTAGATGGTAAAGAGTTTTTATACTGTGTCAGATATCTATTTTTTTGAACGTTCTACACAAATGCCATGGCATATTTAATCAAATAAATATTCCCTCTGTTCTCAACTATATATAAGTCATTTCAAAAATATTGTAGAATCAACATATTTTAAGTTTGACAAGAATATAGAAAGGAACACAACGATTTGTGACATCAAATAAGTGCACTATAGAAATATAACTGTGTGTTTGTCTCGGCTTATTTCGGATTATTCCCACTCGGCAAAACCATCCAAAATAAGATCATCCAAACACATCCAAATACTTACTTAGTATCATGAATACTATTATATAAAGTTGGTCAAGCTCTTAAGAACTTTGTTTCTGCTAGATTCTTGAAATTACTACTTGTAATTTGAAATAGGGGAGTAGTTCCTAACTATGCGAAATATCAACTATTAAGTTTGTAATGATGGAAGGTGATAAAAAATTATGAAATTTAAAATGTTCTATTTATCTGTAGCAACGCACGGGAGTGGCAGTTAGCCCCATCCTGTATTATCAATCTGCTAACTAAAGATTGTTACGGGCCTGTTTAGATTCTGAAAAGAGGTGAAAAGTTTTTGCAAAAAAAATTTACATCCAAAATGTAAAACGCAAAAACTTTTTGCATACCTGTTTAGATACAATGAAATATTTTGCAAAAGGTGAGGGAAAGAGAGGTCTGGCATACGCAACGATGCAAAATATTTTGGTTTTTGGTGTCTTAGGTGTCAAATGCAAAATATTTTGGAGACTACTTTTTGTAAAATTTGATACCATGTTTAGTTCCATTTTGCAAAAAAAGTAACCCAAAACGCAAAAATATTTTGCAAAATGGAGTAACTAAACAGGGCCGTAATCCTGCTTCTTTTTTTTTATAAAGTATACATATATTAATTAATAGAAAAACATATCCAAATACAAGTACCTCGAAGAAAAGAATACGTAGGACAGTTGTCCAACATATATTCTACGAGAAAGTAAACCGGCTGCATTCGCTGCCGACGAAGACCGCCGACACCAGCCGACGCCGCCAAACCTGAATCACCAGAAGCCGGAGGAAACCACCGGCGTTGAGGTGGACTGCAGCAGACGCTCGATCTCGCGGAATCGAAGAAGTCTTTGAGCGCCCATCCGTCAGGATCACAATCCAGATTGAAACGACGAGAGTGGTGCTGACGATGACATCCGTCGTCGCGGTGAAGCCAAGCTCGCTTAATCTCGATCCGTGCCGACGGTAGATCGCGCTCGATCCACCGCACTCCATCTTGGCGCCATGCCCTCAGCCGCCACCGTATCCCTGACCTTACACGCGGCACGAGCGCCGCCGCAGACTCCTACACCACCTCACAGGCCTCTCATCATCATCGGAGTAGACGACAACGAGGTGGACGAAGACCGGGAGGACTTTATTCCACCATGGCAGCGCTGCCACCTCCACCAAGCTCGCGCCGCCGGAGAACCTAACCCTTATTCCATGACGTCGTCGCCGCCGCCGCCTCGACGCCGCCGCAGGAAACCTAAACCTAGATCTATTAGGACCTACACCTCCGACCGACAGGAGACCAACGGTCTTCACTACCTCGCAAAGGCCCATAGGCCATCGGAGGCGAGGAAGACCGTCGGCTCCCCCGGCGGAGACGGGAGCGCTCAAAAGGGCACCTGATGGCTTGGAGTTGGAGGAAAAAAACGACAAACAGCCTTCGGGTGGCTACTGGACGGGTCAGACTCGGGCCTGCAGGGCCATGACCGTTGTGGGCCATGACTCCCACACCCTCATTGTTCTTCGACAGCCAGCTTAGCCGTAGCGGCGGCCTATGCAGGCCTGCTCGTCCGTGGCTGCGGCGGCGGACTATTGAGGTTGAGGCCAGCTCGTCCGCACCAGTACCCAGACACTTCTACACAAGGTGGTCATATGTCTTCAGGATGGCGGCGGTTTGGTTAGCACACTCGTCGGACTTCGTCTGCGACATTTGGACGGCAACGACAACAACGTCAGAGTCGTCTACGTGTTGTCGGACGTTACCCAAACACCGACGAGTAATTTCATTTGTCTAGCTGCTTCAAGTAACCAATGAATCTGTATACACTCGGCGTGGTGAGAGAGATTAGCAATTAACTCCTCCCACCATATCCATCGGATTTAAATCCAACGATCCACGTGTGAGTTTTCATAGTTTCCACGGGAACCTGGTTTCCATAGCATACGTTCCCATTTTACATAGGATAAACGATTTCTCACCTTCTTATTAATAGCATCCACTAGTAAGAAATTTTACATAGGATAAACTATTTCTCACCTTTTTATCAATAGCTAATCGCTCTTAGATATGCACACAAGAACACAGAAGTAAACAATAGCGACACAGATGTAGGAGGGAAACGAGAGCTTTTTGTTATTCACTGTGGGTGAGGGTTGTTTACAAGAGACTAATAAGTCTCCTTTTATAGAGGCAGCGAAGCCAACAGGCAGGGGACCCTGCCCTTGGATTCTCCCGTCCCCTATGTGATCACTGTTTACTACTATCGTTGTAATCACGTTTCACAACAATTTTAAACCCCTAACTGCGCAAATTATTGCAACAGTCCCTAGACTCAGAATTAATGTATCAGGAGCTGGAGTCCACTTTTTGGCGTTTTGATTGCGACTGCTCCATCCACTCGATGCAATCATCCATGGTTGCTTCCGGATGTGCAAGCTGCCACTTGAACACCCGTTTTTTCTGTGACAAAGAATAGGTGTTGCGTTAAGATCTTTTAGGATCACAATAGTTGCAGTGTTCGGTTAAAGGGGGCATACCCATTCTCCAACCAGCGGACATTCCTTGAGCTGCATAACTCTCTTTATGTCGTCTCCAGTGAGCAATGACTCGCACTTCCACACCCCATCAAGATCTGAAGAGTCAGTTCAATTGTAAAACAAATATCTCTACACTTGTGATGAGAAAAGCACAAATTCTTCCAACCATAACTTCACCTAGATTGGTTATGGAATGCTCAACTTTGATGTATTTCACTTTCCTCCAATGCAGCTCATCCTCCTGCTGGCTGAGGTTTTCACAACTTTTAGCTTCCGGATAGAAGAGAATAGATAGAAGAAGTGCCACCCGCCACAAGTCCTGAACTTCATCAAGTATGAGACCTGAAACGTTCGGCGTCACATGTTTTGGCCCAAAATAATATAGTACTCTAAGTAAAAAAGTAACAATAAAAATCTTATCTTAACTTTGAAATAAATGGATCCAACAGTGCAACATTAAATGTGTATATCTCCTATAATTAAACTAAAAAAATGTCAGGTGTCATAAGAAGTATTAGACTACAAAGGAGAAATCAGGTTCAAGAACTAGCATGCTGACACTGACCTGCATAAACGCGCTTCACTAGGTCTGTTGGTATGGAAAGATATTCATCTTCCAGCTCCTCTTTGAGATTTTCCAAAGCATCATTTGACTCAAAGAGGGGCACTAGCTCAGCGAACTTTCTGCTGGCAGCATGTATGCTGTTAACCTTCAAGCACACAAGAAATTATCACAAGTTAACTTTGTCATCACAGTGAGCAACAATTAAATGCTGCAGTGGCAACTCAACAGTACATACCAAATCAGCAACAGAAGTACTCAATATTAATGCATCCCGAATAATAAATTTAGCAAGAGTAATCTGCATGACAGCCAAAGAAAACGACTTAAGCCAGTAGCAGATGGATACAGTTCAAAATACACAGTAACAGGACAGTGGGACTCCTCGTACTCCCTCTGACCCCAGAAAGCATGCTCTTTTATGTTCATCCTTATTAAACCATCTTAAGTTTGACCAAGATTACAAAAATTACAAATACTGTCACAATAAATATGATTCATCATGAAATATATTTTAATATTATTTATACCTATTTTGTATGATAAATTTTGTTACTCTTGTTTATAAATTTGGATCGACTTAGAACAAAAACTAAAAGGGAACTCTCTATGGGAGGGAGTACTCCAGTGAACGCGAGCATGGAGCAGTTAACACTTTATTGAATCTAGGGATATTATAAGCACACAGAAAAAAAATTGCCTGCCAAATTGCCTGTTCAAATAGTTAAAACCTTGGATTTACAAAGGTTCAGATGAGAGAAGAGTTAGATGTCACCTGCTTAGATTTTCTGTCCAAGCAGAATACATCAGAGAGGGGCATAAATAGTGCACTATACATGAAAACCTGTCGCTGTTCATCCTAAATATCATAAACATCTTAATGAGTTAATGTTAAGGAAAGGCAAGACAAAAGAGTATAGTAAAAAAAATATTTGCCATAATGTCATTGAATCAACAAAAATAAGTAAGAGAAACAAACTGAGACATGGCCTATTAACACATCGCAGATGCTCTGAATAAATCATTATAGATCAAAACACAGACATTGGAACCATTGAAGTGCTTTATATAAGTTCTCCCTTTCAAGGTTAATTTTTTGTTCACATTTTTCTGTAAATGGTTAGTACCAATAAATGCCAAACATTATTGCAGGAAAATATTGGTTTATATTAGTCATGTGCAGCAGTGCTTTTAAGTATATTCCTCATTATGAATCATTTTAAACATAGGTATGAACACATGCAAATCGTCTGAGTAAAAAGAATACAGACCAGCAACATGGGAAAAGAAACACTGCTGGACATAGAAGATATAACCTTCCAAGCTGCTTCAATATGTGAAACACAGGACCTGCATACATATATAGTATCAGATGGGACTGAAGCCACTATTCTGAACTTCTACAAATACACTAATTGGAAATAAAACTGTGTACAAACTAGATGTCAGAAGCAACCAATCACACATGTAACGAACTGGAGGGTAGGATTTCTCAGGGAAAGCAAATACAACGTAAAATAGCCCCAAATCATATATGCAAGACATTGCTTGAACAGGGCGTTTGCCTGACATCATCAGATCAACCTGCACAATAAACCACCAAAAAAACAAAGAGCTGTATTCTTATACACCAGCATTTCAGACTGTTTTCTAAGTTATCCAGAATGATAAAACTTGTGCAGGAAAGAAATAAGCAAAGAGATGTTGGCGATAAGTGGTCAGACCTCCTGGCCAACACGCTCCCTGCTAATCTTGCAACCAAGTTCGGAGTGCACCATTTTATTAGAAGCAGCATCCTTCACGTCTTCAGATAAAGTAAAGCCGAATCTAGCAGCTGGGAAAGTTGATGTGATGGGCATGCAGAGAACATGATGTTTCAATTCAATGTTGCATTAATTCAATGTCCATTTCTTAGATCAAGAATTGCAAGCAGCAGCAGCAGCAAATCCTTCTTATGGATAAGGCAGATATCCAAAGTTGCACTAATTACCATAGCCTAAGAAAAATAGCATGTTTTACCATGAACCAGTTTGAGTTGAGCCTAGATGTTTAACCATGGAAGCAATTATATAATACTCCGTATATAAAACTCATTAACAGATTTTCTCCATAAGTTGCTATGGAATATGCAACATAAGTCCGCATATAGTTTTCTACATAAGTTATAATATGTGCTCCATAAGTTACAATACAATGTCTACAGATTTTTTAAGCCTCAACTCTTCATGTACAAGAACTCATGCACAATCTATTTATCTACAAAATAGAAGGAATTTCTAGACTTCTCAGCTAAATTACCCTGGTAGCGTGCATCCATCCACTTAGCTAAATTACAGTGGGAACATGCATCCATTATACACATATTAGGAAGTAAAACTTATCTGAATAGTTCTGCGACACAATAAATTTGGCATATAGAATGTTAAGAGCACCTGGGATCAGATGTTTAAACTTACCAAATCGAATTGCTCGAAGAACTCTAAGTGGGTCATCCAGGAAGGTAGCTATGGCAGGTAAAGGAGTAACAATAAGGCCTTTTTTGAGGTCGTCAATACCTTCATAATGACATAGCAGCGTGAATTGTAAGATGGTCCCATGAATTTAGAATAAAATGCATGACGGTCCTCTAACTTGTCATGGTGTCATTTCTGTCCATGCTCTTTGAAAGCGCGTGGAGTCTTCAAACTTGTTAAGTTACTCACTGTAGGTTCTAACCATCCCAATTCCAGTGTAACATGCTGATTCATGGACTTTGGTGGTTGGTGACATAACTCTTGTATGGCTTATGCTGATGTCTGATTGGTAGTTGGTTGGGTAGAGGGAAGCCATGGTGGGGGTGGGGTGGGGTGCTCAGGCGACTCTTGTGAAAGAGTTTGCCAATAGATATTATGGCCATGGCCATGTGAGTCAAGTGAGCAGGAAAGGAAGAAAAAAGAAAGAAGGCGGGATCCTAATGCTGGCTCAATAAGTCAATAGTAACATCTCGGGTCGATCAGGCCCACCTTACGAAAGTGGAGGTGAGTTAGCATGCCATGCAGACGGGGATGGTTTGGACCTGCAGACCTTACTAAGCTTGAAGATGTAAATGTGCACTTTCAATGTTTATAGGCCGAGTGCACACATTGACATGTTAGAACCGTCCATACATTTCACACATAAATTTATTCTCTCGCACCACAGAAGTACTACATACTTACCCCTTCCAGTAAAATCTTCTACCAAGTTATTGTTGATGTTGTAGAATAAACTGTCAAATTTATGTTAAAAAGGTAAATACATGAATTTGGAGAATAGGTTGTCTTAAAGTTTCGATTCCAAACTTGAATCAAGACTTCAATGATCAAAGAATAACTTGAGAGATAACAGATACACACTTAAAACGGCATATCGAAGTACCTATTAATTGTTAGGTCCCTTCGGTATGCATCTTCTTCAGCTGTGCCAATCTCCTGCGAGTTGAAAATATGTTATAGCCATAAGAAGATTGTAAATGCTATCAATAATTGCCGCATGAGAGGGGGGCGGAGGGGTCTAAAGTTAAAGAGATGAATCGGAAAATGAGAAGTTTACAAATATTGAGCTACCAAAAATAGCTAGTTCGAATGATACAGACATTCACAACAATATATGCCGAACCTAACAAGACATATCAATACACAGGGAAATGTTTGGCTAAGCATAAGGGCATGTAGCAAACATCTCTCAATAATACAAATACTACAAATAATTAAGATATGTATGTGTTGTGTGCATTGACAGCCAAATGAGTATGCAAAGGGATGCTAGATTACTCACCATGGTAGGAACACGACTGTTTAAAGCGTATTTTTCAGACCTCAAGTTAACAAAATCAACCGAAGTTTCAAAGAGAGACAACCTAGCAGTCTCCAGGTGCTTTGATTGATCAGGATTGCTGCAAAAAGATGAATAAATGATACCATTCAAGTTACTTAGTTAATAGATAGTCATGGTATTTGATCAAAGCTAATCCTTTTTGGCCAAACATGTGTCAAATTGTATAATAGTAACAAATTATACATGAGGATTGCCATAAAAAGAATTCCATACCATCGGATATGAGTGATTGTTTCCTTCTCCTCTCCTATCAACTCTATGAACTCATTTAACTTCATGCAAAAATCCAGGCCCGTCATATTATCAACAGCAATGTCAATGTCAGAAGGTTCTTCCCCTAATAGCTGCCAAGGCAACAATTAAGTCAAAAAACTAGCCAACAACTATTTCATATGATACAAACTACAAGAGACCTTACTGTAAAAGGCAATGGCACAATTCATTATATTATACATCATTTACATACATGATTCATGAGACATTATAACCTTAGTTGGTACTTGCAGACTTGATAGTTCACAAGTTTCAGAAAGGGTTAAAAAAAAATTCTACCTACTCCAGCCCAACGCGATGCATCTCTCGTAAACCTCAGTAATAAAGGACTTTTTTTGTATATTCAACAATCCATTACAGAGAACTTTGTAAAAAAAATATTGTAAAAGCAAAAACTGCAACAAAACAGAACACACCGCACTCTGTGTTTGCAAGCAACTATATTGGTAGGTGTGCTTCGCCGCGCTGTACAGAAGACATGACATGGTGTGTTGCAAGATTTGGTGTAAACCATAATGCCTACGACTATAGCTTTGCCCTCCAAAGCACTGAATATTCAAAGAGGATGGAACAACTGAAACAACAGCACATTTTCATTTCTATGAAGCAACACTATTCTGTCCAATTTGTTAAATCCTGTTAAAAGAGAATGGGACAGTTAACAAACAAACTTGGTAACAATTGGAAATCAGAGTGGAGGATCAAGCACGATCCCTCTACTTAAAACTTAGGAAAAAATAAGTCTATAAGAATCAAAACCATAAGCAGTACCATTCGGTGTGTAGCAATGTCCTCACAAATAGAGACATTGGACTCAAGTTCAAATACCAAATCTAAACTGAGGTGTCTGCATTGAAATTACAGAGCCATGCATGAGGGTTGCTATTTTACTAGTTTACTACATAGCTAATGTGGATGATGGCCATTTTCTAAGCTACAGATTGTAGCAGCAAGCAAGCATTAACAATTTTAACCAGCTAAAAAGAAATAAGTTCATTTCAAACTAAGGCAATATTGACAACAAATTCAGTTCAAGGTTGCACCTTGGATCAGTGAAGAAAATAGTCAGAACATATCCAGTAAAACTAACTAAACTATGTGAGAAGGCCTCAACGTTCATTTGATTGAAGGGGACATACATAGCCCTACGTTCCGTCTCGCTCCTTCCTGGCGTGAATCACCGTATAAATGGAAAGGAAGGTCACCTAATGTGGAGTCAGTGTCAAAATACACGAGTAAAGGGCAGACAGACACTAATGTGGAGTCAGTGTCAAAAGACCACTAGCCAGGCAGCGAAGGTAGACTCAATGAACGCCAATTCTCCTACGGATATAAACTTTAATGTTGCAACTTTAATTAACCTCTAGTAAACCTAGATCTTTATGCAACCGGCATTAAAATTTCTCCACAATTTCTGGTACTCGCGATATCATCCCAAACGAGTGAAAGAAAAAAAAATCAATCAAAGATGAAAATAAGAAGAAAAAAATAACCTTGTCCCGGACCCAGCCACCGGCGACACGAAGCTGAGTGCCGAGATCGAAGTGACTGACAACATCAAGAAGCCACCGGAACAGCCGCTCGTCTTTCTCCTTCAGCTCTACGGTCTCTCTTACCATCATGCTCCGCTGTAGCTGCTCCGGCGAACCCACCGCCATGGCGGAGTTGCTGGGAAAGACTCGTATGCAGGATAACAAGGTTCTAGAGAGGCCTGAGTGGGAAGCACTGCGAAAAATAATAAATCAGCGGCCACGAACCCTAAAGGGTTTGAGGGAGGCGGCGCGGGCATAGGGGTTTGCTTATAAGGCATGGCGCGCATGCCAAGGAGGCACCCGGGGCGGAGCCGGACGGTTGCAAAACAGAGTTCGCAACGAAGAAGGAAAGGGGTGGGGGAGAACCGGAGCTGAGAAGCGGGGTCCAGACGTCAGCGGCTCAAGAGAAGGAGGAAGGGCGCTACGGATTCGGTGCTTGGCCAAGGTTGCCAACTAGGCCGAGCGGGGGAGGAAGAGGGGTAGTGGGCTACCAGGTGGGAGAAAGGGAGGGTGAGGCCGAGCTGGGCGGGCCTGTTGGCCGGGCTGAGCCAGAGGGAAAGGTCGGAGTTGGGCCTGCGCTCGAAAGAGAGGGAGGGAGGGGAATTTTCACTTTTCACTTTTCTTTTCTTTTTTCGAAAACCATTTTTGAAACCTTCGAGCCAAAGGAGGGAGGGGAATTTTCACTTTTCACTTTTCTTTTCTTTTTGTTCGAAAAACATTTTTGAAATCCTTTTAAAAAAAATTTGAATTCATTTTCACTTTTGGCAAAAACCACAAGCAAGGAAAGTATGCAGTGGCATGAATGCAAGAACATGTTACCAAACCCTA
Source organism: Microstegium vimineum (assembly GCA_022036555.1). Taxonomy (NCBI): domain Eukaryota; kingdom Viridiplantae; phylum Streptophyta; class Magnoliopsida; order Poales; family Poaceae; genus Microstegium; species Microstegium vimineum. The sequence continues at coordinate 6,878,864 of CM039140.1, read as the reverse complement.
AGAGAATTTTAATATATTGAAAATTTTTATTTTAATACATTTATATGAGCACAAAAATGCATAAATAGATTAATTTAAAATTATTTTCAAAAGTTCAAATTTTAGGGTGTTATAGTTGTCATCTTTAACATGACCTGGGGTCAATCCTCTCAAGACTGGTCGAACCATAGGAGATCTCAACCTAACCCCGAGAGGTGAGGGTCAATGCTGCAAGGAGGGTTGGCGGACAACCCAAGACAATCGACTTGCTCTCTGATCTTACACCACGATGCCCCTACGGGATGATAGGAGCAAGGACGGAGGCCAGGTCATGCTCATGCACTATGTGCCTATGCCCGCACGGGACGTCGGGTGAACCACCATGACCGCATAGTGTCGCCATGGCATACCATGCCTTGACGTAAGGAGCAAGACCGTCGTGACTATGCATGGACACTTCAGTAGAGCAAGGACAACACGGATGGGACTCACCGACCATGCTCGATGACTTCCCCCTCCCTTTAGGCTCACGACCTCTCTTGTCGAGGGAACCTGCCTCTCTCTATTGTAACCTAGCCCCCGAGACTATATAAGGGGAGTTGGTCCTCTTTTCCAAAGGATTGATTTCTCCTACCTTGAAGCCTTAGCTTACAACATCTATTGTAGGCCTTCAAAGCATTTGAACTGAGGAACATGAACTCATCACCCTCTAAGACTAGACGTACCCCTTCATCCCAAACCAATATAATTTCTTGTATCTCGATTGCCACCATCGGCTTCCTAGAGCATCACGGTGATAAATTTATTGGCCAGCCCACGAAACACCGACAATGATGGACTTATTCATTCTAAAAATTAAGCCCCCTAAAAATCTTTATGTAATCCAAACTCTAAGTTTCAATAAGTTGAGCCATATGTACCCAATGACAAGTCCATTCTGACCCCCAATGCATCTCTAATACGACAATCATATATTAATAATAAGTACTCCCTCTGTTTTAAATATAATATGTTTGACTTTTCTAACAAAATATTTGACCACTCTTCGTATTCAAAAATTTGTGCAAAATATCATTTATTTTATTGTGACTTGCTTTATTAATAAAAGTTCTTCAAATATAACTTAAATTTACATATATATTTTTTAATAAGATGAATAGTCAAACTTTTAGTCAAAAAGTCAAATGAATTATAATTTATAATAAGATGAATTATAATAGGGTGCTGGAATTCAAATGGAAAGCACCCTATTAGTCCATTAGTGACTTGTTGTTTTGGGTCAAAAAGTAATTGATAGGGAAAAGAAGTCAGTTATTAATTTTCTATTGGATGAAAAAAAAAAGCTCCAATCAAAGAAAACTAGGCAGAGATATTATATTAGGTACGTATACAGTCTCTTCTTGAAGCTACGACCTTGCACAATGCGTAGCTATGTGGCATGCACGAATGAACTTTTAAAACCACTGTATGCGAAAGGCACTTTGGTCGTGATTGGGATTGAGTTGGACGATCTTCTGGATCCTTTCCGGTCAAAGTGCGCATCGATGAGTTCAGTCAGGGCAGATCAGTACGGCATCGGGCCAATCGGCGGGCCGGGGTTGTTTTGTTATTGTTCCCTTGGATGGACGAGCCACAAAAGATATATGGTTGGCGAAAAGCGTTGGGTGCGGCCACCTAGCTCCTCAACCAAAAGTGCACACTAATTGTTGTTCGACAAACAAAGTGGCCTAAATTGTTCGTGATTTCACTTAAAGGTACTGCACTGCACACAATGATGCCCATGCGTGCTGGTTAGCGAGCATGCGTGTGTGTCGGACACGATGGCCGATTGTATGATGGAACTTGGAACAGATTAGGGCCTGTTGGATACTACTTTGTCATCTTTTACACCTGCATGTGCAAGAGCTTCTAGTTGTAAACTATTGTGCGTATGAATACCATTGAGTTTTTTTTTCACCTGGAAATTAAAATGTTGTTTGGATGGAAAGTATATATGCCTGCAGCTGCTAGCGATGCACCGCTCTGCTTGCAGAGGCGAACACAGATGTCGCAGCAAAATGTATTGGCTAGCCAATGTCACTCTGCCTGCGCTGGGCAGTCCGTTCCCGCGTATGGTCGCCTCTTCCCGCGGCGCTTGCACTGGCTGTCAGGCCGGCAATCAGCCATGGGTGCTTCATTAGCTTCTCCTTGTTGCTTCCACTCGATCCGGAGCAGTGGAATCCCCATGGCGTGGCCTCTTCGATCGTCTTGTTCGGCTGTTCCTTGCATGCATGTACGTATGGGCCGGCGGCCAGGCATGCAAGCTCTACCAAGAACGCCCGGTCAAGCAAGCATGCTATGCACGAAGAACGGCTTTTTAGGTGAATTTTATTTTAAAGAATAATTAACTAAATCACAAAATTTAGAAAAAAATATTTTTAGGGCTAATCTTTCAAAGATGCTCTTACTCAGCCATCCAAACAGCCAAGTTGGGAGAGTTTTCGGAGGCCTCCTTGTGGGTTGGCTGAGCTGAGTAGATAGAATGGTTGTTCTCGTTTTCTTTTTCCTTTTTCCTTTTTTCGGTAGTTGCTTAAACTTTGTAAATATTTTGTCTTTTCTCGTCTAATACAAATCTGGCAAAGTTTTTGCCGGCTTTCGAAAAACAGCCAAGTTAGATTTGGGTTAAAAAAATTATCAGACGTGCAATTTATAAGTGTTTTGGAGTAAATACTAGCCTTCGAAACAAGCTCTTTACTGTCCATGATTTGACTGACACAATATAAATGATGGTTCTGCGGATCTCTTTTTCGCCGATTGAGACAAGCTGGGTCCTTATATTTATGCGGTGTGTCTTTCAGTCTAAGATGTGGTGGAGAATATAATAAAGTAAGCTTTATCCATTTTTTAGACGTGTATATATAACTAGTACTGTAGTTATAAATTTGCCCTGTCAACAACAGTAATAAGTACAGATCGATACGGCCTATGAGATGAATCCGCCATGCTCGCTGGGCACCAGCATTTCTATGAGCCGGCATCACGGAGAATATGTCCGTCCATGCATCTATCCAGTTATTTTAAAGCTTGGTCTCAGTTGGGTGCCTTGACTTGACTATATATAACACCAATAATGCAATGTGAGCGGTATATATGGACGGAACGGAACGCCCCGCCCCGTTGAACACTCCGGCCAGCCGGCCGGAGTTGGATCGGACTGAAATCCCCAGGAAATCGGCCGTTGCAGGAACTTATATGGTCGCAGCAACAGCAACGAGGACTCATAGTCCTCGCCTCCTCGGCTCCTCGCCATTCACACCTGCATTTTGCAGCATGTGAAGGGAAACCCAACCATGCGAAGAACGACGCTGTTCATGATCGGATCAAGCAGCGCTGCATGCTGACCAGTGATCACTGATGCACACGTTCTCGTCCTTCCTTTGCACCTTGTTTGCAAGTTATTACACCCCGCCTCCGTTTGTGTTTATATTGTCAATAAAAAGAAAATAATAGCCAGAGTTTTACGGCTAAAGGCTCTTATATGTAATATAACCCTAGTATAATGGGCAAATTTTAAGGGATTTGCTATTTTTGGGTGCCTGGAAAATAGCATTTGTTCAGGCAACGACTATGATCCATGAGATGGAGATCTAACGGACCAGAAATACAAATCTTGAAGCAAGATCAAAGGATCACGTCATCGCCTAAACAAAAGACATAGGCACCTGTTTTTTTTTTTAAAAAAAGGTGCAAATTTAAATCAAACGGGGATTAAGAGCATCTCCAAGAGACTAGTTAAATCGTCTTCTAAAGTTAAATTTGTTTGTTATTAAAGAAAAAATTGTCTCAAATAAACTCTGTAAATGACTATCTAAATTTAGTGATTCTTCGTCCCGCCTTATTTGTTTTCTACTTTTGGATAGTCTATCTCACTAGCTATCCATCTTTTGATTTTATAGAGTCCGTTGAAGTACTCTAATATTATCTATTTTAGAGAGTACAAAACCAGTAAATTTAGCTAATTTTTTTAAATAATCTCTTGAAGATGCTCTAATGTTGCTCCTTTGGTGTGGTAAATTCAACTAGGTCCCGCAACGGAATAAATGCCAACCAGGGAGACAAACGGGACTAAATTAAAACAGCTTTCCTTTGAAACAGGGGAAGGCAGGGGGCAGTGCCGAAGAGTAGCTGACCAGACTACCGGAGACCAGGCCCACCGACGCACAGTACACCTGCAGGTGGGTCCCATCCATCCACCCCCGATCGTTCCTTCTTTCCCCATTCGATATGCAGGTGCAGCCTGCGCAATCTGTTTGGTGTTGTGTTGCTCTTCTGCTCCTTGTCTGTTGACTGTTGCCTCCACATTTTTTTTTAGGAAAGCTCACATGTTGCCTACACATTAGTACAGTATATCCTATAGTAGTGTTCCATTCGTCAGCTTTTCTTGTCAAGTGCCTACGCGGATAGAAGCTGGAATCTGAAAAAAAAAACAAAGTGCAAATTGTAGTGCAAGTATTGCATTGCACCGGCAATCGTCGGGCAAACGTGGAACAAGTGCTTCAACTAGGTAGCTAGTATTCGATCGGTCAAAGAAGCGACAAGATAGTAGGAGAAGATTTCGTGTAAGTATATAATACTATCATCATCCTGCTAGTTTGGAGAGGATTGGATAGGAAATCATTGGCACTACTGCACACGTCTTCGTAACTTCCGCAGGCCAAACAAGATACTCCCTTTATATTGTAAAAAAAAGTTGGTTTGAACAATGATATGATCTCCAAAGCATGAGTTTGACTTCATATTTCTATAAAAATATTTATTTAAAAATAACATATGTATATGTATATTTTTATGAAAGTGTATTTCTAAACAAATCTATTTGTATGATTTTTATATTTTTAAACTTAACAATTTAAAAGTTATTCATAATTAATATTTTCGACCAAAATCAACTTCTTTTACAACATGTAGGGAGTATAGTAATAATATATATATATATAATACACCCGTTGATAGTAGCAGTACTACAATAATCTTAGCATAGGCCTCTAGGACGCATTATCTTTCTTTTCGAAACACCAAACCAAGCAGGAGAGCCTAGGATGCATTATCAAATTTGTCTTTTCAACGTGAGCTTCTTGTATATTGTTTTTGTGTATATAATATTTCTATTTGAAACATACTCCCTCTGTTTTTTACAATTTGTATTAGCTTTTTCCTAAATCAAATGTTTTTGCCATCATTTTTTTAAAAAAAAACAATATAGCTTAACAGTATAATATTTATGTTTTTTTGATTTACTAGAACAAACACTTTCATAATACATAATTCACATGTTGTTAAACTATATAACATTTTTTAAAAAAAATTGATGGTCAATTGTATTGACTTAGAATAAATCTAACACAACATGTAAAAAAAAGAAAAAAAAGGAAGTACTAGAGACAGAACATTTACCTTTAAGCTTTAGTGTGTTGAGAGCGCTAAAGGTGTTTTTACGGTACATAATTTGGTTTATTGAAAAGATTTTTGAATCTAGCTTTTTTTAAAATAAAATTATTTAATGATACAAATATGTTATTTGTCTATGAATCGAGTCTGTGAGAGTGGAGCATGTGAATGCAGCAGATGAGCAATTCTACGACATGGTGAATTGGTGACTGACAGAGTGACAGGCAAGCAGAGGTTCACAACATCGTACAGCAGCAAAGATCACGTATGGCTTCCGTCCAACGGTAGGATCATTGTCAGAACACGCCATGAAATCCCATCGACAGAGCGCCCCCCCCCCCCCCCCCCCCCCTCCGAAACCTTTTTTCACAACCAAGCCCAGGCAGGTGCAGAGTCGCAGAGAACAAGAACCACACGCGCATGGCGCTCCCGCTGGCAGTCCACGCCGGCGGAAACCGTGCACCGCCGGCGACGACAAAGGGGACACGGACGGCACGAAAGCGGACGTAGGCGCCACCAGCCAGGGCGGAAAAAAATGCCGCAGGTCTCGGCCTTGTGCGGCGGGTTGCGTGGCGTCGCGGACGTCGACCGACCGACCGACCCACCCGTACCGCGACGGCTTTGACCAGTCACGCCTGCTCTGCTGGGCCTCAGAATAATTTGTTCCTTTTTTTGTTCGAAACAAAAATTAAAAGCAGGGAGGGGAGCGCGAGGACGGACACCCAAAGTAGCCGGGAAGGAAAGCGACCCCGCACCCCATACGTCACCATCAATTTCTTCCTTTGACTCCTCCTACCTTTCCTGCCTGCTTGTGCTTTGAACACCTCCTTTTTTTCCTTTCCATTCATGTATTCCACAACCCACACCCTCCTTTTGTAGTATTCTTTTTCTGACTAATAATATAACAATACCTCATGTTTGCAGATATGCGCTTTGTAGAATAATAGAATTTTGCATTTGAGCATGATGGGTACTCCCGCCATATTATTATAAAATATGTCATTTTAGATAGGGTTTTGTCAAATATTGAGAATATACGTTTAAGCTATTGAGTTTGAAAATGTAAAAACTATACGAATAGATTTGTCTTGAAATATACTTTTTATAATAGTATATATATGTTGTTTTTAAATAATTTTTTTAATAAAAATATAAAGTTCAAGCCATGCTTTGGAAACCATGTCGTTGTCTAAAACAACTTCTTTTACAATATGGAGGGAGTGCATACATACTCACTATGCAGCAAAAGATTTGAGTTAACCTTACTTTACCCATGTATCTTCAAACACATATCGAAATACATAGCAAAATGCATGTATAAAAAAAGATTAAAACATCTTGTAATTTGAAACAGAGGGAGTACTAGGCAACCACCCACACCAATGGCTGCAACAAATACTAGTCAACAATGAATCATTAATTGTGTCATGAATTCAAGATATTCCCATGCTAAAGTTCACGTCAATAGTCTTGGTCTTTGCCCTCAATTAAAAATCTCATAGATGTTCATAGGAGTGGATGCCGTCCTCAAATAAAAATGTGAGCTAGCTCCATATATGTTCATAGGAGGAGATGTATTCAATTAAAAATGTAAGTTTGTTACCTACTTCCCTTTCATTAGTACTGCCTCTTAGTTTGTTTCGCTACAAAAACATGAAACTTTACATGAATATTGATTTGACGCTACAACGCTAGTAAAATATATTAGGAAAACGATACAAAAATATACTCCCTCAATCCTAAATTATAAGACATCTCAAAAAACTTAAAGAGACAAAGTATCTTATTTGACCAAACTTATATGACAATATAATAATATTTATGATGTTAAATAAGTATAATTAGATTTGTTATTAATTATATTTTTTATAGTATGAATATTTGATGACATAAATATTTATAATTTTTTCTATAATTATTGGCTAAACTTGAAATGCTTTGACTCTCCAAAATTCTTAGAATGTTTATAATTTGGGATGGAGGGAGTACGCTACAACTACAACGCTAGCAAGATAAAATTTAAGGGTGAAGGGCAAATATGCAGTCTTTGAGGGGGCACACGTGAAGAGTTTCATGTAAGTTACTGGTAACTGTTAGTAGTAACGTTTGACACGAACACCACCGTAGAGTAGAGGGGGCACCCGACGCGACGACCAGCAGCACCACCGTCGCTTTTGCATCCATCCATATACCAGCAGCACCCCCACCACCTCCCCCTCTCTTTCCCTTTCCCTTTCTGGCCGCAGCATTCCCCTCGTCCTCCGGCAGGCAGCCGTCGCCAGCTTCCTTCCGATGGTCCGGAAGGAGACGGCCATGAGGCTGCCCCCGCAGCACCAGGGGCTGGAGGTGAAGGTCCCCAGCTTCTTCCGCTGCCCCATCTCGCTCGACGTCATGCGCTCGCCCGTCAGCCTCTGCACCGGCGTCACCTACGACCGCGCCTCCATCCAGCGCTGGCTCGACTCCGGCAACACCACGTGCCCGGCCACCATGCTCCCGCTCCCCTCCACCGACCTCGTCCCCAACCTCACCCTCCGCAGCCTCATCGCGCACTGGGCCGTCTCCGCCGCCTCCTCCTGCTCCCCCACCTCCGCCGGAGGCGCCGCCACTTCTTCTTCCCCCGCGAGCCTCGTCCGGCAGGTGGCTAATTCGGCCGCCGCCGTGGACCCCTCCCCGGCCCTCCGCGACCTGGCAGCCTATCTCTCCGACGACGACGTCGACGACTTCGAAAAGAACGCGCTTTTGGGCGCCGGCCGCGCCGCCGAGACCGTCGCGTCGGTTCTTCGGAGAAGAGCCGAGGAAACCACCGTCGAGGCCGCGGAGGCGGCCACGAGAGTGCTGGCCGCGGTCTTGACATCGGACGGCATCGACGACGCCAACAAGAAGCGCGTGGCCACCGGCCTCGCCGCGGACGCGTCGGCCTGTGCGACGTCGCTGGCCCGCGTGATGCGCCGCGGGAGCGGCCTGGACGCGAGGGTCGACGCGGCCAGGCTGGCGGAGCTGCTGCTCGCCGCCAATGCCGCCGACGTGGCCGAGTCGTCCGAGCTGGTGGCCGAGCTGGTACGGCTCGTGGGCACCGTCGACGACAAGGGCGCCCTGGACAGGAACGCCGTGGACGCCGGCCTCTCCTGCCTGGCCGCCGCCGTCTGCGGGTCGCGCCGCGCCTGGGCGCGCGGCGAGATGGTGCGCCTGGGCGCGGTCCCGGCCGCGGTGCGCGCCCTGCGCGCCGCCACCACGGACCCCGCCGCGTCCGCGAAGGCGCTCCGGGTCCTCGAGTCCGCCGTGGGCTGCGCCGAGGGCCGCGCCGCGCTGTGCCGCGACGCGGAGGACGCCATCCCCGCGGTGGTGAGCAGGATGATGAAGGCCGGCCGCGACGGCGCCGAGGCCGCCGTCGCCGTGCTCTGGGCGGTCTGCCACCGGTACCGGGATCGCCGGGCGGCGGACGCGGCTGCGGCGGCCGACGGCGGGCTCACGAGGCTGCTGCTGCTCATGCAGAGCGGGTGCTCGCCGCCGGCGAAGCAGATGGCGCTCGAGCTGCTCAAGATTTACAGGGTGAACGCCAAGAGCTGCCTCGCCGGCTACGACTCCAAGACCACCCACATCATGCCGTTCTGAGGAAGCCAAGCCGACGAGAATGGCTTGTTGCCAGCAATCCTGGGGCTGCTGAATTGCTGATCAAATGGATTCGATGAATCGATCAAATTGCATGGAGCAGGGGATGGTGTTCTCGTTCCTGTGATGTTTCTTGATTTCTTCTTCTTTTTTTCTTTCTTTTGATTTGATGTAAGTCGAAACAAAGAAGAATTGGTTCATGGAGGGGAGAATAATAATAATAATAATCTGTACAGTACATGGGTAGAGTGTTTTTGACATAGATCAGAGCAGGCACAGGGGACAATTTAATCAAAGAGTTGATTTTTTGGCATAAGAAATTGGAAGTGTTTAATTGCTCTTCCTGAAAGATTTACAATTTTTTAGAGAAATGATGATCGACAGGAGAGGTTGTAACTGGAAGCAATAATGATTGTTGCTGCTCAGATCAAAAGTTTACGAAGAAGCTGAACGACGACGATCACATCAAATGATTTTCATTCGAATCATTGGCCTGCACTTGGTAGTGCGCGTACAGTACGTACTAGGTTTTCATGAGACGAGGGAAGTGCTTATCACTGTCAGGCAACGAGTTGTAGAATTACAGTACGTAAAGCTGGATGTCGTGGTCTGGACTATAAGGAAGGATTACTCCTACATATCCGTAGTCTGAAAGCAAGATCAAGATGGGTACAGCATGATCACTAGTAGTCATTAGGATAGAAAAGGCTGGTCCTGGATGGAGCACCTTCACGTTGCCGCTGACCAGAGACCATGATGGATTTGACCAGTGGAGCATCACGTCTAGTTCACTCCACCCACTCAAGACTGACCCCACAAGTCATGAGACCAGATATCTTGGGCGAGCTCTAAGCATAAGCATAAACCAGCTATGTAATCCCAAAGCAAAGAGTGCATGTTTCTCGTCTTCACTATTGGAATATTATACTAAACCAGAGTACTTGTTCCCAATCCCACCGCTAACCGGAGAAAGGAACGTTTTGTACTTTCTACCATCACAATATAAGTTCATTAATCAGATACAAGATACATGATCTTCCATGTATCGTTTTGACTGCACATATACTGTATATATATAGCGATAAATGTCTTCTCTTAGACAAAAAAAAAAGAAAAGGTTATATGCTATATTGAATATATTAGTATTAGTATTATACTGTCGATCTAAATGGGTCTTCACACATAGATTGTCAAATCTAAAAAAAAAGGTAAGAATTGAATTAATACGAATCTAGAATGTTTGCGATTACAGAAAGTAAATCCAGAATGATCATTGAGTTAGAAAAGCTAAAGTCGTCATTTACACAGGAATCTGCACTTCACATCAAAAAACATCCTTGCTGCGTCCTTTTTCCACCCGACATCTTACATTTTGATGCGGGTCGTCTTTGTGAACGTAAGGAGGGGAAAGGGAACCGCAAGCGAGAAAATCAGATGCCTAATTAGTGTTATACAGTATCATGGATATTGACCACATTTGATCCGCCTTCACATGACGTTAGGTCCATCTAGAGGTGTAGTTAGATCGGATACGAATGGGTTTCGACAATTGCATATTTATTTTTCTTATATATCTCGTGTGTAGGCTTCGCTCCACCACCCCCGCTGGCCCCTATGTACATCAAAACATATCTTCTATAAATTTTAATTAAATTTGAGATGTTTTAACTATCTAAATTCCTAGAATGACTTATAATACAAGACGGAGGTTTTTACAAACACCAGTGAACCACGAGCATGCTAAGACAACGGTGATAGATTGGTCTAAGACAGGTTACGACTAGAGTACATCAAAACTCAAAAGTACAAAAGAACTAGCCACTACACCTGAGGATTAAGATGCAAGATCGTTTGAGGTACTTTAAAAAGCTTTCCAATGGAGAGGCCACACCGCGCACTGGAGGAGAACTCGGGACGGAGCGCGTGGAGTGGGAATTGTGGGACCTGATGTTGGGCCCACCGCGCTGATGCACTACATTTTCAGTGAGTAATTGGGCCAAGCTTGGGGACTTGTCCTCTTTCTGCTGTGCAGGGCTTGCGGCCCACACAAGACTTTGCTAGTACACAGATCACGTTTTCTTGGGTTTTAGCTCATAGGGCCTGGCCCATAATCGTCTTCTGTGACACAATTTCTTTCCTTCCTCCAAAATACACAGGGCCGATTCGTCGTACTCGTCCTCTGGGCTGAGCTAGCAAATACAGTCAGTCCGTCTACTGGTGTGTGGGCTTGTGGCCCGCTCCAGGACGCCGTCCAAGGTATGGCGTACACTTCTGCGCTCCAAATCCTTCAGATCCCAATGCCTGAGACAGGATCACAGGAACAGAACGGCCATAAGGAGTCTACCACACGGCTCCACTGAAGAGGAAAAAAAAAAAAAACTCAGACGTGTCTGTCCTTGCTTTCCTACAGTACCTGCTGGATTCATGGCGCAAGCACAACGTACGGGGAAAAAACGCACCTCGCCAGCACGTCGGTCAGGAATCAGTCGCAGAAACGTCAACAGGTGTAATTTTTTTTATACTACTGTAGTAGTAATGAAACACCTGTACCTGTTCGTCGCACAGCACAAGCTCCCCGCTTTCATCTGGTACATGTGAGCACATTCTCTTTACATTAACAGACACCCCTGGCATGGGTGGGCGCATGGGTAGCCTGCCTTGTGCTCAGCGAAATTCCGTCCAACAGCACTGCATCCCCCGTGTACTGTGCAGTATTTATTCAACATGCCATGATGCCAATCCAATTTACGAGTAGAGTATTTGGTACTGTACTTGTCAATTCGCAGATACCATGCCATTGCTTATAATGAAATAAACTTCCATCATCTAAAATGTCATCTGACATCCCATGCCTCCTGCTTGCCTTGAAACCCGAGACTGTATTATGGACTATATATATAACAGATCGAGGCGAGGCAGGCGGAGGCTGATCATAAAATTTATATACTACTGGTAAATAACCGATCGAGGGCATGCAGAGCCATCTGTAAAGTGCACATGGTGAAAACCGCGAGCTGCTTAGCATGTCTGCGTAGTGACACTACTATAGCCAGTGCTTTGTCACTTTCTAAACACCCACGTACTCCTACATACCGACCATTATTTCTGATCACTGACCGCGTGCGAGACATGCAGATAACGAAACTTCAGCTTGCAACGACGCATGGTTAAACTGTAAGAAGGCAAAGCACGGACCCCCTTTTATTTTCTGCCATTTTTATTGACGTCCTACCGTGCTCTACAACTGCTATGTCATACGGATCGCACTGAAATTACTATCACACCGGCCTTAAACCAGCGATCATGCATGGCTCCATAGAATAGAAAGCACACCACACACGCCCAATCATGGCGCTCGTGCTTTGCTTCGTCAAAAGCAATGCAAGGGCGCTCCCTCCTATCCTAAGTCATCCAATGCATAGATTATCCACTCTATACACACATCGCAGGGCACTAGGGCAGCATCGATCGATCGATCGATCGACGAAGGAAACGCGAAGCATATATATGATCGATCTTCGTCCACCATGGCACCATGCATGCACGCGGCGCCTAATTTTGCTCGAAACAGTCATAAAATATGTCATGCTTAGGGCCTATTTGGCAGGGCTCCTCGCTGGCTCTGGCTCTGGCTCCTCTAAAGGAGCCCTGCTAAACGTTTTTCTGGAGAAGTCGTTTTTCTCTAAAAGGTAGAGGAGCCGGAGTCGTTTTGAAGGAGCCCTAAATTGAGGTTTTTCCAAAACGACTCCGGCTCCTATGCAGCCTCTCAAGAGGAGCCCTCAAGAGGAGCCCTGCTAGACCCTTAATCTGCGGTTTACCATATGCCTCCCCTTTTCGCGGGGTTAGTAGAGAAATGGTTGGCCTCTCACTCTGATGAGATGAACTTTCTAGAAGTACGGGAGAATCTCATCTGCCCGAATGAAAGCATTACACCAGCGCCAAGGACAGACATTTATACTACTCTTAATTAATGATGGACTGCATTCCCATGCCAGGAGGTGGGTTAATTTTTTCACAGTACAATCAAGCATGCATCTACTGTACATGCATACATAAAATACCTACACTTAGGCTTCGTTTGGATAAGCTTGGATTGGCCGGGATTGGGGGGATCCCGGCCTCCGGTGGAAGCAAACCCACGCCGGGTTTCTACACACACGTGGATACACAAAAGATGCATTTGGGTAAGGCGGGGTCGGAGGAAAACCCGTTCGATCCACTTCAATCTACCGGAGAAAGAAATATCTTCACCCGAGGTCGGGACGACGCTCCCATCTCGCGCTCGCTCCTCACTCGCGAGTCGCGACTCTGCCCCCGCTGCCGACTCGCCGCCAGGCCTGCCGGCGACGACGCCACTGCTCACGCTTGAAGGTATGCTCTCCGCCTCGCTCCTCCAGTCCTCCTCGGTCTCATCCCCTCCACCCTCCTGGACCTCATCCCCTCCACCCTCTCCTTCTCCTGAGCAGTTTCACTTGTTAGGGTTTCAGTACACCGTGGCGGCCGGCGGCGGCATCGGTTCATACCGGCTTAGAGGGAGACAGTGGCATCTCGACAATTGTAGGGAAACGGCAATCTACTCCAATATCTCGACAATTTTCTAGGTCTGGTCGGATCTCCCTCCCTCTCCGCTCTCAGTTTCTTGTGCAGCTCACTCTCGCAGCAACTGGTTGATGTTGTCTTCTAATGTCTGCTCTAATTGTAGTTAAATCAATTTAAATGAGAATGATAGTGCTTGTACTGAAGTAGTCTGTACAGGCATCAACCTTTCTTTTGCAATGTTACTGAATGAAGGCACGTTTGCTATGACCATGTGTAGATTACAGCTTTCTCGTTTCTGTCTCTGTTTTTCCTATTAGATTAGTACAGATGCAGTTAACTCCTTGTTAACACGTGAGAACAAGCCAATTTATATTCTCATAAAACATAGATGACTCCTTGTTAACATGTGAGAACAAGAAGCCAATTAAGTGTCAATAAGCTACGCGTGTATGCTAGCTATCATCACTTTCTAAATGCACTCATTCATGCATTACATATATGGTTTATTAAAGTGCTGCTAGACTCATCTGCACTTTGCTTACCTGCATGATTGTACCCAAGTGAGCTTTGCACATATATTGCATATCATTATATGAAACATCTTTTTTTGTAATCGGATGAGTCTTCTCTGTAGTTGGTACTCTGTAATTTAGTCACTGTCAGACATTTTTCATTGTAAGCCAACTCTACTTGTTGGAAAAAATATGTGTTTGTTTGTCAACTATTATTTACTTTTGCTTAGCTATCATAGGACTGTATAGGATTTTCTAATTGGAGCATTAGAAAATGTGTGCAGTATAGTAGGTTATCTTATTGTTTGTTAAGATCTGCAGATCACACTCTTTCAGGAAATTATTTTTCATTATAAGTACTGAAGTGATTTTTGTGTCACTAGGCAAAGTTCAGTGAACTGTAACATTTGTGCATATTATCTATTAAGTATAGTATTATTATGGGTTAGAAACTGAACTTTGTTACTCCTGTGTTACACCAAGTCACCAACCAAATCACTGGACTGTAGATGGTTTTCCAAATTTTCCTCAGCTTGAAATTGATTCTTGGCTGCTTGCTTTCTTTCTTTACCAACAACTCATATAATATATGTATACAGACTGTACTCATACATTGTTGCTTATTCAGTCCTTGTTATGCAAATCAGTCCTAAGACCAAATTACTGCTAGATCAGGCAGCAAATCAGTTTTGTAAGTAGAAAATACTCATCTGAGATGATTGTACCCTAACCTGTCAGTTTCATTTATCTTTTCTTTGTTCCATCTCAGATGAGTATTTTCTCCTTGTTCCATCTCAGATGAGTATTTTCTCCTTACAAAACTTTTAGGCTCCTACATGGTACTCTTAAGACCAAGATCTGTTGAAATTTTAGGCTTGAATCTACAAAATGCATCAGTACTTGAAATGTTATGGCTCAAATTACATTTTTTTTTGCAATCTATTTTGGAGCACTCATTTAGCATTAATGCTTATTCAGATCCACTTTACTTGTGATATTGATGTTATCAAACAATCCTTTTAATTGTCGTCTTTAGAATTTTGTGATCTTGATATTGTCAATCTTGATGGCGTCTTTAGATCGAGTAAGACAACATGGTTTCCTCACATATTTTTCCTTTTTTGCAGTGGAGAACTGGAGGTGACAATTTCATCCAGAGATGAAGCAAAAAGTCCTAACTATTTCGCCCTTGTAGTTTTTTGCAAACAACCTGTAATACAGATATATGAAATTTCAAATTTGTGATTAATTTAATGTTTGCGGTGTGTTGCAGGTGGTTATCATTACCTAGTTTTCTTATTCTGTCCTAAAATGAACATAATGACCAATAAATTGGAGTAGAGGAAGTTGTTTTCTTCTTTTTGGTTTTGAGATTTTAGTTTTTTTGTGTTGTTTTGTATTGGATTTTTCGGACCTTTAGCATAATGCAAATAGAAATTTTGCAAAATCAAGTTGGTATCTAATTTGTATTATATGCTTATGGCACGATAGAGTTGATACAAGAAAGCATGTGTGTATGGAAAACGAAAAAAGAATAATAAAGTACTCTGAGTGCTTCAATACAAGCGAATCCAAGCTATTGCCAAATAGCTAAAATTTAATTCGGCAGCAAATCCCCGACGTGGGCATGGATCTGGTGGTATCAGGGGATTCACCCAATCCCCACGTGGTGCCAGTCTCCCTTGGTTTGTTTTCCTTTGAGCCAAACGAAGCCTTAGAGGATGTTTGGTTCCCAACCATAACTTGCCACGCCTAATATTAGACTTGCCACACTGGTTTTGGTAGGTCACAGGGACCTCTCGCCACAGATTCTAGGCTAAAAAGTGTGGTGGGCCATTTCATCGCCACACCGCCCGCCGTGGTGTGCCAACAGCCCCTTTTTCCCTCGCGTAGTGTGCCAGCCAGAGAGAGAAGGTCTCGGGTTTGGTTCCGTGGAGCAGGATGTTGCATGACGTTAGCTAGTTGCAATCAACGTCTATAATTTTTATTAAATACCTTTTTAGGTATAAATACCAAAGTCTTTGATTCACTTTATAAGTTTGAGTGACTATACCAATTCTTAATTTCGGAAAATTTTAAACACATAACCTAAAAAAATTCTAGAATTCTAGTATTTTTTTCTTTTTTCTTATTTTGTTTTTAATTCCTGTATAAAGATAAAAAATAGATTTGGTGAATAAAAACAATTTTATTTTATAGAAAAATTGACTCATATGTTGTTGCAAACCAAACATATGTCATAATCTTTTGTCAAACTTTTGACAGTGTAATCCAAACAGCGGCCACACTTATTTTGTCAAACCTTAGTCACTAACCAAACAGTCTACTTTTGCCACAGATTGTGGCAAGCCACACATGTAGTTAGTACCTAACCTTAGGCGTAGCAAAACATGACCGACAACTAAACAGACCCTTAATGATGGAACATATCCAAACTAGTGGAACATACCTATATAATGGAGTAGTATATATGTAAATAGCACTAGATTTTGCAGGCTGATTGTAGTCGTAGCTACAGTACAGATCGAGAACCCTAGCACGTGCCCACTGCCTAACATAATGTTCCCTTAACGGATCTAAGAA
Organism: Microstegium vimineum; assembly: GCA_022036555.1. Classification (NCBI taxonomy): domain Eukaryota; kingdom Viridiplantae; phylum Streptophyta; class Magnoliopsida; order Poales; family Poaceae; genus Microstegium; species Microstegium vimineum. The sequence continues at coordinate 6,862,215 of CM039140.1, read as the reverse complement.
AAACGCTAGCTGTTGATTGCAGTCTCACATTCTCAATGCAATGCGCCAATTAATGCAGGATATGTATGTCGAGCAGTCAACCTTTTCTTGTGTGCAGGCAATGCAAGAGCTTGATAACATGCATGACCATGACGAGAGTACAAGTATGTTATCAAGCTCCTAGTAATATGTGAGCTAGACTGCAAATCTGCAACACTGAAAAGGGTTGAAAAAACAAAAGAAAAGCTGACCTATGGGGATGTGCATGCCATATACTACCACTGTACTCTGGCAAAGCGATGCTATTTTCATGGTCATGCATGTGCATGCAGCGAGAACACCTTTCGATGGCAGTGGCACCAACCAAACCTTGCCAAAGCATATACCTTGCGGTAAAACGATAGCTAAGAGATATCTTTTTCTTGCCATTTTAGGGCTCCGACATGCATGCCAAACCTAGCCGAGCAACATCAACAGCTTTGGACGTATATATATATATGTAGTGAACCATGATACAAGAGCTGGCTAGCTATTTCAATGTAGTACTAGTTGTCAATTGCTGATGAGCTCACTGGAGCTGCATTACTTCTGCATGTTAAAAAAAAAATCTTGTCAGTTCAGTCCCGTCTCGATCAACTTGCTAATTAAAAAGCCATTTGGGACACAGAAATCTCACAAAATAGCAGAAAGGAAAACCTTCCAGATTAAATGCACCTCTGATCTAATTTCTAAATAATTAAGTAGCTAGGTGCAATGCAAAGATTTCACTGTTAGCAGACATATTTCTGAAAGTAGAGTACTTTTCTTGGGGGTGCAAAAGAAGAATACTTTTTGTACATGAAAGAGGTTACGAAAAATACGAGCTAATACGACGACTCCCTCCGACAGGGTGCACTTCACCGAGACACAGTTTTATGTACCCTCGGATATTTTGGTTCTGGAAGTATTATTGATGGTGTCCGCCAAACAAGTCTGCTGTAGTGCTGGCTGCTGGGCGTTTTTCCGGGCGGTGTTTGTGTTTGTGCGTTGGCCACACCAATAAAGACGAGCTGGATATGAGGAGGAGGTGGAGAGCATCTCGAGATCTCGATTTCCGGGGAAATGATCGATTATATCTCGGCCCCTTAGTTCCCAGGAATTCATCCGAAATTCCAAGATTTTCCATCACATCGAATTTCTATTCTCCGTCACATCAAAATACCGGCACATATATGGAGTACTAAATATAGATGAAATAAAAAACTAATTACACAATTTTGTTGTACTTTGCGAGACGAATATTTTAAGCTTAATTAATCAATGTTTGGATAATTATTACCAAATAAAAATAAAATTGCTACAGTATGACATGACAAGTGCTACAGAATTTTTTTTCACTCCTTTTCACCATTTAAACACACCCCTCGCCTGTTTTCCTGTTCGGCGGACGGCGGAGGGAAGAAGACAACCAGCTCAGCTTTTTCAGCGACGATCATATGACCTAAAAATGACTTTGCTCAGATGAATGCACATGCGCCTCTCGTCGTCGTCAGCCATTTTGTGGGTGGGCAACATCCTCTCCCTTTCCTTTCTGCTGCTCTGCAGAACCGTGTACTCCGTATATTGTAGTCGTCTCTGGCACTCAGGGCACGTTTAGTTCCAAAAATTTTAGGAATTTTGGCACTGTAGCACTTTCGGCTTTATTTGGTAATTATTGTCCAATTATGTCGTAACTAGATTCAAAAGATTCATTTCAGAATTTATAGACAAACCGTGTAATTAGTTATATTTTTTATTTATCTTTAATACTCCATGCATACGTTTAAAGATTCGATGTGATGGGGAATCTTGAAAACTTTTTGAATTTTGGGGCCAACTAAGGGCCTGTTTGGATGGAGCGGCAAATGTTTTGCCGTGTCACATCAGATCTTTCGGCACTAGTTTAGTGTATTAAAAATAGACTACTTATAAAACTAATTACATGCCCATGCGAGACTTAATAAGACGATTCTATTAAAGTAAGTTAATCTATAATTAATAAATATTTACTGTAGCACAACATTGTCAAAACATGAACTAAATAGGTTCAAAAGATTCGTCTCGCGAATTTGCTTTCGGCTGACAAATTACTTTTTTACTTAGTACATTTTAAATAGACGAAACTAGGGACGGGAGATTCGATGTGACGGGGGCAAAAGGGGCAAAACTTTTGCCCCCAAATCCAAACAGGCCCTAAACAAGGCCTCAACCTGTTCACACTACACGAGCGAGCTCTTATGTGTGTGTGTGTCAGTGTTGGAGTACTCCTACAGTCCTACTACTAAAAATTTCTGCAACTTTGCATAGGGCAGAACGAGAGAACGTGATGAAATGCTCCGGGTATGGTAAACAAGAGCCGAAATGCCAAAAGCATACGTACTGTACGTCTTTAAGCACGTTAGGCTATTATTCCTAAATAATGGTGTCATGGTGACCTGGTATTTCTTTCAAAAAACAAATATAAGGTGGCAGACGTCCTGTTCAGTTCCAGTCTGATCTCGATCCCCACTAATTCGCTGCTTATGCATTTTCCCCATATGCCATAACAAATAAAAAAAATCATTTGAAAATATATAGGTCCTTGAAAATGTCATAAATTGGAGTTTCCTGGTAGAATTATACTGAGAGCTATATTACTTTAACCGTTGATGAGAGGGTAAAGTGTCAACAGTGTATAGTAAATGCATGGGACTGTGTGAGATTGATGAGGTCGCTTGGTCGAGAACAAATATGCCTCCTAGTTTTAGGTCGTTAGCTAGCTACTGCCCTACGTAGAAGAATGGCTTCAAAAAAAAAAAAATGTTCGTGCATACGCTTCCCTTGGCCAGCCAGCCAGCTAACATTATGCTCAAAGTGGTCGGATCGGATACGTGCAGGAAACCACAATTGCTATTTTCTGTCCACCAAATTAAGCCACGAAGCGTTTTCTGTGTGTATATATATATATTAATCGTGTACTACATCAAGTTATCTACTACGTACTCCGGGAAACAATTAACTGCTCCTGCTCGCATCCAGGACTAGTATAGGAAGCATTCTCTGTTGTGCAGTTGTGCTTGATCCACGTCGTTTGATCTCTCGCTAGGGCGAGCTGCACAACCATCACATGGCTCTTGTTGTGTACTGGGCTTACTCTCTGCTACTTCAGTGCAAGGCGGAGTGATGCACACAATAACGTGGGTACTGTAGAGAAACACTTGTATATGCAACGACGTAAATGCACCTGCTGCACCTAGTAGGCCCCTGCCCTGGTAGCTACAAACGGGACGGCTCTATCTGTATCCATTTCCATGGCGTGCGTCGACAGGTTCAGACTGGCCCGTGCTGGACCAGTGAGCGGTGAGCCCAGCAGGCACCCAGCCCAAGTGAAGTGAGTGACCAACGGGGAAGCCTCCCTTCCCGTGTCCCGCCCCCACATGCCTGCCTTGTCGCCGCAGCAGTGCCCTCCCTCCCTCCATGGGAGGGCAGGCGTCACGAGAGCTGCTGAAGCATCCGAGGCCCCCACTCCACCACCTCTTCCGCCTATATAAGCAGTGGCAGGGTGAGCATCTCTCCTCACTTGCTAGAGCCAACAAGCAGAAGAAGAAGAGCTTGCAGTGAGTGAGTGAGTGAGGATGATGATGGGTGGCAAGCAGAAGGCCGCCGCTCTGCTGCTGGCCCTGGTGGCCGTGAGCCTGGCCGTGGAGATCCAGGCCGACACCACCGGCTACGGCGGTGGCGGGTACACTCCGACGCCGGCCACCCCGAAGCCGGAGAAGCCCCCCACCAAGGGGCCCAAGCCTGAGAAGCCGCCCAAGGAGCACGGCCACAAGCCTCCCAAGGAGCACAAGCCGGCTCCGCCAACCTACACCCCGAGCCCCAAGCCCACGCCGCCGACGTACACCCCTACCCCGAAGCCGACTCCGCCCACCTACACGCCCAAGCCCAAGCCGCCGACCTACCCTCCTCCCACGTACACGCCTACCCCGAAGCCACCGGCTAGCAAGCCTCCGACGTACCCGACCCCCAAGCCGACCCCGCCGACGTACACTCCCACCCCCAAGCCACCGGCTACCAAGCCGCCAACCTACCCGACCCCCAAGCCGACCCCACCCACGTACACCCCCACCCCTAAGCCACCGGCTACTAAGCCTCCGACATACGAGACACCCAAGCCGACCCCACCCACGTACACCCCGACGCCGAAGCCGCCGGCTACCAAGCCGCCAACCTACCCGACACCCAAGCCGACCCCGCCGCCGTACACTCCGAGCCCCAAGCCACCGTCAACCAAGCCTCCGACATATCCGACACCCAAGCCGACCCCACCGACGTACACTCCGAGCCCCAAGCCACCAACCTACAAGCCGGCACCGAAGCCTACCCCGCCCATCTATACTCCGACGCCCACTAAGCCGACGCCGCCGGCGTACAAGCCCCCTACCCCTACTCCACCGGCGTACAAGCAGCCTCCGGTGTCTCATACCCCGAGCCCGCCGCCTCCGCCTTACTACTAGAAGAAGCAAGGTCTACCACTCTGCTGTGTCAAGCTTGGAGCATTTAGGTACGCACCAACAAGAATGGAGCATGCATATGCATGTATTTATGTATTTTCTATGCTTGTGTGAAATGTATATGTATCATACTCGTCTCCTGCACTCACTAATAACCAACGGTTTCCCATTTTTTTTTCTTTTTGTGTTGCAGAAAGGTGATCCATCGATCGAGGAGAGTCGTTGTTCTGATGCCTGATGTTGATGAGAGTCGAGTCCTACCCTCCTCTCCTCTCCTCTCCTCTCCTGTGTGTGTGCGCTGAGCTACTATACTAGTAGATCGAGGAGAATAATGCAGAGCTCTGCTGTTTCCTGTCCTCAGGTTTAGTTTGTGTCCGTCGTCAATGTGTTAACAGATGTATGTGTGTGGGTAATGGTATTGCAACTATTGGTGGAAAACCAAAATAAATGTGCAAATGCAAGGAAAAGCTACTATTTGTACTACTAGTATCTTCTGCAGTCTGTCGTCTGTGCTGCGAGTCGCTGCTATTGTAGCTCTTGCATCCGTGACGTGACGAGATGTGTGATGTTCATTCAGTATCAGAGATGCTCGATGGATACTCCTGCACCGCTGCACGGGCACACGGCAGTAGTAGTATTTTATCGTTTGTTGTGGTCACCTCTACAGGAGTACTGTAGAAGACTGGGCCCAAAACCGGCCATGGTCGCGTGTTGGTGCAGAGCAAGCGTGGCTGCATCTTGCATGCATGCCTGCAAGTCTGCCGCGACGTGAGCTGTCACTCGCTGCTACAGTATCGCTCGACGCCTACCCATCCCCCCCTGCTCTGCGCTTCTGCAGCGCCCCATACCGGCATACCTGCTGAGCGATATTGCCCAAACGGCCGGCCAGCAAACCCAAATACAGTATCCCCAAATGCGTCAGTCCTAGTACAGCTAGCTATAGGAGCAGGAGTGCGATGGACAGAAATAAAGACGCATCCATCGTGTGTACTAGTAGAGCACAACAAAATCGAGATGCTTATTACCGCGTTTACTAAGCTCAAATCTGGTTATTGATCTGTTTCACGGACGATGTGGTTAGATCAGGATTAATAATGCAAATCTCAGTGCAAATTGCAACGAGAGTGAGACCCATGCCCCCAGATTTTCTACTCCGTACTCCTAGCTACTACTAGTAATCAAAGGCATAGAGCCAAGAGAAAACAAACAAGAACAGTGGGGTTTTTTTTTACCTGCAAAACAAAATTGGAACGACGCAGCCTAGGCAGTCAATGAATACAAAAAAGTTGCTTTACTGACGCTGGTGTACGGCATGATTATTACTTTACCCGTTGCTGTATGCCTGTAACTATTTTTTTTTCTTTTCCAAGTTAGGGGTGTTTGGATCCCCGCCCGTCTAAAGTTTAGACATGTAATGTTTGGAAACTAAAAAAGATTACCCGCACTCCGTAGACAGTGCATGAGATAAGAAGATTATGAGATGAGGATATTAATTATATTACGAGGACGGTCTAGATATACAAAAACCATACTTATATCTTTAAATAAATTTATTAAAAACTAAATGTAAATATCTATCAATAATATTACTTAAAAAGATTGTCGTTTTAGAAAACGACACGGTCTTCAAAGTGTAACTTTGACCACTTATTTTTTTAAAAAATATTTATTGAAATATAATATATATATATATACTTTTATGAAGTATTTTTCAGGACAAATCTATTGATATGATTTTTACATTTTCAAATTCGATAATTTAAAAGTTATTCATAATTTATATTTTCAATATTTGACTAAAACCTTGTTCTAAATAATAATTTTTTTTAGTATGGAGGGAGTATATATTTAATTAAAATTGTTTCTGGATAAATGAAATGCAACAGAGACATGCGGCGGACTAGCACATGTGTGGCGCGCCTCAGCAAAGCTAGTCCATTCCGAAACTAATCATATTTTCGGACAGTACACCACATCTACACTACACGTGAATTTATGCCGCTCACGGTCGACTTGTGTTCACATCGTTTTCGGTGTGGCCATGTGCTCACATGCACATGTGGATGATTATGTCAGAGAGAAGAAAAGAGCCTTGCCTTACCTGCTTACTAGTACCTAGTGACAGGAACATGCAAAAGTAGCAGAAAGAAAACAATGTAATGTGCTCACGCACGCTAAAAGTAAAAATCTCATTCAATATGAATAAATTGATGATTTGTACGGTAAGAATCTAGGTTTTAGCTGGGGCAGTTCGATATATCTAAAGGGTTGACAATCGATCGGCTTAATTCAGAGTTATGATGTTCGGCAATTGGTAGAAATTTGCAGAACTACACATAAAATAATTATACTACACTAAGTTATTATATTGTAAAATTTAGTATTGTTTCGTAGTCGTGTTTGTCAGTATTCTTTACTGCGTTAAATATATATGCATCGTAGGCTTGCTGTCTGATTTCTTTCGGTTTCCTTTTTTCGATTTGCTCAGGAGCCCCAAAACCTTTGCCTTGTCGATCAAAATGAATTACGCTGACCCAGGGAGCGTGAAAACTAAAAGAAACAGCGCCGAATGTGGAGTGGAGTGTGTAAATAATGACTGGCGCGTGAATGCGGTGAGAAAGTAGTAGTACAACCAGTACATCCTGCTTAATGGCAAAAAAGCATGCTTTCATTACTGGTAACGTGGATCTCTTGACCTCTTGTCCTCCCTGCGCTGACTGCTGAACATGGCACTTGGGCACTTGGCAGTAGGCAGTCCACGAAAATCAGCCGAAAAAGGAGCCGTGTATACGTGCATCCAGTGTAGAAAAGAAACTACTTTCCACGTTCCAAAATATAGATATTGTTATAAACTCTTTCAACTTTGATTTAAAATATATATAAACAAGTTTATTATAAAAATACATTTAACGATCCATCTACTAATACTAATTATGCATTTTAAATATTAATATTCTTTAATATATATAATTAATTAAAGTTAAAAAATTAACTTCTCGTAGGTCGAACTGATGGTGCGCCTGTCTTTTCGCCAAAAAAGAAAAAAGAAAAAAAGATGGCGCACCTGTCGTGCCCGGAAGCTCACGCCGGAGAAGGTAGAACAGGACCCTTGAAATCGACCTGTCAAAAGGTAAACCAAACCCTACAACGTGCTTTGTTTTTACTGATTGTTGTGTAGCCTAGCGCGAGTCATTAATTAGGCAGGGCATCCATAGTTAGCTAGCTACGTACTTGCGGCTATTATTGTAACAACAAAAATGCTTGTCGTCTTATCGGTTTTTTTTTTTTGGCAAAGAATCGTCTTATCGAATTGAAACGCTGTCCGATAAGAATTTTGTTTCTGGTAATGCATGCAGTTCGCTAACTAAAATAAATCAAAACGGAGTTACTTAAGAGTATAAAGGTGTGCGTTTTAGATTGAATTGGGAAGTACTTACAACGTACTCCCCAATGTGCATAACGGTAGATTTGCGGGATACTGCCTTTATCAATCATAAATTTAATATAGAAAAAAGTATTCACAATTATATCTCTATAAATAGGTAGCATGCTTTAATGTAAATATACATGAATGAATAAATCTAATAATATTTATTTAGTATCATAAAGGTTAGTATTTTTTATATATTTAATCAAAGTTAAAAGTAATTGATCTTTGAAATTACGAGATGTGTAACCAAAAGAGTACGATCTAGTATATATCATGCTAATCCGATTTCGTGGTCTAGTACCCGTCTTTGACCGTGACCTCCCATGCGTGGCCTAAGCCTAATAAACGTACAGCTGTCCTTAATTTCACTTCACATTGAAGTGTAGGAAATTTGGAGGAAAGAATCCTTTGTTATCGGTTTCCTAGGTGAAATGGAGGAAGACAAACATCCAGCCAAGCCTCTTGCTTTGCATAGGACCGAGGCAAATTAGAGACAACAGGAGATTACGCACACAATAATGGCTGCAGCAGCCGGTACTCCGCGTAGAAACAATGCATGTGGGAGAGAGAAAGCTAGCCTGCTTACGGAAACGTGAGATTAGATATCTGTTATTAAGGTTGCTATTCCTGTAAATTTTATGTGTCCATCCAAACACCAACTAATGTAAAGTTTCTTGTGTTTTTGAATCCTCAGTTTTACACATGTAATCCTATTTTATTTCTATATTTTTTTCCAATACCGAGTTCTAAAGGGGCCCTGAGTCGTATCGTGTCAGGTCAAAATAATTTAGAACTTTTTTGTCATGCATGTGGTGCTTTCCAAGCCACGTGTTGGTGATATTTGCAGGACGGTATGTAGTGCTTGTATGCCTTCCCTAGCTAAGACATCTCATCTGTCTGGAAATACTTTTTCCCTCAATGAAGAAGTCAAAATTAAATGTCATTGGGTTGTTTAACGGCTTGTTTACGGTAAAATTCAGTTAAAAAAAAAGCTAAGACACGCACTGATTTTGGTAAACATAGGTGCTGGTGCTCCTACTCCTAGTAGTATCGGCGGAGAAAAGAAAATAATGGCAAAAGTCAAAACTCAAACGTACGAAAGATTTTTTTTTCCAACAAAAAAAATGGTGACTTAAATTGACGAGTAGCTAAAATTAGACTAGACTATCTAGAGCACTAAAATGGTGACTTGGATTGACAAGCAGCTAAATAATGTATTGTTCGGTCGGCCTATCAGTCCGATTTATCCTCACAATAAAATAATTAAAATAATATATAAACTGACTTATCATCCATAAAAATGAAGCCAAACAGACAGCAGACTATCTAGAGCTACAGCTAGGTAAAAAAAAAAGCACTAAAGACGTTGCGTGGAGACAGCGGATCAAAGAGTGCTCTCGTCTGGTAGCGACCGATTTGGTGGGTGGTTGGGCAAGGAAGGATGGAGAGCAGCATGCGGCCGGCTCACGTACAAGTAGTAGTACGCGACAGTAGTAACGGGTGCCGACGCCGATAGACCGCGGGATCGGCAGGGGGCAGGGCAGGAAACCCGGTAGCTCTCCACCCCACCACACACACACAAAACAGACAAGCAGGCGATGCGATCTTCCTCGAGACTGCGAGGCGGCTGGCAGATGTATGCAGGTGCAGCGGTGGATCCGGGCCGTGACACCGGCGCTTGGAGCGGAACAGCAGCTGCCCTTGCCGGCAGCTAGGGAGCGGGGCCCGGGGCTTTGACCCCCGCCGCAGGCACGCCGACACCACCGGGAACGGGAAGGTAGTAGGAGTACAGTATATTTTAATTTATTAATGATTTATTATTATTATTATTATGCGAGTGCGATGCGGAGAATGAAACGAGCACTCCCGGCCCCGGCCCCGGCGCGTTGATTTGGGAATGAGTGGGTGAAAGCGAGCCGTGCGTGGATGGTGGAGAAGACGACAACTCGGTCGGCGACGGACGGGGACCACGCATGATGGGCTCCACCTCGTCCATCATCAATCCGCTGATCCGCCATGCCATCCGCGGTCCGCGTAAGCTGCTAGGGGAGGCAGCTGCGTGAGTTGTCCACTCCACACAACAGTGTTTCAGCCACGGCGACCTGCCTCAACCCCTGTGTACGTACACAATAGTAGCACTCTTTTTGCTACTCTCTCGGTCCCCTAAAAAAAAGAAATCAATGTAGGTGTAAAATTACATAAATGCCCCTATAAAGCCAAGCTATGCAGCAGTCTGTCCGAAAGATCTGGATGTGAGCACTCTAGAAGCCACGTGTGGGCATTGCAGGCTGCCAACTTTTTTTTTTCCGGGTGCAGCGTTCTTTGTTTCTTTTTAATTTAAATGGAAAATGGAAAAAAAAATGCTGCTGCACTGGTTCAGGTAGACCCCACTAGCTGATAACTAGTCACATTTGTATAGTATGTGCGTTTAATTTGAGACAAAATTTAAATTATACAGTTTTTTTTGGACGAAGGGAGTAGTCATCATCATCTTAATCTGACTATGCTTTTTTTTATTGTTGTTTCGAGTGGTACTGTAGGCTGCTTTAATTTTCTTCCTCCTAAAAAATATTAGTACGGCGTACTCCCTCTGTCCCCTAATATGAGTCGTTTTAGAATTTGGCACAGATATTAAGAAATCAACCGTCAGACTCGACACCCCCTATAAAATACTACAAGCGTAGAGTAGTACCACTAGTACTACTTCAACAGTTCACTTTACAGTACTAGTAGAAAGAAGTGGCATGTCACATCAACTTTTTCTACAGTTACACGATTACTATTTTGGATTTAAAAAAGCAAAAATTACACCCTATCAGGGGCGGCAAACAACACTTGGTGCCAAAAGAAATAGAGTGCGCTATAGTTTTACACAGAAGAGGCAAACTAAAATTTGAAAGTAATGGTTCCAGCGCCATTTCTCTAACTCCTGTGCGAATAAAAGCCCGGTGCCCCTTCGTTCCACTCATTTCAACCATTCACCTCTCATGCATCCTCCATGGCAAAACTAGACTTGAACACAGTACCACATGGAGAGGAGGAGTTGCCAGATCTCAACAAGAAGCCTGGTGAACATGAAGAGGATCATAATCCCTTCGAAGATGTAGTTGCAAATGAAGTTGGGGGAGCTAGTCACTTTGGTCTCCATCCTGATCAAATTGGTGAACAAGCAGAAATTCATCAAGGTAAGCACATTTGCTTGTATCCAACCCCTCACTCCCTCTCTCTCCCCCTAAAAAATCTCTCTCCCCCCCAAATAAATTAGTGTGCTTGCTTATTTTTGTCCTAAAAATCAGAAGCAACATCAAGAAATTTCTGTCAATCAAACATGCCCTTTACTGAAGGAGCTAGCACACCACCAGCTAGCACTCCAGCACACCAGTCATTACTATCCTTTGTCACCTGAAACTCTTTTCTGTACCACCTGTTCTGTGTAACCTCTCTATTCTAAAATAATATGGGCATGTTTACTTCCTCTCTACTAAAATGACAGGCAACATCTAGGAATTTTTAGTGTTTATTTATCTATCACCTGAAACTTGCAGCACTGTCTATTCTAAAATTAGTATGAACTGGTTTAGCCTCTCATTAAAATGCACATTAGTTAAGTTTTTGTGTGAGACATGCAACTCATATTTGCTTCTGGTTCAAAATTAAATTGCAATGAGAGGAGCATAACTCACTTGTGGGGGTGACAATGCCTTTCATATTCATGAGCTGCTTCTATACCAGGTGATAATGTTGGCCATCCATTTGATTTGAATGATCCACTGGTAGAACAACAAGGCAACCTGCATGCAGGTGATTACTTCCCTTAGGTTCAAGTCATGTTTGCAAGAATAATTGTCCCTATCAAAAAGTTTGATAAATTATTTAATGACAATACACACCATCTACATTTTTTGTAGGAAATGAGAACACTGCCTTACAAGCAGAACATGATACCTTCGACGATCTCATACAAGACTTCGGCATGTACACAGATGATGTTGACATCATATTTAATGAAGAGGAGTTGTCCGACTCCGATGATGACGAAGATCAACAAACCCAACAAGAAGAAGCAACAAATATGGTCAGGATCTTGACAAAAAGAGAAAGGCAAGACATCTATGAAGATTTGCTTCGGCTAAGCAATAATGGCAAATTAAAAAGAGACAACACAACAGTTATTGCTGCAAAGTACAATGTCCATGTGCGTACAATACAACGAATATGGCAGAGAGCAAAAAAATATTTGGAACAAGGCATACCAGTAGATGTCAAATCATTGCGACCAAAGAATTGTGGTCGTAAAAAAATTCAAGTGGACCTCACAAGGGTTGTTGATATTCCCTTAAACAGGAGGGGTACCATAAGGTCACTAGCAAATGCTCTTAATATCAATAAAAGCTCTCTGCATGGGTTGTTCAAAGAAGGCTTGCTACGACGACACTCCAACTCATTGAAGCCTTATTTAAAGGAAGAAAACAAACAGGCAAGGTTGCAGTGGGTTATCTCTATGCTAGAACCAAGTATTGTACCAGATAATCCCAAGTTCAAGGACATGAAAAATATTATTCACTCAGATGAGAAGTGGTTCAATGGGACAAAGAAGAAAATGACTATGTACATGCATCCAGATGAAGAAGACCCACATAGGACAGTGCAAAATAAGAATATCATTCACAAAGTCATGTTTTATTGTGCTATTGCAAAGCCTAGGTTTGATGCTGAAGAGAGGTGCTATTTTGATGGGAAGCTAGGCATATGGGCTTTTGTGCGAGTGGTACTAATCTTTCTCTGAATAAAACTTCCAATCTCTTTTATGTTATTTGAAATAACATTCTTTTCAATTACAGGTACCAGCAAAAAGGAGAAGTGGCAACAGACCAAGGGGCACACCTATCACAAAGACCACGAAGGTTGATAGGCAAACAATGAGATCTTATATGATCGACAAACTCATACCAACAATACAAGCTCGTTGGCCTAGAGAAGCAAGGCATGAGACAATATGGATACAATAGGACAATGCTCCTTCTCATGTACTGGTAGATGATGCAAGTTTTGCTGCAGCAGTTGCCCAAACAGGCCTCGATATATGCCTAACTAACCAACCTCCTAATTCTCCTGATATGAACTGCCTTGACCTTGGTTTCTTTGCTTCTCTTTAGTCGCTAACGGATAGAACAACATTTAGAAACATGGATGAGCTCATCCAGAATGTGGCAATAGAATATGAAAACTACAACGCCGTCCTTCTCAATAGGGTATTCCTCACACTACAAACATGCATGATTGAAGTTATGAAAGATAATGGAGGTAATAGGTACAAGATCCCTCACATGAACAAAGAGAGGCTAGAGGCACAAGGCATGCTCCCTATAGCTCTAAGTTGTGATAGCCAGCTAGTTCAAAGGGCTTTTGAGTTGTTGAACACTTAATCGTTGTGTTCATGTAAACATCGCATGTGATGCTTTTGCGTTGTTCAGCAAGTATTGCTGTTGTATATATAACTTTTGCGTTGTTCAGGAAGTATTGCTGTTGTATATATAACCATGGTTTTATTTGCTTTACTAATCCTTTTGCGTTGTTTAGCAAGTATTGTTTGTGTATATGACCATGTATAAATTCTCGTATCATGTGGCTGCGACAAACTAGTCATTCCTTAGTGTGTCATTTAACATTGCAACTCACAAAGTAAACCATACCATAACATACATGCAAGCACCAAAATAACATCACTACAAATAACCAGCAAACCATAAGTAGCATCAGCACTAGGGTACAGTTACAATCAAACTATTACCAATACCATGACTACAATGTTACATGTTGTAGCCCAATGGTTCTAACGTTGGGAACTCTTGAAAACATCTTTGCACGTAGGAATGAAGGTAGTCAACAAGTATGTTACCTCATCATTAAAGTCGTTGTCATCTTCCACCTGTGAATAGCCTCGCAAGTCCACACCATCCTAAAACCAACATCCCTCGTCATCAGTTTCCATATCAGAGAAGCTGGCTTTATGGTCCACCTCCTCCTTGCTAGTATCCATTAGCACCTTGGCACTCTCCTGCTCCAACTTTACACTACCCATCTGCATCGTGCCACAGACTATGTTGAGCTTGTCAGTCTCCACCTCCAACTTGACACTACCCACCTTCACCTTGCCACTCTCCGCCTCCAACTTTACCTTGTCCATCTGCACCGTGCCACACAGCATGTTGAACTTGTCGCTCTCCGTATCCACCTTGGCAATCTCCTCAAACTTGACATTGTCCATCTGCAACTTGTTGTTGTTCATGTCTACCTTGGAAATCTCCTTCTCCTGCTCCAGCTCAAAAATAGCCTCACGCCACTGACGAAGCATAGTACTGCACAGAATGACAAAGTTTATAGACAAAATCATCAAATTACTACAAAATCAGCAACGTTAAGATTTTTGTTACAGCATATAAAAGTAGAAAGGCATAGTATGTGAGGAGCACACTAGGGCCAAAAATCTTAGAAAATAATAGTTAGACAGCCACGGCATAGTCACGAAAATAACAGTAAGCAACGTTAAGATGGCTTACCCTAAACGACCACTACATTTCTTCCCACACGGCTCAACAATTTTGCTCATTGTAACAACGTCCTGTGGTTCCGTCTCAGGCACATACTCATCGTCATCGCCAAGCAAAGATGCACTCTTAGCACCTTTTTCTTCATCCGAATCAGGTAACAACTCAAATCGATCTGCACCCCCTTCCTGTGTATCTTGTGCAAAATCATGTCCTTCGATGGAGATGCAATTCAGTTTACGGTCCCACCAAGTTCCACGACGACGATCCCGACCAGGCATCTTCCTTGCCGAAAACATCCTATGGCTTGCAGGGATTCCCAAGGCACGCTTCATTCGCAAGTGACGAATGATCCGGCTAAGCCTATGTGGTCCCTTGTCACCTGCCATCCAAGGATTGCCTCACAAAATAACACTGCAATATATAAGAGTAAAACACTCTTAATTCTCATGCAAATGATGAACGTATATGACAGAAAAAGAAAGGGGCTAAAAATTAGAGAATCAGAAACGCATTCTTCTTAATGAAAACAACACTAGCACAACAACAGTATTTCTGAGCATAGTAGATGGGCCATATATTTTCTAAATGTCTAGGCCAGGAACAGAGTGGATCAGATGCGCCTAAATTTTCTGAGCACAATAACATATTATTCCTCTTTTTTATTTGCTTATAGCACTCATGGAAAGATTGATATTTTTTCAGAATAGAGATGTGATTTTTGGATGAGGAAAAATACCTTGACGGAACTTGTGTCGTCGGCACAGGCCCTCAGATCCAGTCCACTACGCCTTGGCCTGGTAGGAAGCAAGGTTGTTGGAGGCGGCGCGACGACATCAAAGGGCAGTGTCTGATGTGGAGGAAGGGCTTGCGTTCCTAGCTGTCGTGGTCCAACACAGGATGCAAGGGAGGGACCAGGCTGGAGGAGGAGGCGGACACTGTGCAAGGGCCGGAGGAGGAGGCGGACGCGGACGCCGTTCGTCGCTGCAGGGGCCGGAGGAAGAGGCGGACGTCGTGCGCTGCCGCAGGAGCCGGAGGAGCACGCGGACGCCGCTGGGGCCGGAGGAGGAGGACGCGGACGCCGTTCGTCGCCGCAGGGGCCGGAGGAAGAGGCGGACGCCGTGCGCTGCTGCAGGAGCCGGACGAGGACGCGGACGTTGCAGGGGCCGGAAGAGGAGGCGGACGCCGTGCGCCGCCGTAGGAGCCTGAGGAGGACCTAGATCGTGCGCTCCCGCCTCCCGCGGCCTAGCAACCAGCAATGATGCGGATGGGGCGACCGACTGTGTGGATGCGGCGACCGACGACGACGTGGATGCGGATGGGGCGACCGGCGAACGACGACGATGCAGATGGGCGGCGGATGGGGGCGACCGACGAGATTGGGGATCGGTGGATTTTTTTTAACATTTACCTGCCCTGTGCGGTGGTGTGAGTGGGAAGGTGAAGAGATAAGGCTGTTGCGTGTGACCTCGTGGGAGAGCCTACGGCCGTGTACGAACGACACACATTAAGGGACACCTCACCCATCACAGAACGACGTGTACATTCCGGGAAGGAGGGAGTATGCGCTATTGATGAGTGCACTCCTCCTCCTGGCAGTGTACTGGCACTTTTCCGTCCAGTGCCAATATGCAGTCCTTGGCTGGCCCGCGCAGTGATATTGCAAACCATGCTATGGACGGGCGACACGACACCGGAGCATGAGCAGATCACGCAGTCCCGCGATTGTGACGAAATCACACTACTGTGACGAAGTAAAACAAAACTGCCCAGTTTCTTCCGTGACGAAATCACACTAGTGTGACGACGATTCACAGTAGGTGTGTGCCGACCGTGTACATAATAGTACTGCTGTAGTAGTACGTACTGGATTACTTGTTAGCAGGTGGGTTATTATATATCTCTGCACAGCACACACATGGCCGGCCGGCCAGGGCCAGGGCCCAGCATTTCCCTTTCTGTAGCTACGACGACGACACAACAGTGCCATGCACCGTGTCATCACGTCAACTCGATATTCTAGCAGCTAGCTAGCAGGATAGGACGTGGACGGACGGGCCATGTGCAAAAGCGTGCGTTACGGCCTTACGGGGAAAACGAAAAAACAGACGTCGTTCCAGGTCTATGCAACTGCTGCACTGCGAGTCGTGATCGATCGGATCCACACCAAAAGCAAGCACTACCCCGTACACGCATTGCCTTTCCGGCTGGCTCGCCATGCCATTTCCATTGCCATTGCCATTGCCATGCCATGCCGGCTGACTCCTTCATGTACGTCGTCTAGTAGCTTCGCCTAACATTATACGTATTCAAACTAGCCGTCTCAGGTACATGGCCCCAAAGCATATACGTACGTACTAGCGATGTGTTTTACTACAGCTGCCCCCTAAGGTAAAAAAAAACTACGTTCCAAGGAGAATGCATGCACGGAACAATCATAACAAAAGTACTTCATCGCGCGTGGTAGTGGTGCTCCCAGATCCCAAAAGTCCAAAATCCAAAATCCAAAACTATTTGTCTGCCTATTACTACCGTTCTTGAGATACTTTAATTCTCTAAAATTCTAAAAGATGGAGGGAGTGTAAACTACGGTTTGTTATTTTGGCTTTTTTGCTAACCTATTCGGTGATAAGTTAAAAGCTGAAACTAAACAGTCTACTAGCTGAGCTGATTTTTAAAAAGCTAAAAAAACTGGTTTATTACGACGAAATAAACTAAAATCTGAAAAACATGTGTGCTAAATATTTATACAAAAGTAAAAAAAAAAGTTGATGGTCCGAAACTTAGCTTTTGAGCCAAAAGCCATAAAGATGCACCTCAAACAAACATGCCATTATTATTAAACTGTTAGCAAAGGCGACGGAATTTCATAAATCTAACATTTTCAGAGGTGGGCCATATTTTCTAAGGCGAGATGATAACGCACGTGAAAACGTACGGAACTGCAGGCGGGTATATATTAGAAATGAACGATTTTCAGAATAAGCCTCTTTAGTTGTCCACATCTCTAAGGAAAATGATTTTTAAAAGCAGGTATTATATTGGAAGCACTCCGATAAATTTGAGAGACTAGTATTCTTTTTATAACCGCATTGTAAATAAAAAAAAAGGACTGTCTTATGAAATCAATTTTGTAGTAGCATAGTAATAAGAATGCCAGAAACGCAGAGAGCAAAAGATAGATATACCGAGTCAAATTGTTTTAGGCTGAAATTTTGTTCAGCGTAAGATATATATACGGATTTGCAATGCTTAGGAGTAGTTAGGACTTGTAAATAATCCATTATTACCCAGTAATGAAACTAAATTAAACTAAACGTGGACCATAAAAATGGCATGGTTGCACAACAGCACAAGTCAAATGCACAGTACGGTTGTGGAACGACAAGGCCGAATTTGTCAGTTGACGCGCACCCAAAAAGTTGATTCCTGCCGGAACTACCGACGACGGAACTACCAGTGTCTCCCGTCCACAAAATTCTTGGGTCCTGATATCGCAAGGTCTCCAAGCCCACTCAGCGTAGTTTGGTCCAAACACACCTTACCTGCGAATAAGGTCTCTTGAGGTCCAAAGCCCATTGAACACTCTCTCTCACTGTTACCCACTTATCCATTCAGTTCAGGGGTAGAGAACCTGTCAAATCTAACTGATAGCTTAAGATACTCCCCGGCGAATCCAAGCCAGATAATCACTGGGTCTTATCTGAATATATGGGTGGGAGCATTAGTATTAGCACTATATACAACGTGTGTTTTTTTTTCCATTGATGTGATATCCTCAAAATTCGCTGGGGCCTGGCAAGTGGCAAGCCGTAGCTTCGTCCCTGCTTCATGCCTCTGAATAAGAGAAAACAGTCTAAATGGATGCAGGGACTCTAGAATGAAAGTGTTTAGTTGTTGTATATGCAGATGCAGTAATGTGTTTCTGTAGATGCATTCACTTTGTAAAGATGTCTGTGCATGGTTGGCTATACAGGCAGATGTGTTATTCGTCTGATACCGGTGTGTGAACAAATATGTTAGCACTGCAGGAGGCCAGCTTCAGAGCAACAAAACACCAGTGCAGGTGTGTTCAGAAGCGTAGCTTCATTGGTAGTGCTAAGGTCACGTTAAAAACGTCGTTCTATATTAATCATGCTTAGGCTTCAAAACCACTGCGCAAACAAGTTGCAAAAGCACCTTTTTACCAGCTTACCACAGAAAGAAATCCAAATCCCTGTATATCTCAAAATCTCCGTAGTTGTAATACAGAGAGTATCGAGGGCAGGTTTAACGTTCATTTCACCGTCATTTTGAAGAGACAAGACTTGCTAATATAATTGATGTGCACTCAGCCGTGAATTTTGCTAATAAAGTATCTGCCTGCTTCAAAGTCCAAGAACACGGCATTCGCGCGGCCCCGTGAAGCACGGCCCAGTCAAACGCTCGCACATTCTTGGGATAGCCCTCTGCACTGCAGCAGCTAGCAGCACCCTACCCAAGATAATGGGTTTGGTAACATCAAACTCAAGATTCAAACACCCACAGCCCACTATATAAGGCGCGAAATGGACGAGCATCGGAGGCAAGCCAAAACCAAAGCATGGGCACCACCACCGCGAACATGAAGAGCATCGCCCTCCTTGTTGCTCTTGCCGCTGCGCTCTCCTCGTGCTGCAGCGCTGCGTCGTCTGCCTATGCCCTCCCACCGGTAGAAGCACCAGCTCAGGCGCCCTATGCCGAGGCGCCGCTGGTTGAACACCCTGGATCTGAGCATGGGAAGCACCACCACCATGAGTCGCTAGCGCCGGTTGAGCCACCGTCCTACCACAGCTCCCCTAACCACAAACATCATGGCCACCATGGCCATCACCACCACCACCACCACCACCATGAAACTCCGCCAAGCCCTTCCCCGGCTCACCACCCTCCGCCTCCCCCTCCACATCATGCACCACCGCCTCATTTCCCACCTCCTCCTACACACCATGCACCACCACCTCCAGCTCACTTCGCACCGCCATCTCGTTTTCCACCTCCTCCCACACACCATGCACCACCACCCCCAACTCACTACACACCACCGCCTCATTTTCCATCTCCTCCCGCACACCATGCACCACCACCTCATATTTCGCCCCCTGCTCACCCTTCACCGCCACCCCCGGCTCACCATGCACCACCGCCTCATTTTCCACCTCCCACTCATCATTCTCCACCACCTTATTCTCCACCTCATGGTCATTATTCTCCACCGCCTCCAGCTCACCACTTCCTGCCCCCGCCTCCAACTCGCTACCCGCCGCATACTTCACCACCTCCAACACACAAGTATCCACCACCACCGTCGCCTTCTCATGGTAACGCACCACCACCACGTGGCCACAGAAAATTCCCGCCACCATCTCGATCAATGTATTCAGCTATAGCACCCTCACCGGCAGATTACAATGCTATCTCACCATCTGAGCAAGGTCGTGCCACCCCGGGTAATGCACCTATGCCATCGGGTCAAGATGGAGCATCGCCTCCGTGGTATTTTTGATGCTAAGACCAAGATGAACACTTACCTAAGTTAGTAAGATTGCAGTTCAACTCTGCACAAGAGATATCAAAAGCTCAATGGCTAGCTCGGAGGGAGTCCCTTTTTTCTTATCATACTTTGTCATGTCCAAACAGAGTGTTATTGAATAAATTATGTGATCCATTTGGATCATGTTATCGATCAAGTTTTATATCAAAATGTTTCTTCATCCTTTGGTGTCTATGTTATGAACCCATATATACTATATAAATTGTCCCTGTCCATAATATTAATTGTATGTCCCTCAACATTTAATAATTGACGTTGGTTAGCTAGTTAGCTCCAACACAAACTATTAAAAATAGGAGGCGATATATCTATTGTCTATAGTCTATCAAATCATTTTTTATATCTCCTTACAAGATCAGTGATGAAATGAGATGTAACCTTAACCGGTTTCATTGTAGCTATTATGGCATCTCATCATAGCAAAAGTTGGTTCGTTTCTATAGCACAGGTACAAGAAAAAAATGTTTGAAACAAATTGCATCTTCCACTTTATTAGCCTATTACAATTAAAACATGTATTAAACTACATCTCCTTTCACCAAAAAGGTCTTTGTTCCCAAAAAGACCCACTAGAACTCGATGAAGGTTGGCCAACAATTATTAAACAATTGGGCACAACTTCCACCATCGGCAAACAAAACAGTTGAGCATACGCTGTTGACAAGTTTTCGTTGACAACTCTTGGTTGGGGGCTATCCCTTCTGCCAGTGGGCGGGTACGTAGTAAATCATAGGGCAATGATAAGTTGCTGATCGACGGTAGACCATTGGTTAAGTTGATGGTCAATGTTTCTTCTGTGGTTGGGCCTGACAACTAGCGTGCTTTGCCATTAGCACCCGATCAGGGGCCTTTTTCATTGATGGCTTGTTTCGCCTATTGAGGAATGCGTATA
Organism: Microstegium vimineum; assembly: GCA_022036555.1. Taxonomy (NCBI): domain Eukaryota; kingdom Viridiplantae; phylum Streptophyta; class Magnoliopsida; order Poales; family Poaceae; genus Microstegium; species Microstegium vimineum. The sequence continues at coordinate 6,841,283 of CM039140.1, read as the reverse complement.
ACCTATTGAGGAATGCGTATAATGATGATATATTTTTTGATTGTTGGAGAACACAAACCATATATATATACCCTAATATAGTTATAATACTAAACTAAGCTGGGAAAAAATTCAGATAATTCAATAGTTGCGTGTGTATTCATGATAATGACGCATACTGCTGACGTTGAGTATTATTCAATATTTTCTAGTCATCTACGGGTGTAGAATAGCGTTGCCGTGTGTATATATATATATATAATGCACCTGGGTGCATTTTCTATAGATAATGTACCCACCCTGATTATTGCAACTAGTTTTTTGCCCTGTTGCAATTGGTTTTTTTGCCGAGTTGTAACTGACCCAACTCTAGTTGTAATTGGATCGTGTCAGGTTGCAACTGTTTCTTGCATAGTTACAACTGGTCTGACTAGTTGTAATTGGATCGCATCAGATTGCAATTGGTGATTGCCTAGTTACAATTGGGCCGACTCTAGTTGTAGTTGGATCGCGTCAGTTTTTGCAACTGTTGCCCAGTTGCAACTGGCTCGACTCTAGTTGTAATGGTATCACGTCAGGTTGCAACTACATCAGGTCTAGTTGCACTGGATCAGATTTGTTGCAATTACTTCCGCCAAGTTGCAATTGTGTCGTATCATGATGGCAACTCATAGTATATTAAAGTTGCAATTACATACTTGAAAAAAAGTTCATCAAATATAGTCTTGTTGGATCTCGTTTTGTTAAGCACTTTTTTTCAACAACCTAGTGCAAACGGATCTGAAATAGGAGCTACGGTTTAGGAGATATTGCATTTTTTCGATCCGAAACAAAAAAGATTCCCTTGATGCGGGAGCGGGACGCGGAGCGAGCGCGGGAGCCGCATTTGCTACAGCAAATGCACCTTGTTGCATTTTAACCTCGCCCTATATATGATGCAACAAGGTGGCAAATGCACAGACCCTCCGACCCTAGGCTTCCGCGCTCACCCCGCGTCCCGCTCCTCCAGCATGCAGAGAATTTTTTTTGTTTCGGATCGAAAAAATGCAATATCTCCTAAACCATAGCCCCTATTTCAGATCCGTTTGCACCATGTTGTTGTAAAAAAGTGCTTAACAAAATGAGATCCAACAAGACTATATTTGATGAACTTTTTTTCTAAGTATGTAATTGCAACTTCAATGTACTATGAGTTGCCATCATGATTACGACACAATTGCAACTTGGTGGAAGTAATTGCAACAGACCTGATCCAGTGCAATTGGACCTGATGTAGCTGCAACCTAACGTGATACAATTACAACTAGAGTCGAGCCAGTTGCCACTGGACAACAGTTGCAAAACTGACACGATCCAACTACAACTAGAGTCGGCCCCAGTTGCAACTAGGCAATAACCAATTGCAATGTGACGCGATCCAATTACAACTAGAGTCAGACCAGTTGTAACTAGGCAAGAAACAGTTGCAACCTGACGTGATCCAATTACAACTAGAGTTGGGCCAGTTGCAACTCGGCAAAAAATCAATTACAACTGGGCAAGAAACTAGTTGCAATAATCAGGGTGGGTGCATTCTCTATAGAAAATGCACCCAGGTATAGTATAGATATACAATATGTATATATATCCGTTAGTTATATCCGTTGATTTAATTTATTGTAGGATGCAAGAATATGCAATAGTTTTTTCTGGACCATCGGGATTTAAATATGTGACTATTTTATATTTTTTCTATTTTATTATTTCGTAGGTGATTGGGTTTGTGATGGTTAATAGACGCTCAAAATATGTCACCAAGAGAAACAATAAAAATATGTTGTATGTTGTGACCATTTTAATATCATTTTACAACCAACACTTTTCATAGGTCATCCAAATTCAAGGAGTAACGAAGCGATAAATATTGCTGCTTTTACAACTAATATTAGAATGAAGGTACTTGTCTAAGACACAATTATTCATTGTTATAAGACAAATTGTTCATTGGACAAAGAAGAAGTGTATATCCTTTGTTTGTCACCAAAGGTGGAAATCATGAGGGGATTTAGAGCCATGTCTTCGTCATCATAATTGCCATAACCACTGTCAGTGTCATGGTTGTAGTCTTCAACGTTGACTATCATAGTCATAATCATAGCCATGGTTGTAATATCTTGCACCAGTGTTTCTCTATATTAAAAATAATAGAGTTTTACTTAGGAACTGCTAAATGTTCGTGCAATTGTGTAAGCTAGATTTAGTTATATTATCGATGTTGTTTCTAGTATAATGATGTCCTTTGTCTATCTGGCGTCATTCTAAGTGCTTATGGTCATGGTTGTATTTCTTATAGTCTTGTGACGAATGCCTAGGTACCTCCTGGTATCCTCACCAAGACACCCACCGCTACTAGATGACTGGGTTGACCAAGCCGATTGGTCCATAAGGTCTCCAAAACTCGATGGATATTCACCCAGTCAACAAGGTGCTTAGTGCACCCTTAATAACAATAAAAGTCAATTCCTAGCTCATATAAATTTTTAAAAAACAATAAAATAGACTAACTTAACATGTTAGTATAGAAAAATATGTAACCATAAGTATGTGAGCTTAGCTCTTCATAAAAAACTAACTTATCATTCTCTCTCCTTTTTAATAATAAAATATTCTATAAGATAGCTCTTATAATACCATTGGAGCTACCCTTAGTCATGGTCGAGAACTATTCGGTTTTCGACCGGGAGCCTAACCAGAAGAATACTTGAAAGCGAAGACCGACAACACGATACAGAGGCTATAGTGCTCCCCATACCTAGATCAATACCAATTGCGTTATGCAGAATGCACAACATGCTTATCACTATGTTGGTGCGGCCTCACCTAACCATTTGGGAGGAGACATTTTCCCACATGCCTGGAAACTTTTACTATTTTTTTGGGATATTCTTCTTATTTTTCTAGTGTCATAATATATTTTTTGGAACCTTATATAGGTATTTTAATGAACTCTAAATATCTATTTTTTGGATTTTTGTCCAATTCTCTCTCTAAAAGTTTCTCAAAAATGAGCATCTCCAACAGTTTCCTAAATCTCTTTTTAATCTTTGGTTTTTAGGTAGATGATAAAAAAACCCTCTCCAACAACTCCTAATCTATTCTTCTAATCTTTTAGAACTTGGGAAAAGTCACCCTGTTTTGTATAAAGTTACACGCTTTGGAGTCGCGCGTATCTTTTCTCCCCATCGACGTTTTTATTGGGCAATCTAAAGGTGAAAGGGTGTGGAAAGAATAAAGAGTAAAAATGGTTTTAGATGTAAATGTAAGAGAGAGAAAGAATATATAAAAGTGGTTAGAATAATTTAGAAATAGTATAGAACTTCTGATGTAAAATTATTTTCTATATTTTAGGAGTGAATTATTAGAAACTCTTGGAGATAACTGAAAGTCCTTGTGTGATTTTGGTAATTGAGTGACAACTTAGGTGGACTAATATGTGTTTAAGTGATATATACACAGGAGATTAGTTCACAGGTGATTGTGTGATGAAGGAGCTTAATGCACATGAAACATGACATGGAGTCATGTGACCAAGGTGGAGAAGATCAAGATGAGGCTTGACTTGATGGACCAGTTACAAGTGTGAAGGGCAAGCGGGTGATGCTTGGCGCCGATGGACCAAGGCAACGGTGAAGAACAAGTGAGGTCAAGGTCGATGAACCAATACGGTCATGTGATGATATGGAGTGGATCATATCATTTGACAAGTGTTTGGTGCATGTGTTGCATCAACATTGGAGATGGAGATGGAATGGAATGCGCAAGGCAAAGGTATAACCATAGGGCATTTCCATTTCACCAGTCATAGGTGTGTAGAGAAGTTGATGACCGGGTTTAGGATAGTGTTGACACAAAAAGCGTCAGGATCTGCGAACACCTCGGGCTTATACCCGAAACTCGATTGTCCGAAGGCGTGCCAGTCGATTTGACCAGTTAATCGACAAGGACGATAACTAGAACAAAATTTGAACGAGACAACGGCGATGCGCCTGGATGTCAAGGCTCAAACCTGATCAGGATAACTAGAGTAGAGCTGAACGAGACGACAGCGATGCACCCGGACGTCAAAGCTCAGATTGCTCAAAACACGGAATTTACAAAGGTTTGACGGAGGTTGATAAGATGCAGCCCGTCGAAAACTTGAAAGAACTCATAGGTAAACTACATCTAATACGATAAAAGTAGAGTACTGGTAAAGTAGATAAAAAGATAATTGATTGGTTTGATATGATTGATATGATCGTTTACAGCACCCCTGGGTACCTATTTATACTCCGGTAGAGGGAGTTGTAGATAGATATGACTCGTACCTTTCCTAAATAAAACAAACTCCTATTTTAAAGGAAATAACTGACTCACGTAGGAGCCGGACTCAAACAATAATATTTTCCCTAAACAAAACTCTTTTATTTTAAAGGAAATAAATGACTCATGCAAGAGTCGGACTCAAACTTCTATAACAATGCTGGTATAAAATCACCAGTTTTCTTATGTCTCCTCCCCGATGAAACTTTCCATTGACACATCCTTTCGATCCGCAATTTCCTTTTAACGTCATCGGCAACTGTGTGCTCACGTTAGCCATGTCATCTTTCATCGGCAACTTTCCGTCCTCATCGGCAACAGACTTTGGCTCTCATCGGCAACACTTTCCTGTCGATAACATTTCTGTTTCTATCGGCATCATCTTCTTGCCTTCATCAACAGTGTCTTCCTACCTCAATCGGCAACAAGTCCCTGTCTGCATCAGCAACAGTTTTGCCTTTATCGGCAATTTGACCGGTAATGTCTCAATGCCGATACGGAACGACAACTAACCTTTTGCCGATCGGCACAATCCTTATATCATATTGACACGTACCAAAAATGGTGTCAACACATGCCCCCAATTTCGGAGTATAAGATATTTTATGCGCCGAAATTTCTTCTACCGCATCTCTGGAATCATCGGCTGTGTTGCTCCCAGTGCACAAACTCTTCACGCTCAGCCTGCCGATACCCCCCAAGTGTAACAGTTGAAATGCCAGGGCTCACCAAGTGCTGCTCCCAAACCAAAATGCTCAAAGCCATCGACTCCAGTTACATCATCGACAATATATTAACATCTGCCGATGGATCCCCATCCTTGCGCTTTGGCCTTCATAGCTTGTCTGAAGATTTCCCTCTGGAAGGATTTTCATCGTGACACAAATCTTCTTGGCGTTCGCGCTGGATCCTCCTTTTCTGAGTCTTCGTCAGACCCTTAGGCACCATTGAGGAAGCTTGGTCTTCCAAACAGGCTGATACTGCTTCCCACTGCTTGCATCTGCACTACCTCTTATGTTTGGATCCCCGGAGAAAATTTCTTCATCGGGCACCCTGGCATTGGCCATCTCCTCAAGCTCTTCCTGATCAATACGTCTGCCAAGCCTATCGTGTGCACTGAGCTTACCCCCAGCCGATCATGTGTTGATCTCTTCTCTTTGATCGGCGTGTGATAGCTTGATGCCCGATCGTCAAAACAAGACTTCCTTTTTGACCGATCGACAGGGTAGTACCCATTGCATTCAGGGCAATTATTGGCAGTGGGTAGTTTGATGTCTTCTTCCCAACAGTGAACAAAGAAGGGGCACCTCCAATGATTTTTATGCCAATGCCACTCTTGGCGCCTTTCTTCCTGCTGCCGATGTTGATCTTCATGCCAACGCCAATCTTGTCGTGGCCGTCTATGCGTGATCACAGCATCATAAGACTTTCCGGCGCTACTGCTATCATCGGTAACTCTCTTGCCTTTTCTACCATCGGTAAACTTTCCCCATGTTACTTCATGCGCAGCTATATGATGTCCAGGGTCTGCCGATGCGCTTTTCTTGGCAGCTTCCGATGTCAACACCTTAGTTTCACTAGTTTCCACCATGTTATTTGGAAACGGGTGCTGATTGATCTTCATCGGCTTCTGGGCTTCGTAATTTTCAAACTTAATCCACCCAGACTCAATTCCTGACTGCAACTGCTGCCTAAAGATTTTGCAGTCATTGGTATTGTGCGAAGTTGTATTGTGCCACTTGCAATACCTGATTTTCTTGAGCTCTTTGTCCGATGGAATTACCTGGTTAAGTGCCAGCTTAATCTTCCCTTCTTGGAGCAATAGGTCAAACATCCTATTGGCCTTGGTGATATCAAAAGTGCATCTCTCAGCTTCTCTCTGATCGAACGGACAAGATATCGGCTTTTTATTCTCTATCGATTCAACTAAACCGATACTTGCTTCTTCATCTGAATCTGTCTTCTTAGTTAAAGACACCTCTTCATCCCAATTTTCTCTAGGCTCGAAAACTCCGGTGTCTTGATCGACAACCCTTTGCATTAGATGGCTCAAGCTTTCAAACTCTTGAGACGCGTACTTATCCCTGATGTGCGGCAGCAACCCCTGGAAAGCCAAATCCGCCAATTGCCGATCATCAAGTACCAAGCTATAGCACTTGTTCTTCACGCCTCGCAGTCTTTGGATGAAACTTTCTACCGATTCATCATCACACTGCTTCAGCTTGACTAAATCAGTAAGCTTTTTCTCATGTGTGCTAGCAAAGAAGTACTTGTAAAACTGTTCTTCTAGATCAGCCCAAGTGATCACAGAATTTGGAGATAGTGAAACAAACCACGTAAATGCCGATCCAGATAACGATGATGAGAACAATCTTACCCTCAGTTCATCCTTGTTGGCTGCCTCCCCATACTGGATAATGAAGCGGTTGATGTGCTCCATCGTTGACGTATCATCTTGGCCAGAGAACTTGTTAAAATCCGGCACCTTGTACCGATTTGGAAAAGGGATTAAATCGTATTCTGAAGGGTATGGCATTCGATAAGAGTATGTGTTAACCTTGGGTTTAATGCCGAATTGTTCTTTTGCCACTTCGGCAATCTTATCGGCCCAGTACGCATCCTGCTCTTGTCGACTCATTGGTTGAATGTCGATTGGCGGAGCCGGCTGATGCGCCCCTTCGGGTCTTGATGGCAAAATGCTTGAAGTAATTGGCGCGTGCGCAGTACCAGTCATCTGAACATTATGCATCGACTGAGTTGCCGATGTGCAATTTTGCACATTCACTGGCTTATGTTGTGGCAGTATATTCATCGGTTTCTGAACCGATGTCTCGTCGTGCACATTCACTTGCGAGTACCGCGGCAAAGTAGTACCTATCGGCTGATGTACCGATATTTCATTCTGAAGACTCACCGATGAATGATACTGCGGAGCTCTCGCCACTTGGTATCCAGGCTGCACAACTTGCTGCTGAATCGGTAATTGACCAATCCAACTTACATTAGATGGCATCAGCATATGATTTACCGATGGCTGATATCCAGCTGACGCTTGTAGCCCTTGTACCCTTGGATGATCGCCTTGACTCGCGGGTACCACAGCTTGAGCAGCCATTGCCAATACAGGCTGATTGACAATCGGCATGCCTTGTTGCATCGGCCAAGAACTTGCTGATAGCTGATAGCCAGCTAATGCTTGTCGTTCTTGTGGCGCTGGGTAATTAACAGAATAACTACCTTGGTTAGCAGATATTCCAGTTTGAAGAACCATTGCCGCTATGGGTTGACCTGCAGCTGCTGGGCCTTGTTGTATCGACAAGTGATTTGCCGATGGTTGGGCGTAAGGCACTCTGGGTATTGCCATTTGAAGATTCCCTGTCGGCAACTGCACCGTTGGAGAAGATGTAGCATAATACATTACTGGAACCATCGGCTGTACAGGTGTTGTCGATGCCATGGGAATCTTCCACCCTGTATGGTTACCTTGGACCAATCTGGAATCAGCAGATGGACTTGGAGACATACCGTATCCCCACTAGTTGACAGAAGTTGGCTGATTCTGGGTCACATGTCCAAACATTGTTGAGACCACTAGATTTGTATTCACCTGAGTGATGCTTGCTAGGCTCGATCTTGGTGGCATGATCTCATCGGCAGATCGGTTCATAATCGGTGAAGACACCCTTGGAACTGCCGATGGGATCGTAACAGATGTCGATTCGAGTTGACGATACTCCGGACCAACATAATATGGTGCCTGTCCTCCCTTGAATGTTTGCTTAACAACATTGCATACAGTATCGGACAGTACATTGAATTGACTAATTAATACATTATTTAGTGCAGAATTAACCATCTCTTGTAATTTACCAGGATCGGCGTCGAAAGTGACCTGCCGTGGCGACGACGGATCTTGCTTCTAGACTGCTTCGCCGATTCTGTTTAGGCTGAAGGATTTGAGATATAACCGCTTGTACTCCTCCATAGCCTGCTCCATAGCCTGCTTCTGATCATCTCTCAGATTGGCTTCGAAGACTCCAATGACGTTCTTCGGATTGACGCCGGTATGATCATCCATAGTAGATGTATAATTGGTCCCACCGAGCGTGCCAAAAGAGGTATTGACACAAAAAGCATCAGGATCTGCGAACACCTCGGGCTTATACCCGAAACTCGATTGTCCGAAGGCGTGCCAATCGATTTGACCAGTTAATCGACAAGGACGATAACTAGAACAAAATTTGAACGAGACAACGGCGATGCGCCCGGATGTCAAGGCTCAAACCTGATCAGGATAACTAGAGTAGAGCTAAACGAGATGACAGCGATGCACCCGGACGTCAAAGCTCAGATTGCTCAAAACACGGAACTTACAAAGGTTTGACGGAGGTCGATAAGATGTAGCCCGTCGAAAACTTGAAAGAACTCGTAGGTAAACTACATCTAATACGATAAAAGTAGAGTACTGGTAAAGTAGATAAAAAGGTAATTGATTGGTTTGATATGATTGATATGATCGTTTACAGCACCCCTGGGTACCTATTTATACTCCGGTAGAGGGAGTTGTAGATAGATATGACTCGTACCTTTCCTAAATAAAACAAACTCCTATTTTAAAGGAAATAAATGACTCATGCAAGAGTCGGACTCAAACTTCTATAACAATGCTGGTATAAAATCACCAGTTTCCTTATGTCTCCTCCCCGGTGAAACTTTCCATTGACACATCCTTCCGATCCGCAATTTCCTTTTAACGTCATCGGCAACCGTGTGCTCACGTTAGCCATGTCATCTTTCATCGGCAACTTTCCGTCCTCATCGGCAACAAGCTTTGGCTCTCATCGGCAACACTTTCCTGTCGGTAACATTCCTGTTTCTATCGGCATCATCTCCTTGCCTTCATCAACAGTGTCTTCCTACCTCAATCGGCAACAAGTCCCTGTCTGCATCAGCAACACTTTTGCCTTTATCGACAATTTGACCGGTAATGTCTCAATGCCGATACAGAACGACAACTAACCTTTTGCCGATCGGCACAATCCTTATATCATATTGACACGTACCAAAAACGGTGTCAACAGATAGATAGCCGTACTATCAAGAGGAGCAAACTTGTTTGCATATTGGTTATCTAGTGTCACTTGAGCGATCTAACTTTGCGATGCATTAGGATCGAGTGGCGCGGTGAGATGAAGTGAAAATGCTTTGAAAATGATTGTGAAAATGCTAACACACATGCACAAGGAGGTGAACACTTTTGTGTTAGCACATAAGAAGAAAGGAAGAAGTTGGAGAAGTGTTTGAGCAGAGACAGGCAGTTCGGGCGCTGGGTCCGGACGCTAGGGCATATGCTGTCCGGACCATAGCACATGTGTCCGGAAGCAAACCCTAGGCAGTTGCGGCTGAGGAGCAGAGTCCGGACGCAGTCTTGGGTCCGGACGCAGGGATCCGGACGCGCGTCTGGAGCTCTGGCACGCTCTGTTGATCTCTGTGTTGATCGGTGAGAAGGTCCGGACGTAGAAGCGTGTCCGGGCGAGTTTGAGCTCTCAGGGAGCTCTCTGTTGGCATTCGGAGCGGGGCGCGCATTGGTTCGGAGTGCAGTCCGGACGCGTCCGGAGCCACGTGGCGCACTGTGGCTCGAGCGAGAAGATAGCCGTTTGAATCGGCAGGCAACCGGACGCATGCGCGTTGGTCCGGACGACGCGTGATGCGCGTCCGGAGGCCGCGTCCGGAGTGGCAAACAGAGGGCTTGGCGCTCGGTGGTGAAGGGGTCTGAACGCTCTCTTTGGTCCGGACCCCCTTTGAAAAGTGTGTCCGGAGGTGCACAGAAAGTGGGGAAACGGCTAGTTTCTTCCCCACTCTATAAATAGAAGTGGTGGTCGGCCAAGGCTTGTTGTAGAGCACCCTAGGGCCTTTGTGGCTTGTGTTGGTGTGCTTGGATAGCCCTCTAACTCACATACACTTGATAGTGATCATCCGATTGTGTGAAAGAGTGATTCTAGTGCGTTGCATTGAGAGTTTGCGTCGAGTGGCACTAGATGATCGTGTTGCAAGCCGGTGGTGCTTGTTACTCTTGGAGGTGGCCACCTCCTAGATGGCTTGGTGATCGTGGCTCCGTCGAAGCACGCAAGAAGCTTGTGCGTGGCTCTGGAGAAGAGCTTGTGAGGGGTGTTGTGCTCGCCCCGCGGGAGATCGCGAAGAGCAACTTTAGTTGAGCGTGTCGTTGAGTGCCCTCATCTTGTGTTGGTTGTGTGGCACCCAATTGCGGGTTTGACGTGTGATGCCAATTAGCGTGTGAACCTCCAAGTGAGTGAGCCGAACAACGGGGACTAGCTTGATGGCGACCAAGTGAACTTCGGGAGAAAAATCACCATGTCAACCTTGTGTACTTCTTCTCGGTGGTTTGCATTCTTCGATTCACTAGCTTGTATTTACTTGTTCATATCTTTTGCTAGTGATTAGTTGTTGCTCTTGTAACTAGTTTAGCTTGTGTAGCTTGCCTAGTTACCTTCTAGCTTGTGTAGCATTGAAGTAGCTCTTGCGTGGCTAATTGGATTGAGTAGCCTTGTTAGTCTCATTGCTTAGTTTGTGTAGCTAAGTAAGTTGAACTCTCTAGTTGACTTGTGTAGTCTTGCTAGAGAGCATTGCTAGTGAGCTTAGGTGCTTTGTGCTTTACTTACTAGTATGTGTAGGAGCTTCCTTTGTGCTTAGAGTACTAGTTGCTTAGGTTTATGTGACCTTGCAACCTAGACTTGTTTAGGTGAGCTTCCTAGCTTTACACCTTAGTGAACCTAATTAGGATCTTTTGCTAGGCGCTAAAGTTATAGATAGAGGGGTGTAGTCTTGGCTAGACCGATAGTTTCAATTCCGCATTTGTTTCGGTTTGCCGCTCCGCGTAAGTTTTAGAAAAGACTATTCATCCCCCTCTAGTCCGCCATCTCGACCCTACAATAAGCTTCTTTATTCATTCTAATATTTTTTAGGAGTGGTAAACTTTATGTTTTAGGAAGATAATATTAGGTACTCTTGTGATGCTCTTAGACATATTTCATGATTTAAAAAACCCTTATTATGTATATATCCATTTTTTAACAAAAGGAATGAAATCACCTTGAAAATCTCCATTCTAAATTATAAGACGTTTTTGTTTTTCTAGATACATTATTTTTACTATGTATCTAGATATAGTGTATATCTAAGTGCATAGCAAAAACTATGTATCTAGAAATGCCAAAATGACTTATAATTTGGAATACAGGGAATACTTCTAAGCCGGATATAAAGGTAATTTAAAGGATATAAAGGTAAGTTAAATAATTTTAAGATTTATTAGGATATCTACTTTCTCTGTTAGTTCCAAATTACAAGTCATTACAAAAAATTTAGGGAGTTAAAGTTTTTTAAGTTTAACTAAATTTATATGATAGATTAATATCATTTATGATACCAATTAATTATCACTAGAATCTTTATTAATTATTTTTTATAGTATATTTATTTGATGTTATAGTTTCTCTCTATAGTTTTGGTTGAACTTTTATTGAAATGATTGTAATTTAGAGAACGGAGGCAGGTGCGTAGTTCCAAAATTCTACGACAAGAATTAGGCCCACGCAACTTTTTACTTCGTTGCTGGGTCTTCACCGAAACAGCTGGTCGTGCCACAACTGCCAAGCACAGAAGCCCATCGCCCACAGCCCACAGCCCCACATTGTGGAGGCGGCGGCGGAGCCTTCGCCGGAGGAACTGGAGCCGCCGAGGTGCCGAGGTAGTTGGTGGTGGAAGGACTTGCAAGGGGCGATGAAGATCGACGCAGCCGACAAGGTCATGGCGGAGTGGGAGATCGGCGTGTTCGCGGTGCGGTGTTGCCGCTGCCTTGTCGCCTCTTCGGGAGCAGCAAGCGCCAACTCGGTGAGCTCGCGTCAGCCACTCAGACTCCCTTCAGATCACTTCCTCCTGAGATCCTCTGTAGGCTTAACAGGCTATTATAGTGGCACACGGTGGTTGAAACTTAGAATTGTTGTCAAGAGGTACAGTCAATTCAATTAGGACAGATTTAGAATATCTCATTCTGCCATTCTGGTGAGGTAGAGTGGAACATAAGTACCCAAACTCATATTAACAGGAACATCTCTCATGCATATTGGATCTTTAGCTGTCCTGAGTACCTGTGAGTTGTGTCCTAGCACTAATCTGTGTCCTATTGTAGATTCAGGTGAGAAGTAGGGGTGCCATTTTGAGGCCTAAATGTCCAAAATGGCTAGTTATTTGCGACCTTCAGTGCCATCTAGATTATTTTGAGGCCAATAACTTTAGTATAATGCATGCAGCTCCACCTACCACTAACAGCATAAAGGATAATCTATCTGTCAGATAAGATCAGGATCCCACAATCGACTAGATGTCGCGTTCACCTTTAACTTGATTCAACATGTTTTTATCAGTCATGGAAGGAGCCAATAATCAAGAAAGGCATGGATCTCTTGATATCATCAGTAATTATACTTTGGTCTTTGATACCTTTTACTTGCAGCTGATGTAGTTCTGTGATTTATGAAATGTATGCTAGCTTGATTCGGTATATTGTTCTTCGGCAAAACCTTTGCTAAAATTCATGAAGTAATATTCAAATTGTTTGAATTGTAATAACAACTAAGGTCTGAAATTCATCATACAAATGGTGTGAAGCTGCTCAGATATCAGGCCGGAAAAGGTATGCTGCCTCATAAAACCAGACCTCGTCCTCTTCCTACCTTGGTGTGCCTTATCCGCAGTGATAAACTTGGGGACCAGAGTTAGCATAAAGTGATGTCAGCCTATCACCCTTTATTTTACTTGTGACTGTGAGTCACACCTCAATATTTAAATGCCACCCTTTTCTAGAAGTGTGTGTGTGAGCTATGAATTCACCCAATCTATATATAAAGAGTTAATTTTTCTGGTAATTGTTTCAGATAAAATAAAGATGGCATGTGATCTTGACTTCTTGTATCCATTGATATTTGTACTGTTCTTTTCTATTGTTAGGAGAGTCAAGGGCCTATTGGGCCTTAGCCTATTAGGGATAATTAGTCGCTTGCTTAGGGGTCAAGTAAAACCTCTCTATATAATGAGAGGAGATGTATCAATCTAAATAAAGCAAGAGATTAGAAGGAAATTCCTTCCCTCTTGCCGGTCGTGGGCGGAGCCCCGCGGCCGGCGTTCCCAGCGTCCCCCAAACCCTAGCACCGCTGCCCTGTGAACAGTACCAGCACCGCGGGTACTGTAGCGCGCCCATCTCTGCCGCTTCCGCAACTCCCTCCTCTCGATCCCTAGCAGCCACCATAACATTTGGTACCAGAGATCTTAGGTTCGATCTCTTCGCTGCCCTCTACTACGTTGCAGTCGCCACCGTCCACCGCGCCGCCACCGGCGGCCTCATCTGTGATCTCCGTCATCTCCACGCCGGCAACGATGCCAGCTGCCTGGGCGGGGCTGGTCCAGCCGGCCCTCCCGCCGCTGCCTGCGCCCGCGATGCCGGCTGCCTGGGCGGGGCTGGTCCAGCTGTCCCTCCCGCCGCTACTTTCGATGCTGGTCGCGATGCCGGCGACCTGGGTGGGGCTTGTCCTGCCGCCCCTCCCGCCGCTGCCTGCGACACCGGTCGCGACGCCGGCGACCTGGGCGGGGCTTGTCCTGCCGCCCCTCCCGCTGCTGCCTGCGACGCCGGTCGCGACGCCGGCGACCTGGGCGGGGTTTGTCCATCCTGCGCCACCACCGCCACCCCCAACAGCACCGATCCCGTCGTTTACTTGCAAGTTGTTTGCAGCAGTGCGGCTGCAGGCAGTGGCGCGCGGCCTCTTGGCGTGCCGGCGTGTGCAGCGACTGTGCAATCTACAACTGATTCAACCTCACACCCCTTCGCAGTTCCTCCAAGCTGTGCATCGCCTTCGCCGCGCGAAGGCAGACAGCTCGTCGGTGCCGCAGCTGATGATGCTTGAGCGCCAGACATCAGCGGTGGTGCGGCTGCAGGCAGCTGCGCGTGGCCGCCTAGCGCGACGGCGAGTGCAGGAGATGCGCGATGGACAGGTCAATCAGCCCTGCACCCCTTCGCAGCACCTTCAAGTGGCGGTTTGCTGCGTGGACGACCTCGATCTCATCCGCTGCGTCGGGGATCTTGGGCATGTGGTTTCCCCCATCGGCAGCGACCATGCTATTTTTTCTACGAGCGGCGAACTCCAACTCTGCGACGCCGGTGATATGGGACTCGCTTCTCTCGTCACCGGCAGAGATGCACTGCCTAGCGCCACCGCATTCCGCCACCGGCCACCACGAGGACGTGTCCGCTGGTCGCTATTGCGACTAATTCCAGGTGGCTATACCCGTGCATCCCTCTCATTCCGGTGGTCTCCATGGGATCCAGGTGGTGGCTACACATGTGCAGGTTCATCACACGGAGGGTGTCCAAAGTATCTTCAGGTTTCAAAAATAAAGAGTCGCAGTCGACTTCAGGATAATAAAATAAGCCGAGATGTAAAAGACTTGTTTTCAGGTGTTAGGTTTGGGTCTAGCAGAGTCATCGTTAGCTTCATCGTTAGGTTGCAGCTCGAGGACGAGCTGCATGTCCAGATGGGGTGTAATGTTAGGAGAGTCAAGGGCCTATTGGGCCTTAGCCTATTAGGGTTAATTAGTCGCTTGCTTAGGGGTCAAGTAAAACCTCTCTATATAATGAGAGAAGATGTATCAATCTAAATAAAGCAAGAGATTAGAAGGAAATCCCTTCCCTCTTGCCGGCCGTGAGCGGAGCCCCGCGGCCGGCGTTCCCAGCGTCCCCCAAACCCTAGCGCCGCTGCCCTGTGAACAGTACCTGCGGTACTGTAGCACCGCGGTACTGTAGCGCGCCCATCTCTGCCGCTTCCGCAACTCCCTCCTCTCGATCCCTAGCAGCCACCATAACATCTATACTTCTGTCTGAGCTCTTATGTCTTATCTTCAGAGTATTCTTGAGGAAAGTGTTGGATTGAGAAAATGCTGTTACTAGGGAAACACTTTGCATATGGTACTTAGTTATTCTAGACCAACCCATAAAATCTTGCCTTAGAGCAACTCCACCAGTTTGATTAAAACCAATCTCCTTTCCCTATAACCAGCAATAAGGGGGGATTAGTTGCAAAAGATGAGCTCCACCAGATCCAATTTTTTGTCAGTCCCTCAAAATTCGCAGCAATTTTTCTCAATCCCTTTTCTTAGTTCCTCTCTCACTGATATCTGGGCCGCACACTGATGCTGTGTCTCTGCGAAGACCGGGTGAGACGACACCGCACTACGCAGAGTCCCGCGCCCGGTGCCACCCAGCTTCGGGTAGTCCGCCGCCACCACACGCTCCATACCCTGAGCTTCACTGCTTCCCGCACCAGGCAAAGTGCGTCCGCAGCAAGAAGAGAGGAAACTGGAGAAGAGATGTTTGTCTCATTGACATGCGGGTCCCACATATAAAAGGGATGTGTTTTTCTCAATTAGCTAGAGCACATATCCTTTATACTGTTTAAGTCAGTTTTCTCAATCCGATATATATGATTTTAAGGGTGTCATGGGCAGCCAACAGGCTGCCGGACGCGGTTGTCCTAGTTGGGCCTTAAGCCCATTAGTGTTAATTAGTGTCTCTCTTAGTTATTTAATTATATTAGAGGAAATATGAATAGTACCATATTGTCTAGGCACAAGAGGTGTTAGTCCTATGTACCCTTTATATTCAGCCCACGAGGCACAATAGAAGGCAAGCAATGAATTATGAAACAACTCTAGTCCCCTCAATCTCCCAAGCTCTAGGCAAAGCATAAGGCCTCAAGCCCTAGGCAAAGCATAAGGCCTAATTATCCCCATCTACCCCCAATATCCACCACGTACATAACATCTGGTATCAGCAGTCCTGTCGATCCTCGTCCACGAAAAAAAAAAAATTCCCCCGATCCCGATCAGCCGATCCCCATCACCAAACCCTACCTCCCCTCAATCTCCCAAGCTCTAGGCAAAGCATAAGGCCTAATTATCCCATCTATCCCCAATATCCATCTACGTACATTGCAAAGGGAAAGGGAAAAGGGAAAAACAAAAAATTGCATATATGCAATTGTTGGCTTGCTGTATGGTATCTGATGGCTAGCTCACTGAAAGGAGGCAGCAGCAGTCCTGAACATATTGCTGGGTCGCTTGATTTTGGACAGGCAGTAGATGAGAATTGGCAATGAGAGGATATGCCCTTGCTGACCTTTTCTGTTGGGTACTGTCAGAACTCAGAAGTTTTTTTTAATATATAAAGACCTACTCGACCTTTATGGCTTTATCATCTGCATTATCTATTGAAATTGATTACTCTTTTCTTAGTTTTGTAGTATCTTTATAGGTTTTCCCATCTTGTTATGAAATATAAGCTTTACATATGAATTTAGCGATGCCCACTTTTCTCTTTCTTCCCTAACTTACCAATTTATCCTATATTCTCTATCTTTTAGGAGGTATTTAAGGCAAAGATATCAGGGTCATTTTCTCTCATCTTTTGGTTTTCACCTTGTTAATCCTTGTGGCTAGTTTTTCGCAAGAATGCAGGCAAAGCAGAAATGTCCAGATGCATTCATGTAACTATGCATGTTGATTTTTCTTGAGCTTTTTCCGATTGAGTAATCTGGATGCACCACTGATCAGTAGCCATACCTTTTGTTCTGTTTTATTTCTTTTCCTGGTTTGCTTTAATCACTTTTTGTTTAATGAATTCTATTTCTCCTGCTGACTAAGTTAAGATAAGGTATTAAACCCTGCTTGTAACTTAAGAGTGACTAGATAGATCTAATGTTACAAAGCATAAAGTGATGGGTTGAGATAAGCTTAACTATGGATAGCCTGGAACAATCATATGACTCACACGTAGATGTCTACAACTTCACACTTAAGAGCATCTCCAAGAGCCTTTGTAAAATATACTCTCCAAATCATCATTTAGAAAGTCATTTGAGTAAAAATCGTTTTCTATATTTTTATACTCTCCAACAGCTTTTCTATATCTCATGCGCAGTCTAGAGAGTCATTCTCGTCTTCTATATTTGGCTAGCGAAAAACCCAGAATAGAAGATAGCTATATTTGCATAATCGTTTACAAAAGTTGTTGGAGTGTGTTTTTTCAACAAAATCTTTATCCCTAGCATTTAGAAACAAAATAGAGAGTCTCTTGGAGATGCTCTAAGATGCATTAGGCAAATGATTTGACCAAGGAGTTTGTTGTGCATATCCGAAATAGGACCATTTTATATATTTTTTAAACGAACAGACCATTTTATTTTTTTCATATTTTACAGAGCTCATATGATTGTGTTGCTCTTTGCACTTGAGCATATAACTAGAGATTAAGAATAATGCATCATGACTAATAAGAGGCTATATGTTTGTCAGAGAACTTTTGTGACAACCATTGGTTCAAATTGAAATAAAAAGGGACTAACTTGGAGGAATTAAGTAGTTTTGTATTAAGAAGGAAATATGCACCCAAATTTGAGCTGAAAGACTGATAGATGACCGATGTGTACCATGTACATCCAGCTACCTGCCTACCTGCTAGCGGAGCCAGAAAAAAAAATATAGCTGGGGCGAGTCTGATTGAGGAAATGATGAACCATAAAAAGTTGTATTGTATCACACAGATTATAGCACAAAAATGGATGAGCAACAACACAACTTCAACATACTGCATGTTCCGTCGCTGGGGACTCGTCTGTGGTCACAGCCATGTATGCACAGCACTGTGTTGCTCTCTCTCACCCTCCCTTCCTTCATCAGGCCATCACGCCTGGCCACCTGCAGACGATGGACTGCTGCTCTGCCTCTGCGCCGCCAGGCGCCCAGTCAGTGGCTGCCGTTTCTTCTAAATTGCTATACCCAGCTGCGCCATGAACTAATCGCTCCTGCTCCATGTGTGCTCGCGCCCCTGGTCACTGTACTGAGCGCCAGTGCGAGTGTCGTCACCGGCGCTGCTAGGGAGCATCACATGGACAAATTGGATTGGATGGACGCGAAAGCGGGGGATCTCACATGAGAGATACTAGGGCCTTCACAGATGGCTACTGCTAGGCTGGCCTAAGTTGGTAACATCAGGCTTAGCGTGGCCAGCCGGCTGCCAGCCAGGTGCCCAACTGCATGCCATGACCATCTTCTTCTCCTGCAGCCGCCCCTCGTCTAGCTGTCGTCGTCATCAAGCCATGGTGGCTCATGCTCGGCTTAGCAGAAGCGGGCCGACATAGATCAACAGATGAGGGGGTTGTTGAGCAAGCACGCCAGTAGTTGGGGGTGGCCGCCCCATGTCACCGATAGGGTGGCTCCGTCCCCACTGCCTGTGCAAATCTGTTTTCTGGTAATCATTGGTTCGTTCACCATGTTATTGAATCCTCATCAAAGCAACCATAGCTTTTAAGTCCACTTGTCTAAATAAAAGTGCTTCCTTCAATTTCATTTTTAATGGGGTATTGTGGTTATATGTTTAATCATATTACAGAATCAGTCCCATAGTCCCCGGGAACATGGAATCATCCTGGGAATGTCTCTCCCGTTTGAAGAACACAGGAGCAATCTCGTCCCCAGTCAGCACCTTGTGGCTTGTCAAAACCTTCCTGGGAACTTGGTGACTGTGATCAGTCCTTTCTGTGGTACATATAAACGAGTTCTCAATATGTAATTGACTTTGCTACCAGCTGAGCTTGTGTATGTAGACACCATATTAAAGAAGCATTCACCTTTGTGGAGGAAGCAACACTCGTAGTTTCTATAATGCTCCATGGATAACATGATTAACATATTTTTTGTGCCTAAATTGCTTTTTGTCGACTAACCACTCATTCAAGGGGTGCTCCACCTAGTAGGATGTTGTTGATAGCCCAAGCAGTTTTAAGCTGACAAATCAGACTCCAATTTGCTAGATTGCTATGGTTCACACAAAGTGGACAGGATCAAAACAGAGCAACAAAGGATAAACATATGGTTTGTGAGTGCGCAACGAATATATAGCTGCTCCATTTCCTTTGTGTTTAAGCTTAGATGTTCCTTTTCCCTTTTTTAGTATTAGCTGCAGTCTTATCTTTCTTGTAGCTATAAGTTAAATAATGTCACTGTGGGCTTTGGCTATATATTTTATTCCATGTTGCCATCTATCAGCTTACACATGAATCGAGTTAATTCAAACTGATCAACTTATTCAGCATGTTCTTTTTCTGCAGTTAGGAGTCTTGTTTGCATACAATAAAGAGGAATTGCACCTGAGTGATAGGTATTTATATTTCTCTTTTACTAAGCTCGATAAGTATGACTACATGTTATAGACAGAAATTTATTGCCGAAAAGTGAATAATATTTGGTGCCACATCATTTCACTTTGCACGCGTTGTGAGTATGACGTGTGCTTTGCATGGACCAGCACCTGACTCAGTTCCTGTGAAGTCATGAATCCACCAGCAGAGGTCAAATAGCTGACTGCAGATAACGTTTACAGCCACAAATGATGATCCTATAGCTGGCTAGCTTAAAATATTTACAGCCATCCAGCATAACCTTAGAGCCGGTTGAAGAGGATGCAACCGATGCAGCTACACAAATGGTCAGTATATGTTTATCCTTTTAAAATCACCATTCTTCTTTTCTTAGACAAAATCTGAGTTATAGTCTCCACGCTTTGCATATGTACTTCTTATACATTATTATCAGGCAGACAAGAGATTGTGCTGTGTGTGGCCCTCTGATTCCCCAAAACCCACTGAGATGCAGCCCACTTGCCACAAGCAAAGAAGCTTTCAATTGTGCACATTCCAACCTTTGCCAAATGCTTTTTGTCTCAATTGGCTGGCAGGGACGAAAGGGACAAGGGCGAAAGAGGCAGAATATCATATATACCAAATAAAATAATCCACGTACTATATTATTGCAGTCTCAAAGAGCCTATAAATACTTCAGCACAGACCCAGTTTATGATTCTACATGAGGCAGACTAAAAACAAGAACATACCTACGCAACTAGTAGAGTTACAGATTTGCACTTGCAGGACTCTGGAGAAATCTGGTTTGTGCACAAGGGACATGGAGTACCCAAGAAGGACACTGCTGCACACTCCATTCTCTGGGCATCCCTCTAGTCCAAGCCAGCCATTAGATGGAGCCACAGCCGCAGATGGTGGGACTCCTGGAAGCAACTTTGATGCAAACATCGTCATGATCCTGGCTGTTCTTCTGTGCGCACTGATCTGCGCTCTTGGGCTCAACTCCATCGTCCGGTGTGCACTGCGGTGCTCGCGCCAGGTGGTGGTGGGTCCTGAACCAAACCAGGTGACGCGGCTTGCTCAGAGCAGGCTGAGGAGGAAGGCCCTCCGAGCCATGCCGATCGTGGTCTACTCGGATGGGCTGAAGCTCAATGCTGCTAACCCGATGTGCGCAATCTGCCTTTCAGACTTTGAGGCAGGGGAGCATGTCAGGGTCCTCCGCGAATGCAACCATGGCTTCCATGTGAGGTGCATCGACCGGTGGCTGCTGGCACGGTCAACATGCCCAACGTGCCGGCAGTCCCTGTTTGGACTGACACAAAAGGCCTCGGGCTGCTCTGAGGCGAATCGGCCCGAGCCAGAGCCTGCACCTGCTCGTTCTGTCCTTCCGCTCAGACCTGAAGGTTTTGTCACTCCTTATGATTTTTAGAATGTTCAGTTGCTTCTTTGTTGTTACATAAAGGTCGAGAAAAGGTAGAAACAAAAAAATGTGATCATTAGATCTTACTGCCAATCTGGTTTGTACATTGTTTCTGGAGAAAAGATGTAAAGATTTTCTAGTTTTTGACTTGCTTTGTCAATTGTCATTGCCGATTGTTGCTGGAGAATGTGGCATGGAAAATACCAGATGGTCTGGTGGGCCTTGTTGTGAATCACCATTTCAATGTGAGTTTGTAAAATGTAAAAAGAAGAGACATGATTGGCCGGTCTAATCATATGGCAGTGCCGCACCACCACTATGGTGATTGGAGATCAAGCTTTAGCTGCTAAGGTTCACTTCAGATTTCAGTGGGAACAGCATATTCTATGCCATTATGAAGAGGTCCGGGGCTCAGGGCTTGTGATATGCTTTGCTTCAAGGCCATGGTTTTAGACTTTTATTAGTGGTCATGTATGCACCCACAAAGCTGAAGGGTGGGCCCACAGCCAACTATACCTGATGCACATTGGCTAATTATTTGCTATTTCGTTCGTGTCATCGTGTGAATTGATGTGCTGCCAACAGAAGAACAGAGTGGCCAATGATAAAGCTCAGGCGCTGTGTCAAATTTCTATTGCTCATGATATATTTTTTTTCCCTCCTGTTTGCTCTAAAGGCTGAAGCGATTAAGCTAGTGCCTTTTGGAGAATAGCTGGTTTAGCTATGCGGCTCTCGTAGCAGTTGCTTAGTTGCTTAGGAAATCAACAAGAACATGGTTTGTGCTCGCTGGGAAAGAGAACTGCCCGGATGCCCACTCATAAGAAAAAGATACGCTTGTGTTTTTTCCCAGAACTTAAACGGCTATTTGGCCTTGGAATCTTCAGCCATGATAATAATGTTTCCACTATGTTGTTATCAAGAATTCAGGAATAGTGCTACTGCGGTTCGAAGAGGTCCCGTTTGCCGGATTCAGAGACGGCACTTTACAGAAATCTGGCAACAGCATCAGCTGTTTATTCGCCAAACTGTTCCAAGTTTATGCCATTTTCAACCCAATCGTCGACGCTATCCCTGTCGTACTACCTTTACTCTTTTTTCTATTACCGTTTGTTCGGCAAGTTGCTATATAAGTTTTTTTGACAAAATAATTTACTATTCTGCTTGACAATTTGTGAGTCATTATATAGGTCATCTCCACGTACCACAAAGTAGAAATTCCACTTTATCTGTTCTAAATTATAAGCTATTTTGATTTTAGTATGGAGCTAGAAATATCAAGTTCCAAAAGTTAGTTGGAGTCGAGCTCTTTTCAAACGAGGTTATTTAGACAAGATAAAAGAATGCAAACCCAATCCCCAATGATATTTCCATGCCACATTTTTCATCTGTGAACTCAAAGGCATCATCATCATCCGGCGAAAGCAAGTTGGTACCGCGCTAAATTTACAGGGCGCGCATTACTCCACGCCTCCACGGACGAGGTCAGATCATGCCCAAAGATGAGCTGATCAGGAGTAGGAGTAGGTAAGTGGAAGTTCAGGAGCTGTATATATCATGGCAGGCACAAGATGACTGATCTAACATTCGACGTCTCCTGATCCTTGATCCCATGTGGTCGGTACCCCGTTTTCATGCCCACCACGGCATGGCACGTCCACATTGTAACCATCCCCAAGTTTAAGTATGGCCACTCATTTTTAATTCGCACAGCATACTTATTGGTGTGTTTAGAACCACTTAAAATTGAATTCTTGATGAGAATAATCGAGAGTCCTATCTAAACGACTCAGATTTTTTCTTGATTGTCTGTGAACCAAGCCCTGAGATGACAACCGAGTGTTGGAGACCCCCAACACCCGAGTGTGAACTGGAACAAAAATTGAGTGTTTTTGAGTCATGTAAAACTTGATTGTCATGACCAATGGTTACAAATAAAATGAACCAAAAAACTTATCCATACAATACAAAAATATGAAACAAATAAAAAATAGTCAGATTATTTCTAAAATCCAAATTGAAAAATTTCAAAGGAAACCAAATAAAAAACATACATAAAATAAAAAAGCCAAAAAATAATGTTCGAGTAATTTTGAACATTCTTATTTACAAATAATTAGTTTATAATAATTGAATACAAAACTTACATCCAAACAAAAATAGTAAAATACTTACTCCAAATAAAGGAATGAACTAAAAAAGAGGAAAAATCCTAGGTGCATGTCTACTCACAGATGTGGGGTAGAGAAACAGAGACCTTGATTTTTGTAGGGAGCCGTACCAGCATGAGCTGCATAGGCGCACCATCCCGCGTCATGGTCATGCATGCGTTGAGCATGGTCGCAGGTGCGCAGCAGCGTGCACCTACCGACACCACCTTGGCCCGGGACCGCTTACAATCTGCACCGTTGACAAAGCGGGATGGACGGACGCAACGAAGCTGTGGCCGGCTCGGCCCGTTGGGGAGGCCAGCCAGAGCCTGTCTAGACTATAGCATGCATCCTTTGTGTTGGTGCTGGTACCAACCGGATTAGGCCCAGTTGTGACTGTATTTGGCAAGAGGCTACCGTCACTTTGCCGTGAGGACTCAGCCATCTAGGAGAGCACACGAAGCGTCCGTTCGAGCTTGGCTGTCAAAAAACAGAGTCCCCCATCATTTTTCTAGGGCCTGACTCAACATACTTTAAGTTTCGTGTAGCGCGGATTCCAAGGCCAGTTCAGGTGCACCAAATGGGAGAGCTTGTACCTGGGGAGCTCGGAGCCATCTTTGGCCCGCTAGCAAACACGCTCATATAGCTCCGTTCGTTTGGCTTATTATCCGACTTATCAGCCATGGACAGCCACTGAAATAGTATTTTTCTCTAATAATAAAATAATCCGAAATAACATCAGTCGGCTTACCGGCCACCGAAACGATCAAATGAATATGACGCATTTATGGTTAAACTAAGAGCCGAGAAATCATATACAACAAGGCTTGGGATCAAGGTCTTGTTTAGTTCGTGTGTGTGAAATTTTTGAACGCTACATCTGATGTTACATGAGACGATTTATTAAGTCTAATTAATCCATTATTAACAAATGTGTTACTCTATCAACTAATGTCTAATCCTGAACTCATTAGGCTTAAAAATTTGTCTCGCCATACATGCAAACTAAAGATTTTCATTTAGCACTAACACTATGGGACGACACGGGCACGGAGCCCATAGTGCTAGTGTCGACACGAGCACGATGTAGGCCCGTGCCTGGCTGTAAGTTCGGCTCGTAATGTCGGCATGGGCACAACACGGTTAATGAGTTGGCACGATTTTGACCCGTTTATTTTCCGTCGTAGATGACCACTTGATGAACTATAACCGTTGGATAGACATATATAAGCATATTCTCCTCTCCAAACCCTACCTTTCTTTCTCTCTTCGTTTCCTCACCACGCACGGAGAGGTGTGCGGAGCATTCACGGGCGAAGTGCGCAGGGGCGGGCAGCGCAGTCGCGGGGCCATGCCCTAAGGGGCTCATGGCCGCGGCACGCCGGCGTCTACAACAGCGGCGGAGGCGCATGTAGCGCGAGGCCGGCAGCCGCAGAGCAGTGCGTGGGCGGCGGCGCGGCGGCAGAGGCGTGCGTGGCTGGCGGTGGAGAAGCAGTGTGTGGAGGCGGCGCATCTTCTTCTCCAGCAGCTCCAACTCCACCATGCCTGGACTTCTTGTGTCAGCACGGTATCGACGGGCTGTCGTGTTGATGGACACGACACGACACGGCTAATCCTTCTTAGTGTCATGCCTGGACCGAGGTCTCAACACGGCGGCACTATCAAGCACGACACGGTAGTGCAGCCATGCCTGGCCGTGCCAGTGCCAGTGTCGTGTCGTGCGACCCGGCTAGCCATCTTTAATGGAAACTATGTAATTAGTTATTTTTAATCTACATTTAATGCTCTATGCATGTGCCTTAACATTCGATAGGATATGACGTAAAATTTTTGTGGGAACTAAACAAAGCCTAAACTCGATAAACTTTTTGCACTAAGGATTCATGTACTTGGATCGATGTAGGTGGGGATGGAGCTGACAAGTGGGGCCCATCTAGACAGTGAAATGAATTGTGGGACCCTACTGTTTGATAGGGAGAGAGAGAGACAGAGGAGCATAGCAAGGACAACTTTATCTTTCGTAATATGTTTCCACGTTGGCACCATGACCTTGTAAGATTTTCTCTCTTTAGTGGCAATTATGTAATGGCAATCGTACTAGAGAGGTGGCTTTTTTTAATAATGACAAATCGTTAAAAAGAATCGGCAAACATACTGGGCCTATACTGGTCTGCCCCTAGGGTATACATACAATTTTACACTTAGAACAAAGAATTAGTGAGAATGCCAAACACCTTTTTTTTCAAAAGATGGATTTCCTAGGTAGTAGGTTAGAAAAAAACCATAATAAAATTAAAAGTAATCAAACAAGCATATCTAATTAGGGCCTATAGTAAGCCCATTAAAAATGCACATGCAGCGGGCATGTGGCGGTCGCCAACTTGCCATATGTCCATCTGGCCATCTCTATACTTGGCCAAATGGGTCAGGCCCGCTGGGCCGACATTGGCACACACTAGAAAGCTAGCCCAAGGTCCATCGTGCCCGTGCCTGACAACTGACATGACCCGATGGTAATGCTGTGCCTGGGCTGCAGGTTCGCCCCGCAGTGCTGGCCTAGGCACGACACGGTTTTTGACCGGCACTATGTGGCCTGATGTTTCCTAGCCATTGGATGACTTCAGAGATTTTCAGCCGTTGGATGAAAGTATATAAGCACCTCACTAAACCCTAACTCCCATCCCTAGTATTCCCCACGGCCTCCTCTCGCTACCGTGGTCGTCTCCTCTCTTCCCCACACTCCCACAACCTCGGCTTGTGCCCACACCATCATCCCTCTATTCCCCATGATGCCTCCTCCCGTCCCACCGTTGCATGGTGTCGCGGCGACCCCGTCACGGGGGAGCTAGCGAGCGGCTCGACGACCAACACGTGGTGGCCCGTGCTGCGGCAGCACTCGGCTGGGGGTACGTCCCCGTGGCGGCGGCGCTCGGCCAAGGGCGCGTCCGCCCGGATTTGCAGCTACGACACGACAACGGCAAGCCTAGGCACGGGATCTACAATGGATGCACCTTTGCATGGAGGCAGTGCGATGATGACGGCGGCCAGGCGCCGCGTCAAGCCAGAGCTAGCATGGACACTACGGGGCACCGTGCCTAGTGGCACGACACAACACGGATGCGAGTGCCTGAGCCGCGATGCAAGCATGGTGGCCCTACGCGGCACAGCACGACAGCGCCATTGTGCTCGGTCATCCGTGCCTCGCCGTATCGTGCCCTGTCGTGCTAGTGTCGTGCCGTGCTTGATGGCCCGTTTGGCCACGTATAATCTTCCATAGGTTCTTGTGGCCTACTCCTAAGTTGTGCCTTGCCTCCAGAGATGAAATAGATGAAAATATGTACATCTCCTATTTCTATTTATAATTATTTTTGTTTACATAAACAAGATGAGATTTTGAAAGGCTGAAAGGATCAAGATGCCCAAGAGGGGGGGGTGAATTGGGCTCTTTTTAATTTCTAAACAAGAATTAAACCTATAAAGAGCCAATTAACCCCTAGTGCCTACCACTTGTGTGTCCTAGCTAAAAAGCGGTGACAAGTCAATGAAAAGCAAAAACTTCCTACACAATTCTAGTATGAATTGAAAGACAAGTGCGGAAAGTAATGCGGTAAGTAAGAGCTAGGGAAAGAGATGCTTGACACGACGATGTTTTGTCGAGGTATCGAGGAGTCGACACTCCCCCTAGTCCTCGTTGGAGCACCTCGCAAGGTATAGCTCCCCCTCAATCCCGCGCAAGGGATGAGTGCTCTCTACGGGCTGATTCTTCGCCACTCCGGCTCGGTGAATCGCCCACAACCGATCACAACGTCGATGAAGAAGGGCCGCCGACAATCCTCCGGCGATCACCTTCCTCCGAGAACCACCGGACCGTCTAGGTAATGTCGACCACCAAGAGTAACAAGCCTCGATCTTCGCTTGACTCACTCAAGCTTCACAACTAGAGGATGCACACTTGAACTCTTGGATGAACTAGAGAGAGGATGGATGGATTCGTGAATCACTCTCTCTCTCTCTAGGGCTCTTGCTCTCTTCCCAACCTTCTCAACAAACTCAGCAACTCAAATGAGCAAAGGCAAGGTGAGAGAGAAGTGGGAGAGGCTATAAATAGACCCTCAGAAAACTGCCTCGGGCTGACATTTTAAGTTGGCGACGGACGCTCTGTCGACTAGGCGACGGACGGTCCGTCGCATGCCCCAACGGCTAGTTCTGTTCATAGTTTGGGCGACGGACGCTCCGACGCCTAGGCGACGGACGCTCCGACGCCCTGCCCAACGGCTAGTTCTGACACACTGTTCCCAGCGACGGACGCTACGTCACTAGGGCGACGGACGCACATCCTAGCGTCCGACGCTACACTCTGGCTCGGGCTGAAAAACACCCTCTCTGGAAGGTCGACGGACGCTCTTCCCAGCGTCCGACGCCTGGCCGACGGACACCGTCCGACGGACCCTGAAAAACTTAGCCAGAAAACATCTCCACTGGAAGGTCGACGGACGCTGTGGACTCAACCACTTAGCGTCCGACGCCTCTGTCCGACGCGACGGACAGCGTCCGGCGCCCCTGTCAGGAGCGTCCGACGCCCAGAAAACAGTTCTATCAACTTCGTTTTTCGTCGCGATGAATATAGAAGTTGTTCTAGGCTATCTTACGGTCAACGTAGTCTTGCTCAGAGCTAAGGAAGTCAAGTGTGCACCACACCTAAGTCATGAAGCTTTCTTAAGTCAAGCTACTAATCTCAACCCCTCTTAATAGTACGATCAAAGATAAAAAGAGAAGCCATATCTATTTCTACGTGCTCTTCATCACCTTATGACACTTAGCCTATCATTTTAGGGTCTTCATCATGTCTCCTTGAAATCCAAAACGATATCCATCTCGGGGGCTAAGTGATGACCATTCATGCCCATTCTTGTTGATCACTATGGCTAAGCTACGCATAGCCTCTGCAAAACACACGTTAAGCCATAATAATCTCTAATTGTCGTTAATCACCGAAATTACTAGGGCCATGATTCTTCAAAGCTAAGAGTGGAAACTAAATCGAGATAGACATACGGAACAAGAAATAGATGGAGATCCAAGAAATTAAATTATAGGGTAAGATTTAACATTCTTAAGTATACATGTATAGAGTCACGTAACTATATATATAGTACACATATGATGGTCGGTTTAATATTCACTTGTATGTCATATGTCTTAACACATTAACTTAAGGTGTAATGTGTATTAACATAAGGACATTCTATAATTGGTAGTCACATCTGCACAAACTGAAAACACGAGAAGTACATGTTCATTCTAGATGAAAACAAGATGGCACACAGAATGGACGGAAGCTCCGTCTCCTGTTTTCCTGTAAGAGAAACTCCAACGGCTTGACATTCTTGTTTTCTAAAAAATGTCTAAAATTCTCCTATCCAGCAGTCTGATAAATGAGCTTGGTATTTTTTTTTAACTTAACAAATGCCGGGTGATATTTGACATATATGCTGAATTGCGATTCGCTTGACAAATCGCCCCGTGTGTTTCTCCCGTTGATATTTCCCCTAACGTGTACAATTTTAAGTTTTGCCAAGTGAATAATAGAAAATCGTTGGAGATTGACTCTTTTTACCTTTGCCATATTCATATGAGATTTGGTAAATAAAAAATGCAAAATCGTTGGAGTTGCTCTAAATACTGAAATCGAATAACGCAAATACGGAAACAAGTGAAACAAGTAGAAAACAAGACAGAACGAGATTTGTTTTCATCTGTTTTTATCCTTATTAGTACTTGCCTTGCTAGCCAAGGTGAGTTGAACCGGCTCTCCCCTCAAGTGAACGGAAAAGCTTTACCACCACACAATTTTAAAAAATAGTTTAGGACGCTTTGTTCGATTGAACTTATCAGTCCAGTTTATCAACTATGATATACTATTTTTCTCTCAAATAAAATAACTTTAGTAGTTTTATCAGCCATGAAAACGCAACTGATCAGCTGATTGTTTTGGTTAGAAGTCCAAATAGCTTTGCCAAACAAAAAATGACGAGAAATTGGCTATTATAGGACTCCAAACGTCTCCTAACGTTTGATTCTCTCTAACAAGACTCCAAACAATTACAATAAGCTCTAATAATATTTTAGACTATTTTAATCTCTTTTAATATCTAAATACATGTATTCGGTTCTGGTCGCCTCATCCGAAGTCGCTCGCCGTCAAAATGATCAAGAACTGATTTTCATTTTTTTATTCTTCCCCCTTTCCGTTCTACCTTCTCACAGGGCCTGGTGCAGTGCGCCACCACGACGGAGCGGAACCTCCTCGTGGACGCGTCGCGGATCGTGAAGCGCTACGGCAAGGGTAGCAGCTCCGGCTCCGGCTCCGACCGGAAGAAGGCGGACGGGCTCTGTGCGCTTGGGTACGACGCGGCGGTGTGCACGTCGCGGTGGAGAAGACGCCCTCCCTGCCGTCTAACAAGCATGAATACATTGACGTGGTGTTGGAGTCCGGGTCCGGGTATGGCGGGCGCCTCGTGGTGGAGCTGGTCTTCCGGTCGGAGTTCGAGGTGGTGCGGACCACCAAGGGGTACTGCGTGGCACTGCAGGCGCTGCCGCGGCTGTTCGTGGGCACCCCGGAGCGGCTAGGCCAGATCGTGGCCGTCGTGGCGGAGGCCGCGCGTCAGAGCCTGCGGAAGCGCGAGCTCTACTTCCCGCTGTGGCGCAAAAACGAGTACATGAGCGCAAAGTGGCTGTCCCCGCACGCCCGCAGTGGCGGCGGTGACGCTGACAAGGCGCGGCGCCCCGCTCGCCACGCCGATATCCGCCGCAACCTTCTCCGGCGAGTTCGAGCTGCTGTTCCACGAGAAGCCGAAGGAGGCTGCCGACGACATTCTTTCTCCGTGCCGCTCGAACTCCAGGAGCTCGTCAAGGGCGATTCTCCGAGAGAAACAAATACATGTATTTAAATGTGTATTTAGATGTTAAAAGAGATTAAAATGGTTCAAAATATCATTAGAGTTTTTTGTAATTGTTTAGAGTCCTGTTAGAGAGAATCAAACGTTAGGAGTTCTATTACAAAGAAATCCAACGTTTGGAGTCCTATAATAGCCAATTTCTCAAAAATGACGCATATGCACCCATCGCGGCCTGTTTGTTTGATCGTTTTGATGGCTGATAAGCCGACTGGTGTTGTTTTTTGCTGTTTTTCTGTGAGACAAAAACACTGTTTCGGTGGCTGATAAGCCGGCTGATAAGATTGACGGTAGATTTGTGTTGCGTAACACGTGATTAGACTAACACGTAATCAAAAGCTTTGTTTCCATTTTCTTTTTTTCCTATAACAGTACAATATGTACTCCGTAGCTTCTACAGTTCAATAAAAATGAATACTCCGTACCTTCAGTGCCGAGACACGGAAGAAACACGAAACACCTTTGTGGGGTTCACGATCCCCTCCAAGACCGTCTCCGCCAATGGCGTAGCACCATCACCCGTCACGCGGATCGGCACCAGCAGCTACGCCACGTCCACCGTCCATCTCCATCCGACGGCCGAGACCCACCAGCCTTTCCTTTCCCCGGCCCGCGCCTCGCCGCCTCCCCCAAAATTTTCGCGATCCCGCCTCGCTGCCGCCCGCTACAAATACCCGCCCCGAAGAACACAACCATCCACAGCTCGCATCATCATTACCGTTTCGAATCCTCCTCCAATCTCCTCGCGCCGCCGCCCCATCCAAGCCTCCTCGCTCCACTCCGATGGCGCGCACGAAGCAGACGGCGCGCAAGTCGACCGGCGGCAAGGCGCCGCGGAAGCAGCTGGCGACCAAGGCGGCGCGCAAGTCGGCCCCGGCCACCGGCGGCGTGAAGAAGCCGCACAGGTTCCGCCCCGGCACCGTCGCGCTCCGGGAGATCCGCAAGTACCAGAAGAGCACGGAGCTGCTCATCCGCAAGCTCCCCTTCCAGCGCCTCGTCCGTGAGATCGCGCAGGACTTCAAGACGGACCTGCGGTTCCAGTCCTCTGCCGTCGCCGCGCTGCAGGAGGCCGCCGAGGCGTACCTGGTGGGGCTCTTCGAGGACACCAACCTCTGCGCCATCCACGCCAAGAGGGTTACCATCATGCCCAAGGACATCCAGCTCGCGCGCCGCATCAGGGGCGAGAGGGCTTGAGCGACTGTCCTGCTGCTCGTCGTTGTAGTGCTGCTAGAAGTAGGTGGTGGAGTTCGTTTCATGCCGTGCTTATCCTGTAGGATAGTACTAGTAATGTTCCCGATTTGATGGTCTCACTGCCATGGAATCTGATTGCTCGTTTCTGAAATTAATGAATGGCCTTGTTCTGAAATCAATGAATGGGTCTTGGTCAGAAATTTTTGCATGGCCTCACTGCCAATGTATTGCCCCCCGCTCATTCCATCTGGCCTGAGTTCAAACCGTCAGTGACTGAACCTAGCATTTCATACAAGCCCATGCAGCTGATTGTGAATTGGTAATCCAAATCCATTTTTCAAATTCTGATTTGGTTAGCTAGTGTCTTGTTATCCTGATTTTTTGAATAATCTTGATGTCCTGATAATAGTCCAAACTTCAAATCACTATAGAGTAGTGCTGATTTCACATTTGGATAGCGTTTGGATCCCATGTGATTCCTTTTATTTTTTTAAAACATGAGAAAAGTCACCCTGTTCCACATAGTTAGCTTTTGACTCGTGAGTATCTTTAGCTAATATAAAAGTGAAAGATGTGAAAAGAATAAAGAGTAGGAAATAATTTCTGATGT
This sequence comes from Microstegium vimineum, assembly GCA_022036555.1. NCBI lineage: Eukaryota > Viridiplantae > Streptophyta > Magnoliopsida > Poales > Poaceae > Microstegium > Microstegium vimineum. The sequence continues at coordinate 6,809,373 of CM039140.1, read as the reverse complement.
AAATGTACAAAAAAGAAAGACTATATAAAAATGGTTTGGATAATTTTGATTTAGAAATTAAATAATATATGATTTCTAGCATAAAATTGAATATGGTCTTCTTTATTTCTTCCAATACCTTTTTAGGAGTCGAAAAATATCATGATTTTAGAAAAAAAATTATTGGGTACTCTTGGAGATGGCCTAACCAGGTTGCTACTGTGCATACCTCTTGGCCCTTTTGGATATACTGTACAGCCTGTAAAAACGGCCGTGTTTAGTTCCCGAATCGGGTGGTGCAGATTCGGGAACAGTGCTCCTCCGGGGCACTGTAGCACTTTTGTTTTTTAGTGCTAATAATTGTCTAAAAATTCTCAAATTAGGCTCAAAAGATTCGTCTCGTAATGTACAACAAAACTGTGCAATTAATTTTTGATTTCATCTACATTTAGTACTCTATACATAGGTTGACATTTTGATGTGACGGGGAATCTTTTTTTGCATAGTGAAATTTGGGGTTGGATTTCAGGAACTAAACAAGGCCAACCTTTGATTGGAGCTGGATTGCTAGATGTGGGGACACTAGCTAGATATGGGAGTCACACACTGCACCTAACTATCTAGAACCACTTTAATTTCCTAGAAGCATATTGCTGATGCTGGAATCCAATCCCAGTCATGTTTCTGCCTTGCATTGCTCTCAAGCAACTAAAACAGAACAACATTCCACAAGGGGCCGTAAGCAAGAGCAGTAAGCTGTAGGAGGGCCAGTTCAGAACTTTAGATAAACTGACCAGCCTGTGACTTTGTGAATGGAAGTTGATACTATTTCATGGCAGGTATCTAGATGTCCTCCATCAAGTCATCTTACCAATCTTTGTCGTTTGAATTAGTGGTTGGTCTCACCGTCAACACCAACACGATAATATTAGTACGCACTCCTAGATTACTCTTCTGAGATGAGGGCAGCGGCTGGAGTGATCACCACTATTATTTCTCCATCACCGTATAAGCTAGATCCAGGCGAATCATATGTGCCCATAAAAAAAATACAGGACGTACACCAAAAGCATAATACCACATCACCTATAAAAGTAGAGAAACACATACTCATAATGGCACAACATGACCTCTGGAGCACAACGATAGTAACATAGCTAGCAGACAACTTTGAGTAAAATCAAAGAACAACATGAGGAAAATGATTAATGGATTACATAATCTTCCAAAGAAGACTAGATTAAAATCTTTGTAAGGGAAAAGGAGGCATGCGGGAAAGCTCTGTGGAAGGGTGCTATGGAAAGGAGGGGAAGGTCAAGACTTTGAGGGAAGGGTGCTATGGGGGATATAACTACATATTTGTGGCCTTATGGGGCACCCATTATGAGTGAGAAAAGGGAAATACAATTAGTAAACTTATCAGAATTTTGATAAAAAACCATCTTTATAAGAGCACATAGAAAATATTATGAGCATTTAGATCCCTCTGGTAAGTGCTTTTCAATGGTTAATGGTGAGAGTTCCCCATATGTTTGGTTTTGAGTAATTGATGAAACCTACCTAAGTACTAACCTTGATCTCTAAGTGTGAATCATGAGATAGGTTGGTACATGATGTGTTGGAGCTAATGGATCAAAGGTGATGATGGCAAGGCTCTAGCATGGTGGTGCAAAGGAAAATGATTCAAGGAAAAGGTGAAATAGGAATTTATTTTCGGTTTGGTGATCAAGACACCATAGAGGGTGTGATCATATTTAGGATAGATAGCCGTACTATCAAGGAGGGAACTCTCGTGTTTGATTACAGTTATCATGTGCCACTAGGTTCATTGCATTGCATTTAAAATCAATTGAACTAGTGAGGAGAACCAACTAATTCCAAGAAAAATGTGAATTAAAAGCTAACACACGTGCACAAGTGTTGAGATCACTTAGTGTTAGCCCCTTGAAGCTTGGAAGAAGTTGGAGAGAAGTTTGGGCAGAGAAAGGAGGTCCGGACACAAGGTCCGGACGCTGGGTTTCTGCTGTCCGGACCATGGCTTGCGCGTCCGGAATCATACCCTAGGTGAAGCTGGCTGTGAGCGGTGCTCCAGACGCAGTTTGCGGTCCAGACGCTAGACTCGGACGTGCGTCCGGAGGCCTGGTGCTCTCTGTTGCTCTCTGGTGCAAAGTCCGGACGAGAGTTGGTGTCCGGACAGGAGACTCCGAACGCGGCGTCCGGAGTGGAGGAGCTCTCGGGTTGTTTCTATGCTGAGTCCGGACGGGGAGTGCCTTGGTCCGGAGTGGCCACTGCTCCTTGTGTCCGGAGACGCGTGGCGCGCTGTGATGAGCGCAGGAAGAAGCTAGTTCAAGCGGGGGCTCGACCGGACGCGTGCGCGATGGTCCGGACGGCGCTTGGCGCGCGTCCGGAGTGTGGAACAGAGCCGTTGGAGCTCAGCTGGTGAAGGGTCCGGACGTGGCTGATGGTCCGGACCCCCTGTGAAAGTAGCGTCCGGAGGCACGTAGAGAAGAGAAAAATGGGTGGAAATGACTAGTGTGTTGGTGAGGGCTATATATTGTTGTATGGCCGACCCAAGGGGGCAGCTCTTACACATTTTCATCACTCACACACTAGTGCTCATTTGTGAGAGCCTCCACCACTCATCTCATTGATACAATTGACATTTTCATGAGAGATTGAGTGAACCAAGTGCATTGCTTGATTGATTGCATACTAGTGGCACTTGGTGATCGTCGTCGTCGCGGGAGTTCTTGTTATTCTTAGAGGTTGCCACCTCCTAGACGGCTTGGTGCGACGAGGATCGTTGAGCGTAGGAAGGTGATTGTCTCCGACTCCGATCGGTATATTGTGAGGGGTTCTTGAATCTTCCCCACGGGAGTTCGCGAAAGGTATCTCTATTGGATTGCTCGTAGCTTGTGGATCCCTATCTTGTGTTGGTTTTGCGGCACCCGGTGACGGGTTTGGCGTGTGATGCCAATTAGCGCGTGAACCTCCAAGTAGGTGTATCGCTACAACGAGGACTAGCTTGTTGGTATCAAGTGAACCTCGGTAAAAAAATATTGTGTCTCATTGTCTCTCTACCGAGGATTCATCTTGAGTTCATTGATTGATTGGCTTTCTATTGGTACTTCTCTCCGCGGCGGTATAACTCTCCTAACTCTAGCTTTGCATTACTTTATTTACTTTATTGCAAAGTAAGGTAGCTCTCTAGCTTGTATAGCCTTGTTTAGAGCTTTATAGGTTGCTAGCTAGCTTGTGTGCTCTTGTAGTCATCTTGCTATTAACTAGAATTGGTAGGTGGCTTGCCGACCCTTAGAGCTAGTGCAAACTTGCTTACGCCGTGTTTTATTCTAACAAGTTTGCCTAAGTGTTGTTGTAGATTTTTTAAATAGGCTATTCACCCCCTTCTAGCCATTCCTAGACCTTTCAAATGGAAACTTTTATTTGGTTACTAACATGTGTGTTTTGGTGAAAAATGTTGATGTTAGTTCACAAAGCATGAAGATGAAGAGGTGTTCTCAATTGTTAATTAAGAAGACAACTTGGTATGCATGACTAACACATGGTTTAATGAATCACCAAGTTTTAAAGGCTAGTCCAAAGTGCATGAAGGATGCATACATCTCCAGATTTTGATGATAAGATTGTCAAGAACTCAATACCAAAGATAAAAGTAATCAGGAGTCATGCAAAACAACTGAGGACTCTAGATCAAGTGGATCACTGAAGAGTCAAGTGTTACAAGTGAAGACTACAAGTTGAACACCTTTTAAGATTTAGGATAGCCAAGAAGGGGATTTGAGTATGCAAAGGCTCAACTGTTCAAGTATGAATGGTGGTGCAGCCTTGAAGAACATATGATCCAATGAACTTGGTTGTACAACAAGGAATCTAATGGGCCAATTTTTTTCCTTAATTAGAGTTCATATGAAGTCAGAGGTGAAACCAAGAGAAATTGCATGCATTAGATAGTCTGACCAGAAGGAATATGTGAGACAACTAGTGATATTTCCAACTAGTACCTCCTTGTGAAAGATACTGTTGAAATGTGAAGATCGGATGGTCTGGCGCCAGTGAAGAATGTGTGCATTAGGAATTAAAAGGTTCTTTAACCATTTCAATATACGCTGTCCTTCACCTCTCTTCCATTCCTTAGTACATTGTCCCTCATGATCACCCTTCTTGCTCTGAGTTTGGAGCTACAAAACCTTCATTGGCACCATAACACTCATGTCATAGCCTAGTCGCTTGAGCCCATTCATGTCACATCGTGCGTGCATGTGGATATATGGCTAGTATTGTTCTTTCCTAAACTCATAATAGGTTCACACGATAGCTAGGAACCTATTTAAGTGAGCACCCTATCAATTTCCATAGAGAGAAGTCCTAAGAACCTCTCCACCTAGCTTTTCATGGTGCGTGTATCTAATGATCCCATGTTAGTAGCATGGAACACTATGTTACCATGCACTGCTAACATCACTTTAGGACATGGGCTTGATGTCTTTCATTGTAAAATAAACCCGAATAGACAATTGTAAGTGAAATCACAATATCTCCATTTGTAGGTGCCCAATTTAATAAATCCGTATGGAAAATAAAAGCCCTTTAAAGGTTAAGATTTTATATGGTACCTACATAGAGGAGTAGTGCTTACAAAAGATAATTTAGTCAGATGCAACTCGTAAGGTAGAAAACATGTTTTTGTCAATAAGAAGAGTCAATTAGACACTTGTTCTTTGATTATTGGTTTGCCTAGGCCATTTGGTCAATAAATCAGGTGGCCTTAGATCTTACTGAACCTTGTAGTGTGTCAAGTATATTTGGCAATTGGCTGGAAGGGATTAGTAAATATTTAAATCCTTTAGTCCTACTAGAGGCTACCCCACCTATTGGTCAATTTGGTTACATAGGAATGATATAGTTTTTGGAAATAAAAAAATATTGTTCAATTTTGTTATGTTGAAATGATATGGTTTAATTTTGAAAATAACAAATGTTCTTTCAGGTTATTTTCTTGGTTATTCATTGGCACTATATGTGAGCTATCCTCCAGAAGCCAAAGACACATGGGTTGGTTATGGAGGCTTTTCAACACTTGGTATAGGTGCCATGGTTATCTTCTCCCGAGCACATGGGTGACTTCCTAGTCTTGGGAATGATAGTCACTAGACTATGTGTGGTTTACTCTTTTGATGGTTGTGTGCTTTCTATTTTCTAGAGACTAGCATAATTATTTTCAAGGTTTTGTATCAATAGCGTACTTAAAAATAAGCTTGCTTTATAAGAACTAAATGCAGCATGACTATAAGACTCACTAAGCAAAACCACAAGCTTTCATGCCCAATGTGTACTTCATGGAGCACAAGCTTATTACCTTCCATATGTATGAGTGCTCCACAAATTTCTAAGGTGCATGTTATCAACATTGAAGCATTGAGCTAGTTATATATGATTCATCATCTTCCACCAGAAATTAGAAGACAATCATTGGTGATAGCATCACATATTCACATGCAAATATATGGTAAAATTGCCTCCAAATATTATTAGAAATTGAAGCAAACATCTTAGCCTCCAGTAATGGAGATCAAATCACACAAGCAAACATCAACAAACAAATAGTTCATGAAAACAGAGCACCATCAGATGGTTTGATGCATCGCAAAATTCTTGCGCATTTATTCTTAAACAATGACATAGAACTTTGTGGATTAGTTGCTATCATGCAGCCTCTCATGAAAATCGTTTTCCCTCCATAGTTAGATAAAACCAGGGGGTAACTTATCCATCTGATGGAGCATGGGACGATATGCAGTAGAAGGCAACCTGCTCCTGCTCCTTCCCCTTTCTCTTCCTCTTCCCCCAGTCCTAATAGCCTTGCTACTAGTAGTAGAAGTCCCTGCAACTTTTTGTCCCAAACATGAAGTATATGATAAGAGATATCAAATATAGCACTACAAATCTCCATTTTAAATGTAATAAACATTGATTTTCTAACCACATTACTAACATAATGGAATATAGGTAAGATCTTTGAAGTGCTAAAAAAATAAACAATACATAGTTTGAGTTCATACCACTACTTTTGGCACTGTCAGAATCCATTGCCCTCTGCGAGACCAAAGAACATATCAAAACAATGTTAGTATTGTACAATATTTTCTAAATACCAAATGAACATAAAACATGCCATTCACAATCCTTATTTTTAATTTAAGCACTTGTGCTTTAATTTGACCAAACACTACACTTAACAGTAAATACAATTGAAAATTTAACTTTCTATCTACATACTTTAGAATTTAAAGCATAAGAGGGAATAATCTATAATGGATAAAATCTACAAGTATTGATGGAGTTTTTTTGAAAAAATAAGTGGCTACCTTCTTCTGTAGTTTTCTTCCATTGAACATATCTACTCCTTTTGACGATGCATTTGGAAACAAGTCAACTTTAGGTTTGGAGTGAAACTTATTGAAATCCTATGAGAGTAAAACTGCAAGTTAGTAAAAAGATGTAACTAGGTTTTTAGCTTTGGACCAAGCATTTGCATTTGAAGTTGCATAACATGACTCATCAAGATAAGAAAACAACATATTTAATCAATCATATGCAAGTTTGAGGCTAGATTATTGTTAATTAGGAGACAGTTCGTAGCCAGATTTTCCAAATTTCCTTGCAATGTTGATGCACTACCATGGTTAGAGGAAGAATGACTTACTGAAATAAGACAATTCTTCCTAATGGTAATCAGTTTTTTGCATTATTTTTCTAATGACACCAATATACCCCCTTTTATGTCTGAACCTATCTCATGAAATATTTCTAGTTAAAAATATTATCAACAATTCTACACTTCTATTATCAAAATTTGAAACACTCATTAATATCACGATTTCCCTAGGTTTATATATATGAGAAAGCCTTTCTAGTTCTTCATAGTTTCTTCTAGTAGCAATAATAGAACTTTTATGGTTGTTGATACTTCTCAATAATATTATTCATTTGATCTACATTGGATATAACTCTCACATTTCTATGTTGGAATGTGATCTCACAACAGTATCTTAGTTTAACACAATCGGTGTTTCATGGACTGACTAGTAAATTTATCGCCACACTGCTCTAGGGAGCCGGTGGTAGCACTCGAGACTCAAAGAATTATATTGGTTTGGGACAGATCCCTAAGTCTAGTCTCAGAGAGTAGCGATTTTGTGCTCCTCGATTCAAGTGCTCTAAATAAATTAAATACTAAACTTCAAAATTTCTAAACGTTTTTGGATGAAGAAATGGCCAAAATAAAAGTTGTAGATCTAGTTAAACAACTTCATAGTTGACAACTTTTTCATTCAAAATCATTTTGTGATGGAAAACTACATTTTAATTTGTCATATTTGATGTTTGAGTTTTCCAAATGACCACAAATGGAGAAACAACCTAAACAATAGTTGTAGATCTCAAAAAGTTAAACAACTTTGTAGTTGACAATTTTTTCATTTGAAAGCATCTAAGTAAGGATAATTACGTGTAAAGTTAGTAATTTGAAATTTAAATTTTGCGAACGACCTTGGATGAAAAAATTACCTAAATAAAAGTTGTAGATCTAAAAAGTTAAAAATGTTGTAGTTTACAACCTTTTCATTTGAATTTATTGAGAGTCTAAAACACTCAATTCAAATTCAATTAAGTATAATATGAGGGGAAAACATACATATTACTAAAGGTGAGGTCTAAGGTTCAAACCCCCATAGTCGTGAAGCAGCCAATTTTCACACGAAAAAAATCTAAGAGTGTGAGACATGTGGTTGACCGGTGGGAGTCTCTCAGGATTAATTTTTTTGGCCCATATTTGGAAATTTGGGGAAACGATTAACCGAGGCAGTCATGTCAGGGCAATCTTAACAATATTACGACCTTCATAAACGCCAGATTAGCTGTGACATTTTATTGGAGGCGGTTGCTTTTGCCCACCTTGGTGAATCATTTATGACCGCCTCTGTTAAGTTTTTTGTAGTAGTGACTTCCATAACATCCTAGCAAAAGGTGTTAGTCCTAATACAACCAAGCAAATAGTTCTCCCCAAGCATGTTAGACACCAAGTCTTTCCACATACACCAGTAAGTCTCGATGGCAACATGGACATGGTATCACCAAGTGATCTCCATGTCATGGGTATGCTAGTGCCATCAATGAATCTCAAACTTGATTCGCTCTATGTGTATTGTGCCAACATGAAGAGAGTCTTTTGAGAGTTTTTCATCAACTAGCAGATTAAATGATGTAATAATGAATGGATGAGTGCAAAACTCTTGCAAATGACAAAATAAAATTCCTTTATCTAAAAAAGATAATAAGGACGATATGCTTTTCGAGTGATGGCAAACATCTACATTTTAATCAAGGCACACAAATCATGTTGCTGACCACACACATGATAGCGATGGTAGTGAATGAATTCTCCCACTACATAGCACGGGCGTAGCATCGATCTAGCGTGGTTCTTGGTAATCTTGTTTGTCATGGATTAGGGGGAAAGCACTACCACGATGTTCTCCACTTCGAAGTTCTTTGGCATACTCACAAAATAGGCCATTGTCTTTAGTCTACACTTTGGTTGACTCCACCACTGTAGATGGAATAGGCATTAAGACCAACTAATTATGGATTAAAGGTAAGACATGAGTGAATGGTGCCTTAGAAAATAGTATACAACACTGGATTTGGGGCGGAGAATGTGTGCCCTCCCTTTTCTCTAGCTATTCTTGGGCAAGGTGGTAATATTAGATGTAGGCCCAGGCCCAACAACAAATATGATCTTGACAAAAGGTGAGTTGATGGTTGTAGCCAAGGCACCAACAATATTAGCCCTAGAAGTACTTATAGCTTGCTAGCAATCTAATGTCAATATGGGCCTTAAGTGGCCACATAATGGAAAATGATGAAGAAGCAATATCCCTGCTCTTACTCCACTTTTACATCAATTTCACTACTTCACAATTCAGTTTAACAAATAGTCAAGCAGGCTACATGCATACTGAAGGCAATCACTTGAAAACATTAACATCATGGCCTAGCACATTAGCCTCCACCGCTAAGGTTTGTTTGACGCCTAGGGCAAGAGGAGAGCAGGGGCTAGAGTATTAGGAGAGGAAGGCACATCAATTACCTCTGTTGTAGTGGTGATGGCACACTTGCCCTGGACATCGGCCTGTGTGTTAGGCGAAGTTAAGGCATCTCCTATGCCCCTTTCTTCGTCAGTGTTTGAGCCAAGGCCCAGATGTGTCTCCTCCCTTTCTGCTTCTACCTGCTTGATGGAGTCAACTTGAATGCTTCCCTTTGGTAGCACTACCCTAGGCGAAGTGGCACTCCCTAGAGCACCAGCTACACTCCCCAAAGCATTAGTATCCACAAGTGCGACCTCATGGGGTGCGGAAGACAAGCAAGATGTGGGGAGTGCTATAGGAGCATGATCCTCTTCTTTTAGATCTAGATCGGCCCCCAGAAACTTACCTTCCTTTGGATCGAGCTTTTGAAAGACACCGTCTTCATCATCAGTAGATCCCCAGTCCAGATCGTTGCAGGAGTCCTCCACCATAGCATCGGACTGGAAGAGCTGAATCGAATCGTCCCTTGGCGCATCAGAGTTTTTTGCAGGGGCCATGATGGTGACAGGCACATGTGTCAGGTGGGAGGCGACGGGGGATAATGCCCCAGCACCAGGGCTAGCCACCGGGGACATGAAGGCCACCGGCGGCTGCGTTGGGTGGGTGGTGGCTAGGGTTGGTGCCCGAGTGCTCTCGCTCTCGCTCACGTTCTCGCTCATGTATTTTGCCTCTGCGATTGATTTTGATTTGTGACAATGTTCCATGCCTCCCTTCCACTATTGGCAAGGAGCGCTACCGATGGTTATGTGACAGCTAACATAGAGCATTTAATGGTTTGGTTGACATGGATACAATATGAATAGTTGGATCTAAATGAATGATGAAGATAAAGAAATTATCATGTTGTGCTAATGTAGATAGAGCTTTTGAGGAATTAAATATTGTTATTAGGGATGAATATATACTATGGATTATAAATTTGTCTTCTTTGCACCGTAAATAGTATGGTACTTGCTACTACTAACATTCAAACCACTACCATATTTAATAAATTATTGTGTGTCATGTCTTCCAACCTTAACTTAGATTGTAGAGCTCTAAAAATACAATTCCGTAGATTGTTTACATCTAAATCATAGCAATATAGTGACAACATAAAGCTTCCTAGTGGCGACATGTTCTATATGGAATATTTTATTTTTAAATAGTCCATATTACACTAATTAAATCTATACCAATAAAGAATTGAGGTCACTATATGACTAAACTTTTCTTTCTTCTTCTTATTCATTTATTCCTTTTAGGTATACATGATTATTTGTCTTCTTTCTACTCTATTATTCTCTTGAGTAATCTACCACTTAAGGATGGCAACAGGTACGTTCTTAGTGGGTAGTACAACCCCATACCCGCACCCATTAAGAAAAAGTTTACCTGCTCTAGCACCATACCCGCATGCGGATACAAAACTTTGCCATGCCCATGCCCGCGCGGGTAATCCTACCAGGTAGGTAACCCACCCCCGATAGCACACCCAAGGTCAGAAGTACCAAATGTTTTTATCAAGACATCAAACTAGAACAATCCGATAGGATAAAATACTAGCATTGTGAAATTTGATGGAAGCAAAGTGTTGAATTCAGCCTCCAACATCCAAACCAAGAAGTAAATAAATTTATGAGCCAACAAATTTCTTTTGAATTATAAATAATACAATCACATAGCACATGCTATTTATAGCATCTTTGCTTTACATGACCATACAAATACTAAAAGGACTAAGCATGAACTAGAAGTCTGGAAGGCAACACAAATAAGAAAAAAATAGTCGTTGTCTCATGCGCTCCTCGAGAATCTGGATCAGGACAACGTCTTTCTGAGTCAGGCGCCAGGAGGCAAGAAAGTCATGACTCGCAAACTCCAACTAGTTGAAGGCATGGTGCGGCAATGGCCACTAAGCGGAGGCATGCAACAACGGTTACATGAAGATGGAAGGGGAGAGGAATAGACTGAGGTAGGGGTTCAGATCAACTTTGAATATATATATATATATATGTGTGTGTGTGTGTGTGTGTGTGTGTGTTAGTTGGGATAGGTTGTAACTTTTCTTAGGCTATCTTGGGCTGAATTGATAAGACCAACACATACAACCGATATAAATTACCCACGAGTACACGGGTATGGGTAGTATGCACAAACACCCACACCCACTCTACATGTTGGGTAGATAATTTTCCCCACTAATGTACCCATGGATGAAGAAAATTTTCTGTACCCACCTTATTATCGGGTAAAACCCATTGGGTAATCGAATTTAGGGTACCCATTGCCATCTTTATTACCACTAGTGTTAATATCACAGACAAATTGTGGATGGGGGAGAGGCAAAAGAGGGTGTGGATGACAAGGTAACCTAGCTAAGAGACAACCCCTCCTCTGTATGTGTTGTGGCACCGTGCAATTGGAGCACACAGTGGCAGCGAATGCTTGGTGCCTATGGCTATAGGAGCAAGATCATGACCACGAGCCATACAACACTATTGTACCTAGGCCGTTAGTCATAAGGTATTTAGGTAGTTCCAATCTCCCTTTGTTCAATGTTTTGTGGCTATGATATTAACAAATTATTTTATTTGGTTTGCCTCTATGGATAGGACAAGGACATTGATTGTACACTAATTAATTGCATTCCTAATTTCTTTTAATGCCCACCTTTCATATGCAGGTTCAAGATTACATGCTATTGTTTAGGAAGATATGAGAAGCGAGGATGAATCAAACCATCTTTATTAGGTACTTATTTTTATACCAAATTACGTTTTTAGACATTGTTTACCGTGTAGTGTGAAACTGAGATATATTTACTAAAGTGTGCATTCTATCCTTCGCTTTTGTGATCTATTGGTGTGTCAGATGGGTTTAGGTTGCACCGGCTCCACCATTGACTAAATAAATGATGAGGTGAAGAATAGGAAGACAATGTACAACGATTATAAGGACATGCTCCAGCTAGGTTGAGATTGATTTTGGCCATTTGGGTTATATCAGTGGTCTATGCCTTCATGGCATCAGAGGTAGATAGTGCAATTGCTTATGTAGGAAGATTGCATCCCAATGGTTAGGGGTAAAATGGAATAAAAATATAAATACATTATGGTGATGTTGATGAATGTTTTTTTGGAGAAATGATGTTGATGAATGTGGATAGTGCTTTTAAGAATCAATATAATGTTGTACTTCATTCATCCCAAATTATAAAACGTTTGATTTTTTTTTACTCAAGTTTGATCAGCCATTTTATTTAAAATTGTACAAAATATCATTTTTTTGTTGTGAACTACTTTATTAATAAAAATTATTTAAGAGTGATTTAAATTGAACTGTGTTTATATAATTTTTTTAATAAGACGAGTGTTTATACTTTGGAAAAAAACCAAACATCCTAATTTGGAGAGGGATGAAATACCGTTCATGACTCATCCGGCTTTTTCGATTGGGCTATTTTTACAGCCTGCAAGCCCGGCACGCCTCCCACCCTGCCGTTAGGCCACTCCGGCCCGTTTCTCGAGCGGTCCAGCCCTCGAGCTCACCGCGCCAGCCGCCGAAATGACCAGGTGGGGCTTGCGAGTTGCGATCCCCGCCAAAACCCCGTCAGCCAATGGCCTCGCACCATTACCTATCACGCGGATCGCCACTCGCACCGTCCATCTCCATCCAACGGACAGCGCCTCTTCACCGCCGCCGCCTCCCAAAATTTTCGAGATCCCGCGTTTCCGCACGCACCCGTGACAACAGCTTCTGCAAATATCTCACCTGGAATTCCCGATCTCTGCGAATCCTCCAATCTTCTCTCGCCGCCGTCCCTACCAAAGCCTCCTTGCTCCGCTCCGATGGCGCGCACGAAGCAAACGGCCCGCAAGTCGACCGGCGGCAAGGCGCCGCGGAAGCAGCTGGCGACCAAGGCGGCGCGCAAGTCGGCCCCGGCCACCGGCGGCGTGAAGAAGCCGCACAGGTTCCGCCCCGGCACCGTCGCGCTCCGGGAGATCCGCAAGTACCAGAAGAGCACGGAGCTGCTCATCCGGAAGCTGCCCTTCCAGCGCCTCGTCCGTGAGATAGCGCAGGACTTCAAGACGGACCTGCGGTTCCAGTCCTCCGCCGTCGCCGCACTGCAGGAGGCCGCCGAGGCCTACCTGGTGGGTCTCTTCGAGGACACCAACCTCTGCGCCATCCACGCCAAGCGCGTCACCATCATGCCCAAGGACATCCAGCTCGCGCGCCGCATCAGGGGCGAGAGGGCTTGAGCGCTGCTCTTTGTCAGTGTGTTCTTTCGTTTGGTTTCTTGGTCTGTAGTGTCAGAACTAGACGATGGAAGACAATCACTTCTTGCCCTGCTATCTTGCACTGATGTTCTAGGCAAATCGGTTTGGCTGTGATGAATGTGATTCAGTGGTTATGTGCATGTGTTGATTTCTGCATTTGGTTTATTATCTTTCTGCATTTGAAGTTTCCTGGCCTAGTACTCTGCGGCGGCGCGTGGCGCACCTCCCCCACGCCGGCGTCTCACGACAGCTTCAGATGCCAGATCAGAAAGCAGCGTTGCCTCAACTAATTCACAATGCGTCACAAGAGGTAGTCAAGAGAAATTTTGAAATCTGACCCGTTATTCGCACGCTGCAAGAAACTTGATTCGAAATTCGCGCCTTTAGAAATATGACCTAGATCATGTGAATTGTTTTGAAATTTAGTCTTTTCTAGGATTTTGTAATTTCAATAATTCTAGAAATCATCTTGTACTGTTTGGATAAGGGAAAAAGACATAATTGCCCCTCACTCTTTCTCCTTCCAGTCCAGAACTCGCGAGTGAGTCGCGACCCTTCGTCCCGCGCAGTGCGAAGCGGAGCCGCGTCGCCCCGCTCGTCGCCAGTGTCCCCGCCGCCCGCCCCCGCAGGCATGGCTCCACCGCCCTGCTCCTCCTCTTGCACCTCCCAGCCCCCACCGCTCCTCCTTCACCTCCCAGCCTTGAAATCTTTTTGTGGTTGCTAGGGTTTGGAAGGGCAGCGCCGAACACGAGCAGGCAGGTCGTCCCCTTGGCGCCTCCCGGTCGGCGGGTGAAGAGGTCGTCGTGACGCTGCTCCACCTGCTCCATGGCTGCTCTAGGGTAAGAGCCCCCAATCTCCTTCCTCTGTACTGTATGTTTAGGGTTCTTGTTGATTTGGGACACAATCTAAATTGTGTCTCTTTTATTTGTTGTTGGTACCCAGTAGAATCGATCCCGATCCAGATGGAGAATTTAGTGTGTGTGTTCAATTTTCTCTGTTCACAGCTACGTTTGATGTTGGTGCTTCTGTTGATGTGGTATGCAAATGTGATGTGGTGAATAAACCCGCACAAATGTCTTTCAACTCAGCTGTTACAGAGGCAGAGGCTGCAGCAGGTAATGTAGGCCATGACAATGCCACAGAACAAGGAGATTGTAGCAATCCTGCAGTTGTTTCTCATCCAATTGATTGGGACAGTCTATTGTTAACTCCTCTTGTAGAAGAACAGATTGGTACTGCACTTTCTGTGATGGATGTGGATGCAGTGTATGAGTTTGTTGGCCAGAGAGTTGAACAAGCTAGGATGGCGGCCCGAAAAATTTCTCAAATTAATCTTGATGATGTAGAGCTATAAGATGCAGACTTGGCGGTTCATGATCATGTACCTGGTGAGAATTCTATTGTCTATGACAGAGTTAACCCTCCAATGAAACTTGGAACAATATATGCTAGTATAGATGAGTTTAGGGTTGCGGTAAAACATCATGCTATAAAGGGGCAATTTCAGCTTGTAACAAAGAAATCTCGTACAAATTATTTCAATGGGAAATGCAGTCATGAGGGTTGTTCATGGACTATTTCAGCAAGGTTGATGAGTGATGGTCAACAAGTCAGGGTACTAACACTTCTCATATGCAGCACTCTAACACTTTTCATATATATATGTGTGGTTGTTCTGTCACTTTTCTTATGCAGCATACTATCACTTTTCATTTGCACCACACTAATTGACATGTTTGTTTTAATTTGGCAGGTTGCAGTAAATGAAGGAGAGCATTTGTGTCCATCTAATAAAGATTTGATCACCAAGATGGCAAGCTACCAATGGGTAAGAGATAGGGCAATCCCTTTTCTAAAGAGGGATCCAAACATGCTTGCAACCGTGCTTAAAAAAGAGTTAGAGGAAAAGTATAATGTCACAATTGGGTACCCAACCGTGCATCTTGGGAGGGAGAAAGCATGAGATGAACTTTTTGGCGCATGGAAGAGAGTTTTGGTTATTTGTTCAACTTCAAGGCAGAGATTAAGCTCAAAATGCTAGGAAGTGTTGTAGAGATAGATGTTGTGAATACAGAGCAAGGTGTATTTTTCCACAGGTTCTTTTGTTGTATGAAGCCAAGCATTGATGGATTTCTCAATGGTTGTAGGCTATTTTTGAGTATTGATTCTACATCTCTCAATGGTAGGCGGAACGGGCACCTACCTTCAGCTACAACACTAGATGGGCACAACTGAATTTTTCCAGTTGCATTTGGTTTTTTTGATGGTAAGACTACTAATAATTGGACTGGGTTTATGCAGCAGCTGCAAAAGGCAATTGGTGATCCACCTCATCTAGCTATTAGTTCAGATGCTTGCAAGGGATTGGAGAATGCAATGAAGAAGGTATTCCCTTGGGCAGAGCATAGAGAATGTTTTGTCCATCTAATGAAGAATTTTAGCAAAAAGTTTCAAGGGCAGGCATATGGGAGAATGTATCCTGCCGCTAGGACTTTTCAACAAGATTACCATGAATACTTGATGCAGAAGATGTATACAGTAAACAAGGATGTTGTGCAATTGGGTGAAAGACCATAAGGACCTTCCAGTAGCTAACCTTGCCGACAAACTGAGGTCCAAATTCATGGAACTTTATGCTAGAAGGAGAAGAATAGGTGAAAAGTTTGAAGGACATGTAATGCTGCCACTTGTTGTACGCCAGCTATATGCAATGACTCAGCAGCTTGGTCACTTGAAAATAGAAGCAGGTGGAAGGGATGAAGCACAGGTGTCAGAGGTCACTGCTTCATAGAAGATCATAAGACATGTGGTGAATATTAATGATCATTTATGTACCTGCAGGGAGTGGCAAGTGTCAGGTAAACCATGTGCACATACTTTGGCACTCATCATCACATATAGAAATACTAAGATGGAAGACTACTTGGATCCTTATTATTCAGTGCACCGTTTTAGACTTGCCTATGGTGGTGTGATCAAACCACTGCCTGATAAGTCTCAGTGGGTGCGTGTGCAACTTGGATTCAAAGTGATGCCACCACTAGATAAGAGAGATCCTGGAAGACAAAGGAAAAATAGAATACCTAGATGCCTAGAGAACAAGGGAAGCAAGCCTAGGGGAAAAGACAAGTGGCAAGTTATGTGTCCAAATTGCTTAGGTCTTGGCCATAGGAGTAACTCTCCAAAGTACCCTCTCAATGGAACAAAGAAGAGGTAAATGTGTATGACTTTTTAAAATAATGCGTACTTACTGGATATTTTGTGCTCATCTCAATTTTAATGTACAGGAAAAGTCGAGCCAGGAAAGGGAAGGCTGGGAGGCCTGCTGGTTGTAGCAAAGGTGATGCAACTCCTAGTCCATCCAAAAGGCAGAAGATTGTAGTGATAGAAGGCACGATGAAACCAACACTAGTCCTGGACCTGTTACAAGGAGGCAAAGGTGATTCCTAAAAACTAAAATCAATACTAGTCTCTTAAAACCTATTGCATTTAATAAACCAACACTTAGTGTGAAAGAAATGTGCATCTTACCTCGTGTACTGAACCATTCAAACTTACCTATGATATGTAGTGAAATTGAAGAAGGGACATGTACTGCAATGACCACTCCAAGAAAGAGGCTAGGTCTGAAGAAGAAACTCACTCTAAGGAAGGGGAAGAACATGGAATCTTGAATAATCGATGTTATGAAACTTTAGTCTGTCTCCATTAAATTCTCAGTCATCTTTTATGTATGTGAATTTGTGGTTCTAAATGGCTGGATGACTCTTTTGTATGGCTGATGGTTGTTTTCATGTGAACTTTGTGAACCTGTACTCTTATCAGGTTGGGTAGATAGCTAAGGTGCTGCTGTGAACCTATTTATTAAATCTATGTGAACAAGTACTCTTATTAAATCTTTGCTGAGATTGTGCGTTTTTTTATTAATTATTCTGTAGTTGTATGGGTGATTTTTTCATGTACGACACATTGTTTATATTTGTTTTGTGTAAAAATATTGCATCTTTATGAGAATTGGACCACCTGAAGGACATCCTGATGCTTAGGAGGCGTCCAGGAGATATCCAGGCTGTTTAGAATGAGCTAGGAGGTGTCCAGGAGGTGCTTAGGCCATTTGGAATGAGCAAGGGGCAGAAATGTCTTTTCACATGCTCGAAACAGTGAAAACAACTCTCTGGAACTGCGAAATCTTAGAAAAGACTAAATTTCAAAACAATTTGTATGATATAGGTCATATTTCTAAAGACGTGTAAATTCTGGGTCAAGTTTCTTGCTGCGTGCGAATAACAGGTCAGATTTCAAAATTTCTCGGTAGTCAAGCATCCTGCATTAGCTTCTTGCGCTCATCCATTGCTTGGGGTTCCTCTGCTTGCCCGGTTGATCATGGAGTCGACGGAAAGCTTCTTGGACCTAGCGCCCAACCTGCTCAGCCTGTTCCTTCCCATGGTTTACCACGTCTGGCTGTGGCGAGAAGCCCGCCTTTGCCCGCTGCGCATGTCCATCGGCATCAACGCCGCCTCTGGATCTGGACATCAAACCTTAGAAGGATTAATTCGGAAGAATCTTGCTGCTTCGCGTGCCATCATATGAAGAAGGCGCCGCTGCCGTCGCTCTGCTGTCCTCATGGGACGCAGTCACCGTGGAAGGACGCCGCTACTGCCATCTGTGGGTGCCGCGGGCAGGGGAGAGGTGCGCCGCGCCGCGCCGCCTCCTCCCTCGGCGCCTTTTCCGTGCGACGCGAGCCTATGTTGGGAAGAGGATAAAACGGAGGGCATATTAAAATTCTCCTTTGCGTGGCTGTTTATTAAAATTGAATAAATATAATAATGGGCGTAGTGGCTCTGTTTCTTTCGCTATAATTTAATATATGAAAAATACTTATGCTGACTTGTTAGAAAAGAAAAATATTATTCTGAATTATTGTAAGAGAATAATATTAAAGTAGTGCCGATAAACAAGACCAGTGTTAGCATATTAGACTAGATTTATGATGTCTGGCAAATTATGCCCATTTGCAAAAATGTTATGCTTTCGTGTCATGTATTGGAGACCACTCTTTTGTCCTTAATGTGATTTTGTTTTTCTGTGTGTTCGGTTACCGAACCGAGCATACTGCAGACACGTGCAATGTCAGAGCAAAATCGACTCTTAGTTTCAGTTTGCACCATGAGCAATTAAAAAAAAATGAAGCACAGCTCCCAAGTCACTTGCAGATGCAGTTGAAGCAAGAAAAATACTACTCCCTCTGTCCCGTTCAGTTTGTAGCTCGGAAATTGAGATTGTGAGGGAGGCACGATTTTCAAACCACGGCCTTATTTAGTTCCTAAATTGGGACCAAATTGTATGATGTAAAAAAAAATTCCCCGTCACATTAAAATGCTGGCACATATATAAAGTATTAAATATAGATGAAATTAAAAAATAATTACACAGTTTTGTTGTACGTTGCGAGACGAATCTTTTGAGCCTAGTTTGAAAATTTTTGGACAATATTTTACAAATAAAAACAAATGTACTGGGCACTGTACCAAATCGGTACAGTGCCTTGGTACAGTGCCCAGAACACCCGATTCGACGAACTAACTAAACTAACTTAATGGGACTGAGGGAATAGGTACATAGTACTTTTTAATTGTTTCATTGACCTAGTAACCGATGTTTGCATTAGAATGAACAAACCAGAGACAACATTGATTTTCAATTGGCATGTATGTCAGTTTCGGTTCGACATAGGACTGGAGCTGCACTTAGCAACCATATACATTGTCCATGATGTATCGCAGAAAATTATAGTATCCTTTATCATCAAGCAGTGCAATTCTCTATGCACCAATTTGATAAGCATTATTTAGAAATTTAGAACCAAAGTTTGTCTTATTTACTTGGCTTACCAGTCTGACTTATCAACCAGGATACAGTGTTTTTATCTTACAATAAAACATCTACAAACAATATTAATCGACTTATCAATCGTAGAAACGATCAGCTGATCAAGCCACCAAATCTTTCAAAACGATTTTCTAAAAATAAATTGATTCTTGTGAAATTTATACGAAACTCTTGCGTTCCAAATGGACCCTGGCTCGATCCTCAATATGAACTATTTTATCATTAATCCTACAAAATAAAGTTAACCACATATCCTTGTACTCACGAATCACTGAATCCCGCACCAGAGGCCTCGATTCCTCGATTTGTTCACAATGCTGACTCTGCTCCTGGGTACTATTGTCTCATTGAAGGGCAGGCGTTTTAACCTGAAGCATACATGCAGAAGCGGTCATGGCAATGAGCAGTCAGCCAATCACCATTACTGGAGTGTGTGCGTGGGAATTGTAATAAAAGGTACGCTGCTTAAACTTTTCTTTTGGTTTAGATAGCTTTAAAATTCCAAAACTTTACAAGATATTTAAACATATATGAAACATTAAATATAGATGGAAAAGATAACTAATTACACAACCTATCTGTAATTTGCAAGACAAATTTTTTAAGCCTAGTTACTCCATAATATTGAACAATAATTACCAAATACAAACGAAATACTACAGTTTAAAATTTTGTAAAGTTTTTGAATCTAAACAGTCATCTTAAGTTTGCTCAACGTATGTACTGGGATAGCAAATAAAAGCTGCAGTTTCCCCAGTCCATTCGAGTACTATCCTATCTCTCTTTGTTTTGCATTTTTCACACTACACCACAACCTATCTATAACGTCCTACGAATGGTCGCTATAAGTCGATATAGCGACCTACGGATGGTCGCTATAAACATATAGCGTCCAACTTGGCCGGTCCCTATAAGTGGCGTCGCTATAAGTTTTAGCGTTCGACCATACTTATGGCGACCGACCTTCGGACAGTGCGCTAAAAATATTGCGACCAACCGTTCGACACTAATTATAAACTTATAGTGACCAATGGTTTGACGGTACACATTATATAGCGTCCAATTGCTAGACGTTGTCCATACAAAATTAACAACATAATTATACATTAGCCTTAGGATCAATACTAATCATACAATCAATGAGCCATAAAATCACCAATTCCATTTTGAACAATACACAATCATGACAATGAAGCTCATCATAGTTCACAATTATATTATATCCATAAACATTTGTCTTATATTATTTTCCACAACTTGCACAAATAAGTTACATGGCATACGATTTGGCATCAAGATATATGCATAGCTCATAGACGCCTACACTAGTTGCACAACTTACATCTCATGGTTTGCTTGCACCCATTACAAAATGATTCATCACTTAAGTCTTAACAAAAGCAATGTCCAAAATAATGCTGGCCATGTTCACTTCCATCCAACTACTACCTCGCCATTACCTCCCACCTGCAAATGGATAAGAACTATAACAGAGTACAACAAAAAACTTGACTGGTACAAGAAATGGATAAGAACTATAACAGAGTATGCATACTTGGTAGCACTTTTCAATTACTCTACAATTCTAACTAAGTAGAAGGAGAAGCATCATCGAAATGCAATTAGTGCATAGAAGCACACTAGCTTCGTTTCAAGTTTTTTATTCTGCTATTGAGAAACCTTCCATCATGATCCTGTTTTCAAAAGCTCGAAACTACAAAAGGTAGTCATAGCAGATCAATCAATCAGGCGGAAGGACAGCAAGTAACTAATTTTTTACTTTAGATGATAGTATCAAAGTACAGAGAAAAATATGCCTGGAGCCTTAATGCACATACACAAAAAGATTACAAACCACTCTGTTTGCCAAAAGCAGGCTTCAACTTCTGAGAGGTAAAGACTTTAAAGGCCTAATGGGGTGCAAGGATCAATTGAAGAAAGGCATGTAAAGATGCTTAGGACAAAAGGCATACCAATATACTGAGGTTGTGATATCCAACACCACCATCCTGACAGAGCAGACCAATGTCGAGATAAGAACATAGTCCATTTCCTCATGTGCGCAGTTTATGCAATACAGCAATAGTGTGTTGCAGTCTGGGTGTTCTGATCCTGGTCTAATTCCAACATTTACCCAGCCTCTCTTTCCTGACAAGTGAAGGGGTAGATCCTGATCGATCTGTCCATGTAACATGCAGGGGGTTCAAAATTTTCCTTTTTCCATTCCTAATTTTTTGTTTGGTTGCGTCCTAGAGGCTAGAGCGAGAGGCGATCAATGAGTAAGCGCACGGTGGTGTCGCTTAGAGCAAATATAGTAATGAGTCGTAAGCAGGATAAATGCTGAGGTGGAGGAAAAAGAGAAGAAAATATAGAAGAGGTGGGTTGTAAGTTTACAACTAGCTTGGACACAAGAACTAAGAAATGTTATAAGATTGACAAGTGGACCATGTATTGATTGTGGTGAAACCATTATATGAATGTGCAGAGGTGTGTGTTGCAAACATCTATATATCAGTACTTGACTATATTATTAGCCTTGCTCTTATGGTGTCCCAACAAGATACTTTTTGCTAGTTATGTGATTTCATGGGAAAAGAGAACGTTAAAAACTGAATAGTTAGCGACAAGTTTTTGGCTTAACTCACACAGGTCCCTATAAATCTACTCTATCTGCCACCCGAAACCCTCTCTTACCTATGTTGTGAGGCTCATAATTTTTTTTCTTTTTTTTTATTTCTATCAGCCGACAATTTGCTTTTGCTTGTTGAGAATGCCATGAGCAACCACAATGTATATAGACCAATAGTCCATATGTATAGCGTTTGTGTTAATAGACCATAGCTATTGTTGTTGCCACAATATATATGAAACTTTCATGATAGAATCTGAAGTAATAGAGAGAAGGAACAAATGAGAATATTTATTTATTCTTTATGGGTAGTTCATAGCACTATGAATATCTTTTAATTTGCTATGAGTTGCTATATAGATCACTTCTACAATGTTTTAGCTAACATGTAGTGAATATTTTAAGGGCAATACTACGGTACATACTTTACTCCCTAGGAGGTAATACCTCAAATAAATCTGAGCCATCGATTTTTTTAATATTTTTTAATTAACTAATTGATTAAGTAACCTAGAAAAAGAAACAAAATTATTCTCAAATCTCCCTTATCATAGCATGCATAACATGCGCATGGCTACATCCTTCCTTTTCTATGTTTATTAGTAGAAAGGATTACGGCTAATGAAGATATTCTTTCTTTTTATGATTTTTTATTTATCTATGTGTGCTATATACTAATATTTTAAATCCCTATACACATAATTATTTTGTCCTAATAATAACTTAATATACACAATCCAGTTTGATCGGAAAAACACACAATCCAGTTCTCATTTATTTTTATGAAAATGAACAAGTTATGTTCATAAAAAAATATGTTACATTAATTACTTGATAAAAAAATAAATTGGGTCCACTACCACGTATCATTAAAAATGTTACATGGATATAAAAATTATAGTGCAACTTTTTTTATTACACAGTCAAAATAAATAGGTCTATTGTGTTCAAAAAAAAATATATTAAATATAACAGGACAAATACAAAGATTTTTGTATTAGTTCTAAATATAAATATCACGTCATACAAAACACGTCACGTCTCTATATATGTACACCTTATTCAACTATTGCATGCATGTATATCATTGTCCATGGTATATAAAGTTTTAGATCTCATCACGTTGTATGGAATAGGAAAGTTAGATTATATATGCATATTGAATCTAATAGGAAGATATTTTCTATATTTGTCCTCTTACTTTGTAGGAGGTAATACGTGATAATTGACATCTAGATCGACGATCCACAGTTATTTGTATGTACCATAGCAAAGCCTATATTTTAATGACTATGGACTGTTTTATGTCAACATTATAGTTACTTACTTAGGACGAGGAGCCGGTGTGCGTGAGTGAGTGTGAGACTCGGAAAGGGGCTTGGCGGCTGTGAACTCGTCAACTCAAGCTACGTAGGCGACGATGGGCCTGGGGTTAGGCAAGGGCGTGAGAGAGACAACAGCTATGATGTATATCACTTGCAGAATAATGTAATCATGTTTGCCAAACACATCCTAATCATATGTGCACCAAATTTCCTGCAGGCATTAGTATTCCTATGTGAGGGTAAGTTTAATATTTGCTTGATGCCGGCGAGGACATGCTATCTTTGTTCTTGACCGAAAAAACAATACTCCGAACAATCTTTTAGATCCATGGTTTGAAATGGGTGGATTAGTTTTGTTCTGTCCTGATTGCCAGTCATCACTATACTTGGACTCAGACTATGATTTTTTCCTGTTACCAACAATTTCCTCATCAGTGCTACCACTATGAGCGTGATGATTCCTTGTTCCGAAGAGTCATAAGAGAGTTGGTCGTCGTTGACCCCACAAGGTAATGCTATTATTGTTTTACGTAATAATCATGCTATCAATTTATAGGAGGGAACCAAAAGAAAAAACACACACACACACATTTTGTCAGATACAGAACCAGGGCAAAAGGACAGATCTGACTGATGCCTAGAACGTAACGAGAGGACTCGCCAATCAACGTGGCTCTGTTTGGAACGCAGAAATTCTTTTTCGTTCCTATGTTTTTTCTATAAAAATAAACTGTTTTTTATGAAATCCCTATGCAGTTCCTGTAAAATTCCTACGTTCCAAACATAACCTTATTAATTGCTTATACATACAACCTCTCTAACACTTTTGTGCCCTCTTCGTGTAAAAAGACTAACTACATATGTCATTCAAGCATACTCCCTCCGTCTCAAAATAAATGTCATTCTTGCTTTCCGAGAAGTCAACGTTTTTAAAATACCGGCAATTATATATTAAAATATATAAATAATTATGCTAAGTAATTAGTATCATTGAAAAGATCTTTAAGTCTAATTTTTTAACAAATTTATTTGGAGATATAAATGTTGCATGTATTTTCTACAAATTTAGTTAAAGTTAAGAAAGTTTAACCTACACGCAGTCCATAACGTCATTCTTTTTGGGAAGGAGGGAGTAGGTTCTATGTTAAAGTTACAAGAATACAAAGGTAATCCTCACCCACCTAATTTCAAGTTGGTACTAACCCATCAACTATTATCATATATGTGGGTCTATTATAGGATATTTTGCTGGAGTATTACATTGCATTCCCTTTAATGTATTCGGGGATGGAGGAGTATCTAACTAGTATTACTTTTGGAGGCTCTAGAATTTACAATAAATTTTGATGAAGCGTGCTATGAGAAAACATAAATTCTAAAAACTCTCACAATAATCATAAACATCTATTATTCGTTTCTACGGACTCTAATCATTGTTGTCAAAATTAGATATTGGATCTATTCTATTTTATAAAAATGTACACACCTCTGCCATTGTGAAAAACACATTAAGTAATCCATTTTCATCTAAAGTTCCCACATTTTTCATTATGAAAGATAACTAAAATAATCCCCAAAATTTCTATGTAAATTACTCACCTTTTCTATTATGTAAGATAATTCAAAATAACCCTCTAAATTTATATAAATTATTGACCTTTGCAATTATAAAATATAATTTAAAATAATCCATGAATTTATACCTAAAAATTACCCACCTATGTGATTATAAGATAATTTAACATAACCTCTAAATTTGCATTTGAATTATTCACCTCTACCCTTATAAAAAATAATGCAAAGTAACTCTTGGATTTATATCTAAATTCAAACCATTCATTAACGTGTCGTGCAAATTGCATTAAAAAAAATGACAATTTGTGAAGTAGTTTTTTTTGTTTCGTATGTAGAACCATTAGTAGGATGTGTAATGCCTGATTGGTTAAGTTACATTTGCTTCACGGAAGCATGCAAACATTGGTTGGGCATATAAAATTGATTAATAACCTTATAATTACTTTGATTGTCGTGTGAAGTCAAGCAACCGGGATCAGCAAGTAGAAGTAGCTGCAAATTTGGTCAAAAGTGTGGACCTTTATCTCCGTGCAAGGGTAAAGAAATGGGAGGTGGACGAGGAGGGATGGCGTGGGCTCTATAAAAAACGACATCGCCTCTTGCATTCTGCAGCTGCAATGCAATCCAGCGTCCTAGGATAGTTACACTTACACCATCACCACGTACGGCGCTACCTTTCGAGCAAACAAACTTCGATTCTCCCATTGATCTGATCTCCCATCTTCCAATCCACTTCTATCGTCATGCTCAGGCATCTTCTCGCCGTTCTTTGTGCGCTCCTTTTGTCGCTGCACACTCTTCCTTCATGCTCCGCGGAGACAGATACAATCTCACGAGGTGGTTCGCTGGCCGGAGACGAGAGGCTTGTCTCCAGCAACGGCAAGTTCGCGCTGGGCTTCTTCCAGACCAACAGCACCAATTCCACCAACGCCACCTCCAACTCATACCTTGGAATATGGTTCCACAAGGTCCCCAAGCTGACACCGGTGTGGAGCGCCAATGGTGACAATCCAGTCTCCAGCCTTGCTTCGCCGGAGCTCATGATCTCCGACGACGGCAATCTGGTCATCATAGCCCATGGCACCAAGGTCTGGTCTACCCAGGCCAACATCACGGCCAACAACAGCACCGTTGCTGTTCTGCTGCCCGATGGCAACCTTGTCCTGCGGAGCTCCTCCAACTCCTCGGACGTATTTTGGAAGAGCTTTGACTACCCAACCGACACCCTGCTACCCGGTGCAAAATTGGGCAGGAACAAGGTCACCGGTCTGAACCGCCGTTTTGTTTCAAGAAGGAATCTGAATGACCAAGCTCCTGGTGTCTATTCCATTGGCCTAGCTCCAGGCCCTGATGAGAGCATGAGGCTGTCATGGAAATCGTCTACAGAGTATTGGTCTTCTGGTGAGTGGAATGGGAGATACTTCAACGCAATACCGGAGATGTCGGATCCAGCTTACTGCAATTATATGTTTGTTACCAGTGACCAGGAGTTCTACTTCTCCTACACCTTGGTGAACGAGAGCACAGTATTTCAGGTTGTGTTAGATGTCTCTGGTCAATGGAAGGTGCGCATATGGGACTGGGACAGAAATGATTGGGTCACATTCAGCTACTCTCCAAGAAGTAAATGTGACGTCTACGCTGTTTGTGGAGCTTTCACAGTCTGCTCTTACAACGCAAATCCGTTGTGCTCCTGCATGAAGGGCTTCTCTGTAAGATCGCCTGAGGATTGGGAACTGGAGGACAGGACTGGTGGGTGCATCAGAGATACTCCATTGGATTGCAATGACAGCAACAAGCCTACAAGTATGTCAGATAAATTCTATCCTATGCCATTCAGTAGGCTTCCCAGTAATGGCATAGGTATACAGAATGCTACAAGTGCAAAATCATGTGAGGGATTTTGTTTGAGTAATTGCTCTTGCACAGCATATTCCTACGCCCAAGGTGGTTGCTCTGTTTGGCATGACGATCTAACCAATGTAGCTGCTGATGACAGTGGGGAAATTCTCTACCTTCGTCTTGCTGCAAAAGAGGTGCAAAATGGGAAAGACCACAAACATGGGATCATCATCAGTGTTAGTGTTGCTGTGGCTGTAAGCACTGTCACCTTAGCGTTCATCTTCCTAATTGTGATCTGGAGAAGAACTAAGCGATCTAGTCGTCCAGTAGACAGTGATCAGGGAGGCATTGGGATCATTGCATTCAGGTATGCTGATATAAAACGTGCAACTAACAATTTCTCGGAGAAGTTAGGCGCAGGTGGTTTCGGTTCTGTATTTAAGGGGTGCCTGGGTGACTCGGTTGCCATAGCCGTGAAAAGGCTAGATGGTGCCCAGCAGGGAGAGAAGCAGTTCAGATCTGAAGTGAGCTCAATAGGCATCATCCAGCATGTCAATTTGGTAAAACTTGTCGGGTTTTGTTGTGAAGATGATAGGAGGCTACTTGTGTACGAGCACATGCCAAACCGTTCCCTTGATGTCCATCTGTTCCAGAGCCATGTTAGTAGCGTTTTGGGTTGGAACATTAGATATCAGATAGCTCTTGGTGTTGCTAGAGGGTTAGCATACTTGCATCATAGCTGTCGAGACTGCATAATACATTGTGATATCAAACCACAAAACATACTTCTTGATGCATCTTTCATTCCAAAAATAGCAGATTTTGGGATGGCAAAGTTTCTAGGGAGGGATTTTAGCTGCGTTCTAACTACAATGAGAGGAACTATTGGATACCTTGCTCCTGAATGGATTAGCGGAACAGCTATTACAACGAAAGTTGATGTTTACAGCTATGGGATGGTTTTGTTGGAGATCGTATCAGGAAGGAGGAACGCTGGTAAAGAAGCTTTTACTGATGATGCCCATGCCAAGTGTTTTCCTGTGCAAGTCGTGGACAAGCTTCTTAACGGTGGTATTGGAAGCCTTGTGGATGCAAACTTGGGTGGCGATGTCAACCTAGATGATGTTGAAAGAGTCTGCAAAGTTGCATGTTGGTGCATTCAGGATAATGAATTTGACCGCCCTACAATGGTTGAGGTAGTACAGTTTCTTGAGGGCTTATCTGAGCCTGATATGCCTCCAATGCCAAGATTGCTTCATGCTATTGCTGGTGGCTCACCTTGATGTCCTAGAAGTACTGAGATAGACGTCTTCTAAAGAATGAATGTTGATGTACGTTATACATGTTATACCTCTTTGTGACGATACGTGTGGATGACCTTGTAAAAATATATTTCTGGTGATTATACCATGTTGGATCTCTGTTTACATCCACGTATACTAAGCACTACTGCAGTAGCCAACTGGTGAAGTTAGCATAACCTCTGCTATCTTCAAATGCTCATATCGATCTAAATTATATCAAAACAAGTTTTATTTGAAGCCACTCAAATTTAGAACTATAGTAATTGCTAGGAAAAATTGACTCTTGGACATTAAAAGTGACCGTCCTTTCCTATCAGACACGTATAATGGAAGACATTCTGATTCTTTGCAAAATTTTTGGTTGACACCATGCCTAATAAAATACTTAAATAAAATAGATATAAAATCGTATAATTACCCAAAAATTGTATTAAAAAATCTTCTATGTTCTACATGATGAGAACTATACAATCAAAATGTTGTTTTGCACTGAAATAATCATTTTGCCCCTCTTCATAAATAGACAAACTTAACTATAGTAAATTTGTTCATATATTTGTAGGACACTAAAAATCTTGAAAAAAATCATAGAATGCATACATCATCAAATCTTGACTATGGTAAAAATATTAGCTCAAAATAATGAAGTTTATGATGGTACATTTAGCATGACCGGGTTATAGATTTATCTTTTATCAAGTTCAATTGATATATTAAATTTTATTATTTCGAGCTACTTTTAGCATAGTCATGATTTGGTTATGTACACATTCTGTGATTTTTCTAAACTTTTAGTGTCACATAAATATATGAATAGATTAACTATGTATAACTTTATCAATTTATGAAGAGCGACAAAATGATTATTTTAATGCAAAACAATATTTTTACTGTAAAGTTCTTATCATATAGAGCATAGAAGATTTTATAGTATAATTTTGGACATTTATACGATTTTATATCTATTTTCTAAAAATATTTTATTGGGCACGGTGTCTACTAGCAAATTTACTAAGAACCGGAGTCTTCTGCAGCAAATCACTCAATTTTAGATGTGTTGTGTAGCAAATCACTCCATTTTAAATGTCCAACAACAAAGGATGGTCATTTGTTCAGGAGCCAATTTTGTCTAATTGCTACGATGTATATATCTTGTTTTTTCTTGTGCCTCTGTTTTGTATATTTTGTTACAAACATCCCTAAACTTGTCTATCGATAACTTGATTTGATTTATAGACCACTTTGTCTAGGTAAGAAAGAAACACGATCGGCGTCGAGGGAGACAAATGCCGGTTAGTCGATAGAATATAAATGAGAGACGAAGGCAAAAATATATTTTCACATAGATAGGAAAAAGTTCTTCTCTAAAAAAAAGGAAAGAATAGAAAAAGAAGTAAAAGAAGAAAAACATGAGAAAATATTTAAAGCGACAGATTCAGCGTCTCTGGTGTCAAATATTGAAATACACACGAATTAAATGTTACAAATTCAGCGAAACGTGCTAACTGAGTAACTGAGTCCAAACTATGAAATTTCTCAATTCATTTGAGTATAATCTCAATAGCTGACTGTACCCCGTACCGTAACCCCTTCAGCCCCTCTTGCGCTTCTCGTCCCACCCGAGCGCGGCGGCGCTCCTTCTGCCTCCTCCAGCGCCGGCTCTACTCCCCACCGGCGTTGCCCCCTCCTCCAGACCTCCCCACCGGCAGCACCCTCACCCCGTCACTCCCTCCTCCGCTGAGTGCAGCAAGTGCTGATCAGGTGCATGAAACCCTGTTTCAGTTTGATGTATTCGACAGAATTTGTGCTTGGTGTTTGCGTTGATTTGTTCTATTCTGCGATTAGCTCGGTTAGCTCACTCTCCTTCGAATCCGTTCGCTTCTTCACAGTGGGTGGGCTGGATATGGTGCTGAGGCGGGCGGCGGCCGAATGCCCCAAGAAGGTTGCGGGGCTGACGGATCTGGTGAACCTGCCCACCCAGTTGCGAGAGTTCGCCGGGGGCCGGTCCCAAATGTCGCATCTCTCCTTCTTCCTCCGGGTGTGGTCGCACATCAAGGACAACAAACTTCAGGTACTACTTCCCATGTATGCATATGGCAATAGACTGGGCCTTTGTTTCTTTCCGAAGAAATCTGTAATTAGTCGCTATGGTTAGTGTTGGTGCTCGGTGCAGTAGCAGACCTAGGATTTTTCCATGGAGTATGTTGTACCAAAATTTTCATGGCATACAGCAAAATTAATTTAGAAATTAGGTGAAACCCGTAAATTCGGTAAAGTACCATACAAATTGTCCCACAATCGGGTATATACATACAAATATAAAACACAAGAAGTCTTAAATTAAATACAAATAGTTCAAACAAACTAATATATGAAATAGAAGCTTAAATGAACAAATAGGATTACATCAGTATATTTTGGGTCTATGCAGAAAATGCCCTCTCAACACTCGTTGTTGTCACTGGTAGCAGCAATACCAATTCAATTTAAGAAACCAAATCATAAACTTTGTGTCTATTTGTTTCAACTAGCTTAACTGAGAGGTCAGCAAGGGTTTCAAGGCCATTGAATCTATCATCTTGTCTCATGTTATAAATATAGTTATCAAGTTGAATAAATCGGAACCAAATATATCGTTAGGGTAGAACTCAGCATGTCTGCATACCTTCTGTGCATGAAAAGAAGCAAATGAGCCGGAAAGGTTGAGGGCCGACATAAAAGAAAGTGACTTCATATCAACCTCATCGAATTGATTATCAAGCTCTTGACTAATTTTATCAATATCCCCAATATATACTTCTCTTCAGAAGTAAATTGTTCATATGAGATTGTGTCAAAAATCAACAGTTATGAGAATAAACTTTATTTTGGCACGAAGCATGAACGCAGTTTTCATTTTACCACTGATTTTTTTTTTCCATTTTCACATTCTTTATTAGGAGTCCCCTCCCCTCCATTGGCCAAATATTACATGTTAGTGATATAGTGTGTGTCAGAATACTAGTGCACAATCTTGACCAAACTGTTTGTGTTTCCACTGGTTCTTTTGGTGGCTATTGTTGTAGTTGGGCACTGGCTAAACTGGTATGAGAAAAAACTGACAAGCAACTCATTCCTTGTACCTTCCTGACCATATGGGTGTGCAGATAATGTATAAATAATAACTCTGATGAATGCCTTCTCACAGCATGAATCTATGCAGAAAGAAAGAAAAAACCTAGGATTCACTTCTAAAAAACCATACTAACGATCAATTGTGTTATTGTGATATGCTTGGTTCACGAGTAAACAGATTAAAGATCAAGGAAACTCAAATAACAAGCTGCTGCTGCTACTGTGACAGGGCCTGTTATCAGTTGGCTGCCACTCCCAGTTATTTGTGCGAAAATGAAGAACAGTGTTTTGTTACAGAAACAAAAAATTTCATTATGTGGCTTCATCATTATTTTCTTTTCAGATGATAGTAACTATCCTGATTTGCAGGACCCAACGAACAAGAACATTGTGAAATGTGATGAGAAGCTGAAGACTGTGTTATTGGGCAGGTCCAAAGTGGAACTCTCTGAACTACCAATGATTGTTAAGCTCCATTTCCCAAAATTTCCAAGGTAGTGATGACACAGTATTGTATATTGAAGTTTTGTGGGACCTTGATAGGATAGATGCAATCATATATGTATTATTTTTCTTAAATTTCTATTTGTCGACCATGTACTGGAGCGAACTATACATTGTGTTTACCAATTAGTTTGGTTGTCTTTTTGATAACATGTTTGAAGTATCAATAACTTTACTCATGTTTAACTGAAGAAACAGGATATGCAGGACAAAGATCTTTTGTTGGGAATTAGTACATCTTGACTTAAATCATGCAGAACTTCAATGGCACACTTGATTTTAGGACAATAGAATGGTAGTCATATGTAGCGGTTGTTGACTGAGGTTTGTGTGGAGGGTTTGGCTTTGATTTGGTTTTGAGCCTTTGAGTTTGAGGGCTTGAGGCTGTTGAGGAGGTGGAGATAGTGCTAGCTGCTGGTTTATATTACTGTTCTATTGCTGGATTGTTTCATAGAAGAGTAGTTTGGATGGTGGGATTAGTAAGTTTGGTAGTTGGACGAGGTTATGTAAGGTTGCATTGATGATATTGCGCAGTTCATAGGGATATTTGTTGTGCAAAGATATTGTTTTGTTCGGTCGGGTGGTGTTATGGGCTGAGTTGTGTTGCCTAGCAGTATGTGATTGACTGACCACGGTGCTCATTAGTCTCGCTCCCATGGTGTGAAGCACCACAGTTAAAAAAAGTTCATTCACAAATTTAACATGTTCAACTGCACACAGGAATTTACACATTTCAGTCAAAATAATAATGTAATTTACATAATGTTGATAGTGGGCTTCCTGCAACTCCTTGGAGTATCTTTGGGAGTGGAGGCACATCGACCTCACGTAGACCTTCTAGAATCTGAACAATCTCAGCCATTGCCGGTCGATCGAACTCCTTGTCTTGGATGCACCAACAAGCAGCTTTGCAAGCACGTTCAACCTCTTCCATATTAACATCTCCAGGGACTCCAGACAATTTAGGATCCACCAAACTCTGCACATCACCCTTGAGAAGATTATTAGCAACTTGCAGAGGAAAATAAGCATCATTGTGACCACAACTAGTGCAGTGTTCATATGTGTTTCTCCTTCCTGATATAATTTCCAATAACACCATCCCGTAGCTATAAACATCGACTTTTGTTGTAATAGCCACTCCGCTAAGCCATTCAGGAGCAAGATAACCTACAGTTCCTCTCATAGTCGTCAAGACTCCGCTGAAATTTCTTTGTACCAATTTTGCCATCCCAAAGTCTGCAATTTTAGGAGTGAACGATGCATCAAGAAGTATGTTTTCTGGCTTAATATCACAATGTATGATATATTCCTGACAGCTCTCGTGCAAATATGCCAGTCCTCTTGCAACTCCTAGGGCAATTTGATACCTATTTCTCCAGTTCAGGAATGTGGCACTGTTCTGATCTAGATGAACATCAAGAGAACCGTATGGCAGGTACTCGTAAACTAGCAGTCTCTTATCTCCCTGACAACAGAAACCAATCAGTTTAACTAAATTAACATGTTGGATCATACCGACTGAGCTCACTTCAGCTCTGAATTGCTTCTCCCCTTGACGAAGACCGCCAAGCATTTTCACTGCTATGATGGATCCGTCAGGTAAAACCCCCTTGTAAACAGAGCCGAAACCACCGCTCCCTAGCTTGGATGAGAAACCTTTTGTTGCCTGCTGCAGGTCGGTGTATCTGAATGCAACAATTCCATTGCCACCCTGAACACTGTTTGACACGCGACAATATCGCTTGGTTCGGTTCCTCCAAATCAGCAGCAGCAGCAGGACAAGTCCAAACAAAGCCAGCATAGTTGCACCGCTGGTAACAACCCAAACCAGCATTTTGCTTCTGTGGTTTCCCGAAATTCTCAGCTCCTTTGCAGCAAGGCGAACTTTCAGGAATTCCACCTTGGTACTAGTAAGGTCACTGTACTGTTGTTGTCTGACATTAAACAGTTGATCATGCCAGACATAGCAGCCATGGTCATCACTGAAGGAATATGCAGTGCATGAGCAATTACTTAAGCAAACCTTTGCACACTCACCTTCATTAGTAATAACCGTCAATAAGGTCTGAGAATCCGGGGGCAGTCCGGAGCATGGAATGGAGTAGAATCCATCTGTTGAGCTTGAGCTCCTGGTTTTGTTGTCACTGCAATCTAATGGAGAATTTCTGACGCACCCTCCTCTTCGATCTTCTAGCTCCCAATCCTGAAGCGATTTGATGGAGAATCCCTTGATACAGTCGCAAGAGGGGCTTACATTGTCATTGCAAACTGAATAAGATCCACAGACTGCATAGACATCACACTGAGATTTCGGCTGGACAGCAGAAATTACCCAATCCTGCAACTGCTCGTACCATATGAACGCCTTGAGCTGACCAGAAACCTCCAGCGAAAGGCGCGTGATCACGTTCTCGTCCCTCAACGGGGTCACGAGATACTCCTCTGTGCTGCTGTTGATGAATTCAGAAAAGGTACCCATATCTGGTATAGAGTCGAAGAATCTGCCGTTCCATTCGCCGCTTGACCAATACGTCACTCCCGAACTCAACTCTACGAGGATGACCTGGGCAGCACCAGTCGGGTCCAGCTCCAACGCGTACGCTCCGGCAGCCTGGTCCACCGAGTTCTTCCTGGAGACAAGACGGCGGTTGAGGCCCGTGACCTTGTCCCTGCCGAGCTTTGCGCCAGGGAGGAGGCTGTTCGTCGGGTGGTCGAAGCTTTGCCATAGGACGTCGTCCGACGATGGGCTCGAAGATCTCCGCACGATGAGGTTCCCACCGTCTGTCAGCGTCGCCATCGTGTCGTTGGTCGTGGTGTTGGCTTGGATGGACGTGGACCAGATGATGGATTTGGTGGCACGGTTCAGGACGGCAAGGTTGCCGTCCGGGGAGATTGCGAGCACCACCGTGGTGAGATCGGCAATCGGATCGTCCTCGTTTGCGACCCACAGGGGAGTTATGGTGGGGACTCTGTTGATCCATATGCCCAGGTAGTAGTACCAGTAGTTGTAGTTGGAGTTGGAGTTGTTGCGAGATGTTTGGGTTTGGAAGAAGCCAAGCGCGTACTTGCCGGTGCTACAGACGAGCTTGTCGTTGCCAGCAAGCGCTTGGCCAGGCAAGATGGTGTTGGTGTCCCTTCCAGTTCCAGTAGCAGAAGCAGAGGAGTGCACTTCCGGGATGTTCAGCTGGAAGAAGATGACTACAGAGTAGTAGGATGAGAGGCATGGCGGAATTCGAGCGTTGGCGTTGGATGGTTTGGAAGCGCCAGTCGATGCGATGCACGGCGCAGCTACATAAATCGATTTCCGGCGATCAGCATACACGGGCTACAAGATTCCCCAAACTTGCAGGCTTTGGTCTGCCATGGCGGCTGCGGGCGAACTCGAAATTACGGGGGGGAAAGGCAAACATCAGTCTGAAGATTCCACGGTCGTGACTCGCCAGCACGGTCAGCAGCACTGTTCAAAGGAACGGAAACGTGTGCGTACAAGGAGCATGCCCGGAGGCATATGTACGTGAGGTGCTTGCAGTGTGCCTCGTGCAAAGGACCGGAAACGGATTTGTTTCCGTGTATTATTGTTTACTAGCAAATATACTCGTGCGTTGCAATGGGAATTATTTTTTTTCTTTCTCATCTTTAATGTTATAGTCAATCTGTGCATAGTCTATGATAAAATTCACATATGAAAATATCTTACTTATTCAATTATATATGCTTAGTCGTGGCTGCCAACGTGGTGTTCTTTTGGTTTGATTTGGAGCTCTTTTGCTTTCTATTAGTATCGACGCGAGATTGTTTAATTTCTCTTCTTATTATCCTTTTTATATTTGAAGTTAATAGGATTTATAGCTCTATTTAGACTACAATTAGAACTCCTAGCTTTATCTTTGTTTTCTATTAGTACCGACCCTGAGATTGCTTAATTTCTAGAAAGACAGGTCACAAAATGGATGGACGTAAAAAAGAGCCTAAAATTTTACCTCTTTATTATTAGGTATATATAAAAATATAGATAGTAAATATGCCCGTGCGTTGCAATAAAAATATAGTTTGTCACGTAGTCACTTAAAAGATTTGCGATTTAGAGATAGAATTGGATTTCATACTCACGGCCTCAAATTATTCTCTTAGATACATTTAATTTTCATCTATTAACAAAAAAAATAGTATATTAATTGCAAATTGATAGTTACATCATTTACTACGGGACGGGCGGTTCATCCGTCGAAGTTTGAGTCTACACGGACTCTGAAATTTGCGTTAGGGATAGTTACAGATCGGGAAATCCTTTGCTCCAGACTTGAACTCTGTTGCTTTATCCGATTTAGTTTTATTTATTTGATTTGATTTAGGAGTCCGAGCAAGCACACGGACGGTAACACAAAGCAGTGTTTTTCCAACTCTGTTGCTTATCGGTAATACAAATCAAATACGGAAGGTCAGACGTTCCAACTCGTATTAGAGTAGAACACAATCCATATAAAAATAAATATAGACGAACATTCATGAAGTTATTTAGGGAAAGACGGATAAAAAATACGACTGAAATTTTACCTCTTTATTTATATATATATATATATATATATATATATATATATATATATATGCTCTGCTGGCCGTGCTAGCTAGCTGCATGTTTTTTGGATTTTTTTTTTGTTTTTTTTAGAATTAGCTAGCTGCATGGTGGCCGTAGTACACGTTTGGCACCTGTTTTTTTTTTTGAACAACCTGGGCTGGTTGTTTTTTTTTTTCAAAGACCTGGGCTGGCTAGTTGCGTAGGTCAACGTGTGCTGTTCAAGTTGGACACGTTTGGGTACTGGGCTTGTCTTGGGCTATCGAGCAAAGCCGCTCGTGTTGGGCTGTCGAGCAAGCCAAGAGCCGGTTCGGACTTCTTGGGAGATAAAAGGAGACTGACGGGGAGTTTCGGTCTTGTGCATGAAAAAGGAGCCGTCGGAGCTGATTTTAGGGTTTGAGATCACGTGGTGATATTTGTAACAGTATATCTAACATACTAGTCAAAATATTTTTAAAGTTAAATTTGGTTATTGTTAAAAAAATATCTTCAACAGACTCTATAAATGACTCTTCAAATTTAGTAGTTATGTATCCCACCTCATTCGCTCTGTATTTTGGATAACATACTTCACTAGCCATTCATCTTTTAATTTTATAGATTCTGTTAAAGTACTTTAATATTATCTATTTTAGAGAGTAATAAAATCAGTAAAATTTAGCTAGTCTTTTTTGGCCAATTTCTTGGATATGCTCTAAGGATACTTGTGCTTGTAAACACATCTATGCAATAATAAAGATAAGGTTTGGTAATGGATGGGTTGGTAATCTCGCTCCTTGCTTTGTTTTTCATGCCTAGCTTTTCATTTTAGATTGATTTCTTGTTCTTGAGCATAGACTTATTGATCAATATAAAACTGTTTTAGTGAATCATGTTATTGATATGAGAAGTTTCATTGATCAATATTTCATAGATTTTGCAAATTCACAATTTTAGGGCTTGATCAATTCTCATCACCGTACCGTCAAACACAGAGCATGCTTGTTATTTTTATATCTCCAGTTCTAGACCTCTGATTGGCATGATTCTAGTCAGGTCAGTTCAAGAGTTTCATCTACTTTAAACCGTAAAAGTTTGAGGTCATTCAGAGCTACAAGTTTGGTCAAGATTAGTTTTATTAGAAGTGTAGTGTTCTATCCATAATAGAAAACGAGGCTTAAATAGGTTTTTGTGTTTAGGGGAAGTTTTAAAAATTAAATCTTGTCTACTGTAACCTTTCACCATCTCTGATTGCATATCTAAGGTCATCCTCAATGGGAGTTTCATGGCACAGTTTCTAACGCAGATAAATTTTGGAAACGGTGCAGAGGACCATGAAACTTTCTCTAGTCTCATGAAACTCTCATCACCTCTCTCTTTATTAATACAGTGTCATATCAGCATATTTAATGCCCATGAAACTTAGATGAAACTCCATTAAGAGTGACATAAGTGTGAATCGATCCTATAATACATTTATTGTACATTCATTGTTTCTACCTGCTGCTTATCATTTATACCATAGATGAAAGACCCCTAGATATCTGTTCCAGCTTCCTTTGTCCTTCACTTCACCTTGCATGTCCCTCGCCCTCTGCAGATTTCTCTTGTTCCTATACATCCTACAAGATTGTGCTGCCACAGACACCATCGCACCTGGTCAAGCACTTGTTGGCAGCGACAAGCTCATCTCTAGCAATGGGAATTAGGCACTTGGCTTCTTCCATACAGGCAGCAAGTCCAACAACACACTGAACTGGTACCTAGGTATTTGGTTTAACAAAATTCCTAATTTCACTCAAGTATGGGTTGCAAATGGTACCTAGGTAATTGCTCTTGCACTGCATATTCTTATGGAAAATATGGTGTTGCTCTATCTGGCATGGCGAGTTACTTAATGAACCTACTGACGGTAATGAAAGAAATGGTTTACCTTCACCCTGCTGCATTTGAGTTAGAGAGTGGGAAAGGCAATAGGAATTGCATGGTCATTATTGGTACGGTGTTCCCATTGGCACAACCATTGTCGCTTTAGTTTTTATTATCCTCATAGTGATTTGGTGGAGAAAGGGGAAATGGTCTAGACTCAAAGTAGACAATGACCAAGCACTACCGGAGACGGGCTTTTTGTCGAGTGCCCGTTCGTGCTTTCCATCGGGCATTCGGCAAAAGCTATGTTTGTCGAGTGTCGCACTCGGACTCGGCAGAAGCCCCTTTTGCCGAGTGCCTGGCACTCGGCAAAGAAAACCACTCGGTAGTAGATGGTTTGTCGAGTGTCTGGCACTCGACAACGTCTGGCACTAGGCAAACGACCCTTTTGCCGAGTGTGAGGCACACGACAACGCCAACACTCGGCAAACGGCGTTAGGAGCCGACGCCGTCAGCGGTTTGCCGAGTGTCTCCGTTAGGCACTCGGCAAACCTAGCCTTTTGCCGAGTGCTTTCCATGGAGCACTCGGCAAACCCTCCGTCACCGTGCGAACGTCCGTTACCGTGCACTTTTTTTTGCCGAGTGTCTCTTCGATTTGCCGAGTGTATTAGAACACATGGCAAAGACTTTGCCAAGTGCCCGACAAAAAACACTCGGCAAAGAATCTTTACTGTTAACGTTGTTACCGTGTGCGCTTTGCCGAGTGTGGCACTCGGCAAAGGGCCTGTCTTCAGTAGTGAAGGTAGCATTGGCATAATTGCATTCAAATATGGTGACTTGCAATATGCAACAAAATAAATTCTTAGACATGCTAGGAGCATGTTGTGGTTTTGACTCTGTATTTAAGGGGTGCCGGTGTGAGTGTGACTCGATTGCTATAGCAGTGAAAAGGCTCGATGACGCCTGACAAGAAGAAAAGCAATTCAGGGCAGAAGTAAATTTGATTATTGGAATCATCCAGCACATAAATTTAGTGAAATTGGTTGGATTTTGCTGCGAAGGTAATTGGAGGTTACTTGTGTATGAACTCATGCCAAATGGCTCCTTAGATTCTCATCTTTTCCAAAGTAGTCGTTAGTGTTTAGAGTTCTTTTGTCCGCTTATTATATGCTGGTTCTAGTTCAGTCATCTTGTGCCGTGGATGATCCGTCTGGTTCCTTTCTGCTGTGACTATGCGTTCGATGTTTGTGCGGTGGATCGTCGGGTTCATTTATGGACGTCGTTGGCCGCGTTGCTTTCACTGTGTGCTAGTAGTGCAACTAGCAAGCTCTGCCTCTCTCTCTCTTTTTTTTTCTTCAACGGAACAGTGCGGTGTAATTTTATTAAAGACGAAAGCAGCCGTAGTAAATAGTAATAATGCAGGACGTAGTGCTATCACTGGACGCTTAAATGACAGAAAAAGAACTGCAACTAAAAACAACAGCTAATTTTCATTTTCCTGCCGGGTCCTCCTCTTGCTCCTGCTGGACAGCGTTTGCTTAGCCTCACCATCTTACCTTGCCTAGCCTCATCTTACCAGTCAAGGATAGCTGTTTGGTAGCAGGTCTAGATCCTTGCTTTTCTCTTGAGGCACCCGAGGCTGCTCCCTCGCCTCTCAGTCGTCCGCCTCCTGGCTATTGGCCGAGCATGCACCCGCATCACGTCTGCGATGCTTCGTTGGTGAATGTCATGAGGTCAAAAATGGATCTTGAATCGTGCATAAAAATGTCAGGAGTTCAATGATAAAAACAATTTTTAAATCAGATGTTTCTTTGAGGATATATCATGAAAAAAAAAACGAAACAGATTAGATTGAATACGTGCGTGGATGCATGCATGCATGCACCAGCTTTGTTAGGTTGTGTCAGGTGGAACGTCAGGCTCGCATAGAGGTTTCTATATGGAATAGTAACAAATTAGTTTTAATTCATCCAACCACTATTTCTAATACAACGTCGTGATAAAAACTTTTCTACATAGCTGGACCTAAAATTTTATGCATCTCCCACCCACCAGCCCACCGCCCACGCGACCACCCATGCTCGCCAGGTGGTTCGCTGGCTAGGATGGTTGGCTAGGGCTTCCAATAAGCTATCAGAAACCCTGATCATCAGTCTCCACCTACCACCTTCACATTAACTAGTACTCATATGATATATAATAATTGATGTTACACTTTTTACCTCCACTAATGAGCCTAAATGAGCATGAAAGTCCATTAGAAAAAATAGGCAATTGGGCTTACGAAGAGATAGGAACTTAAGAGATTTTTGCAATTTCTCGAACTCTTTTAAACTATTTGAAAATGTTTGGCACCAACCTTTTTTCTGCAAACTTTTTTAAGTCAAACCTATTTTAAAAAATATTTTAGAACAAAAGAAAAAAGTATACAAATGTAAATCAATTTTATAAATTGATTTCTTTTGCTCAAATAAAACTATGCAGACAACATGAATTCAACAAAACAATTAAAATAAAACTATATAGAAAAGAAAATCATATTTTTTTTATATTAAAATTGTCAAGAACCTAATTAAATCTTGGAAAAAATTAAAAATTTTACAAAATCATATACTTTATTTAGTGTAAACTATCCACATCCCAAAATGAAAACTTTGGGGTGTCATAATGAGTAATTTAAATATTGAGTCATGGGTTACTTTATGTCCTTTTACGCAATAGAAAAGGTTGATAATTATTTAGAAAATAGAATATGTACAACAATTATTAATATAAATAGTGATCAGGTTATCAAGAATTGATTAGGACAAATGGTTCTATTTTTTGTGAGAATTTCTAGGATCTATCCTTTGTTTTCCTACCGAGTCTTGTGAGGATTAATGTGTAGGCTCCATTGGAGACCTCTAGTCAGATCTAGTAACTATCACTTTTCTAGCATGGTATGTATTTAGCTAAAACCTAATCTTAAGATATATAAACCATTGTTGCATCCCTTTCGGTGACCTCATGAATCTATACTTTAGCTTTTAGCTTTTAATCAAGTTGTGGCAATTTTTCTCATGCTAAATAGGAATTTTGTTGTTCTATATCATCTTTTATTCAAAAACTATTTTTTTATCAAAAAGAGTTTTAAGTCCTAATAGTATTGTTTTCTGCATGTTAAGTTCAAACTCAGCTTGCACCTCGCACTAGACATGTTGAATTTGTTACATCACATGATATATATATATATATATATATATATATGTGGAGTATTGTTTTATATAGTATTAATATGAATTAAAGTGAATTGTCAGTTATTGCTACATGGTTTGTTAAGTGAAACGAAGTTCCATGCTTTATAGGTCTTTATTAAAATAAATACTTATCCTAATGTTAGGGGGTTATTTTGAATTATGTTTCATAAACCAAAGGTGGGTAATTTATATATAAATGTAGGGTGTTATTTCAAATTATCTTTCATAACAGAAGAGGCGGATAATTTTACATACAAAATTAGAGGTTAATTTTTTATTAGCAGAGATGAGTAATTTTTTATAAATTATAATAGATCTTATGGCTATTATTCATAAAGATAATTAGAGTCTACCAAATTAATGTCTAGAAAATATTTCTAATTATCGTGATAAGTTGCATAATTTTTTTTAATAAAAAGAGTGATGGAGAAAGTAAAAAAAAACCAAACGTATTGTGATTTAGGATGGAGAAAGTAATAATTATATAAGAAGATTCATTATTAGCATGGGCACCACCACAGAATAGGTCAGGCGGCATCAAAGCCTGAGTCCACTCTTCAGTCATCAGGCTTATCACTAGTCGATATTTTGTCACATCAATCTTTATCGATACAGGGTCACAAAATTGATCAAAGTTAATTACATAAGTGCCTTCTTCAAGAAATGTAAAAAAATATAGGAGATGCTCTATCTATCTACAAAGAAAAGGAAGAAAGATCAGTAACGGGCATTGAATGCCAATAAGCTGGTTCTCTGTCACTTGAGCAAGTCGTCGAAAATAGCGACAGAACTAATTTTGGTCACTACCCGCTACTACTATTCGACTTTAGCGTGCTCTCACTTATTTTCTCTACCACTAAAATCAAACGATCACGTTCAATATTTCCCTTCTGATTTTTTTTATATAGCCGCATTGACAAGTTGTATAAAATCACTTTTATTCACAAGATATAAAAAATAACTTGTGTATATAAGTTGTATTTGATAATTAATTGTGTTTCTAAGTTTTGATATAAGTTATAAATTAATTTGTTTTTTTTATGTTTTAACTTTTGTGTTAGCAAGTTTTGTCATAAGTTATAAATTAATTTGTTTTTTGTTTAATAGCTTTTTTTTAAAAATGAGTTGGGTGCTGGCAGTCGAAGTATGCGTGCTGGCAGTAGGGAGAGCATCAATGGTGGGGGATAAGGCTGGACGAAAAACTCGAAACTCGTTAGCTCGTTACGGGCTCGGCTTGACTCGACTCGGCTCGTTAAGATAACGAGACGAGCCGAGCCGAGCCGAGCCAAGATTTTAACTCGTTAGCTATAATGAGTCAAATCGAGCCAGCTCGCGAGCCAAACGAGCCACACTTTTTTAAAAAAGTATCAGAACTTGTATTAATTTTTGTATATTATTATCCTATATTATATATATGTTAGCACATATTAATATTTTGTTTAATTTAAGACGGTTGAATAATTTACTTTTATATTATTTCTATTATCAAGTTTTAGATAAATGCAAATATTACATTTTGTGATTTTTTTATACTTGGTTCACGAGATTAACGAGACAACTCGAACTTTTAACGAGCCGTGCCGAGCTGACATTTTGGCTCATTAGGATAACGAGTTGAGTCGAACTAACTCGTTAGGCTCGTCTCGGCGTTATCCTAACGAGCCAAAACAAGCCGAGCCTAAACGAGCCGAGCTGTCTCGCTATCCAACCTGGACATATTCTGAGGTATCTTCGGTGTGGGCGCTGGTGTTGTGGCGGGACGAAAGCGGACCGATGGCGAGTGTGCGGACAGAAGGATGAGGTGAGAGTGGGAGAGACTGGAGCAGTCGCGGCAATGGCGCAACCGCGCAAGCAGCGGCCGTCGGGGCAGCAGCGGTTGACTGGGAGCTCCGAGCGATGGGACAACTGTAGATTGCCTTCCAACAGCATATGGAAATTATGGATTTACTCTTAACGAAAAAAATAAAGTAAAACAAAAAATTTGAAACTGGCACACTTATTTTGGTACCGGTCTTACATATTTTGGTTCTGTCGGTAGTACTAAGTATTTTCACATAGGTACCTCATATGCTTACACCGTTTGATCTTGCTCTATGAATGGTTCATATTTTTTCCAACCATTGTGATATTTAGTTGACTGACAGTACTATGAGTCTAGAAGATGGGAAAAGAAACAACTAATAATTATTTGTTGTTATTTTCATTCTCATTAGTAGCATGGGCACCACCTCGAAGACAACAAGCAGCATCAATTGATCACATTTCATTGACTTAGAGTAGTAGGAGCCTAGAAGATAGAAAAAGAAACAATTAATAATTATTTGTTGTTATTTTCATTCTCATTAGTAGCATGAGCACCACCACGAAGACGACAAGCGGCATCAATTGATCACAAAAGCGTGATTTCACTCTTCAGTCATCAGGCTCTTACTCCCAAAATAAATATATTTTCTAGAGTTATCAAAGTTAAATTATTTTAAGTTTGTCCATATCTATATACAAAAGAGCATAAATATTAGTGTGACTAGCAAACATATCCGTGTGTTGCAACAGATATATACCTTGATCATCTCGGTAACTTATATAGTACATGCACGTGAACAGGGGCGGATCTTAAAGGGGGGCTGGGTGGGCTCCAGGCCCCCTACAACCAGTATGTCAATGAAAATATAGAGGGATTGAGAGGAAAAAAGAGGAGAAAAGAAGAAATAATAGAGAGATTAGAGGAGGAGGAAGATATTAGCCACACCTTTAATCTTGTTTTAAGAAGTTGAGGGAGAAGAAAAGAAGAAAAACAAAGAAATTAGAAGAAGAAGAATATATTAGCCCCCTTCAATCTTGTTTAGATCCGACACTGCACGTGAAGCGACAAGGATGTCACCAACACGTTA
Organism: Microstegium vimineum; assembly: GCA_022036555.1. Lineage (NCBI taxonomy): Eukaryota > Viridiplantae > Streptophyta > Magnoliopsida > Poales > Poaceae > Microstegium > Microstegium vimineum. The sequence continues at coordinate 6,765,235 of CM039140.1, read as the reverse complement.
CTCAATTCTATCATGAACATATATAGAAATTTGGCAATCTAGCTTTATAAAATCAAAAAATAGAATTGGATGAGTCTCTCTAGACGTACGAGGACGGGTCTCTCCGAATGTACAACAGAAAAGATAATAATAATAATAATAATAATAATAATAATAATAATAATAATAATAATAATAATAATAATAATAATAATAATATAACAAAAAATAAAAATAAAAAATATTTAAATTAGGATTCCTATTGATCTTACTAATTATCGGAGGATCTATTTTGATTCGGATTTAAATTAGGATTCCTATTTAGCTTACTATGATCGTAGAGATGTATTTAGATTAGGGTTCCTAAATGTGCAGGTTACCTCAAGAAGTCCTCTTCCTAATGATAAGAAAGGTCTATTTTGATTAGGATTCCTATTCACCTTATGACCAGAGTGATCTGTTTAGATTAGGATTCCTATCTACCAAGGTTACCTCAAGAAATCTTGTGAACATATAAAGGAGACAAGAGAGCTATAGACGGATGTGAATAGAGATAACTTCTATATTCATGGAGTTAGTTAACATGGTGTCACTCCACAGGGCGACTCGGGCAGCGTCTGAAAGGACCATATGTGATTTTGGTAATTGAGTGACAACTTAGGTGAACTAATATGTGTTTGAGTGATTATACACAGTAGATTAGTTCACATATAATTGTGTGATGAAGGAGCTTATTGCACATGAGACATGACATGGAGTCATGTGACCAAGGTGGAGAAGATCAAGATGAAGCTTGGCTTGATGGACCGGTTGCAAGTGTGAAGGGCAAGTGAGTGATGCTTGGCGCCGATGGACCGATGCAACGGTGAAGAGCAAGTGAGGTCAAGATCGATGAACCAATATGGTCACATGATGATATGAAGTGGATCATATCATTTGGTGATACGTTGGTGCATGTGTTGCATCAACATTGGAGAAGGAGATGAAATGGAATGCACAAGGCAAAGGTATAACTTATACGACATTTCATTCCACAGGTCATTGGTGTGTAGAGAAGTGTATGTCCGGGTTTAGGATAGATAGCCGTACTATCAAGAGGGGCAAACTTGTTTGCATATCGGTTATCTAGTGCCACTTGAGCGATCTAACATTGTGATGCATTAGGATTGAATGGCGCGGTGAGAGCAAGTGAAAATGCTTTGAAAAATGATTGTGAAAATGCTAACACATATGCACAAGGTGGTGAACACGTTTGTGTTAGCACATGAGAAGTAAGGAGAAAGAGGCAGCTCGGTTTAGCTCGAGAGCGAGCTCCGGACAGAGGTCCGGACGCTAGGGCTCAGCTGGTACGGACCATCGGTAATGCGCCCAGACACTAACCCTAGGCGTGTCTGATCAGGAACAGGAGGTCTGGACGCTGTTGTTAGTCAGGACGGGGACTCCGAATGCGTGTCCAGAGGACAAGTGCTCTCTGTTGTCTCTGGTGGAGGAGTCCAGACGTTATTCGCAGTCCGGACGGTGGACTCCGGACCTGCATCCGGAGGTTTTGAGCTCTCGAGGAGCTCTGTGCTCGTGTCCAGACGCTGAGTGCGTGTTAGTCCGGAGTGGAGTCCGGACGCGTCCGGAGACACGTGTAGGCGTGTGGAGAGCGCGCCAACGGCTCAATTCAAACGGGCAAGGGTCCGGACGCATGCGCGCTGGTCTGGACTCTCAGTAGAGCAGCGTCCGGAGGTACGCAATGAAGGGGAAAACGGCTAGTTTCTTCCCTTCTCTATAAATAGGAGTGGTGGCCGGCCAAGGCTTGTGGCTGAGCACCTTGGGGTTGTGTCACCCTTAGTTGTGCTTGGTTTGGGAGCCCTCTAACTCACTTGTTCTTGCAAGAGTGCGATTCGTTTGCGAGTGAGTGATCTCTAGTGCGTTGCTTTGAGAGATAGCTTCGTGTGGCACTAAGTGATCATGTTGCAAGCCGGTGGTGCTTGTTACTCTTGGAGGTTGCCACCTCCTAGACGGCTTGGTGGTTGTGGCTCCGTCGAACCCTGCAAGAAGATTGTGTGGCGCTCCGGAGAAATTCTTTGTGAGGGGTATTGTGCTCGCCCCGCAGGAGATCGCGAAGAGCAACTCTAGTTGTGCGTATCGTTGAGTGCCCTCATCTTGTGTTGGTTAGGCGGCAACCCTTGAGGGGGTTAGGCGAGTGAGACCTGTAAAAAGTCATAAACCTCCAAGTGAGTGAGCCGATACAACGGGGACTAGCTTGGTGGTGACCAAGTGAACCTCGGGAGAAAAATCACCGTGTCAACCTTGTCTGCATCTTCTCGGTGGTTTGCATTCTCCAAATCACTAGCCTGTATTTACTTATTCATACTTGTGCTAGTGGTTGTTTGTTGCTCTTGTAACTAGTTTAGCTTGTGTAGCTTACTTAGTTATCTTCTAGCTTGTGTAGCTTAGAAGTATCTCTTGAGTGGCTAATTGGCTTGAGTAGCCTTGTTAGTCACATTGCTTAGTTTGTGTAGCTAAGTAAGTTGAGCTATGTAGTTGGCTTGTGTAGTCTTGCTAGAGAGCATTGCTAGTGAGCTTAGGTGCTTTGTGCTTTGCTTACTAGTATGTGTAGGAGCTTCTGGTTTGCTTAGAGTACTAGTTGCTTAGGTTTGTGTAACCTTGCAACCTAGACTTGTTTAGGTGAGCTTCCTAGCCCAGCACCTTAGTTAGCATAATAAACATTCTTTGCTAGGTGCTTGAGTTATAGTTAGAGGAGTGTAGTCTTGGCTAGACCGATAGTTTTAATTCCACATTTGTTTCGGTTAGCCGTTGCGCTTTAGTTTTAGAAAGGACTATTCACCCCCCCTCTAGTCCGCCATCTCGACCCTTCAGCATCTCGCTGCGCCGCCGTAGAAGACCGCCGTCTGTGCTCCTCCGCTTTGCCTCCGCTTGAGCCAGCCCTGGGAAGCCCGATCGGAAGCGAGGATGGCGGCGACATGGCTAGTTTCTTCTCCTCCTTTCTTCCTCTCTCCCATGGAGCTCCAGCATGCCGGTCGGGCACCGTCGTGGGGGAGCTGCTCCCGCCTACCCGGCCTGGTCGTGGGGGCCGACCATCTGGGCAGCTACCCCTGGCTGGTCGGTGGCAAAGCTCCTTGAAAGCCTAAGTTTGGTTTTGGTAAATTGATGACACCTATGGACTAACCCTAGTGCTAAGTGTGAGATCTAGCTAGCGTGGTCCAACACATGGCATGGAGCTAAAAGGATGATCATGTTGATTGATGGATCAAGTGCTCCATGGACAAAGAAAAGAAGAAAGAGAAAAACAAAAATGGGCTCAAGGCAAAGGTATATCATAGGGCCATTTTTGGTTTAGTGATCGAGATACTATAGAGAGTTTGATCACCTTTAGGATAGATAGTCGTACTATCAAGAAGGGAAAACGTGTTGTGATAGCTACTAGGTGTAATCATTCATGCATATGCATTAATTAATCTAGTAAACTTAACCTTGCTTAAAAGACTTGTAAAATATGCCAAACATATGCACTAAGGAAATACTCTAAGTGTTTGGCACCACGGAGCAAGGTTGGAAAAGATAGAGACAAGGAAGAGACAAGTTTCAGGCATCGGACGCAGGCGTCTAGCACTGGCTCAAGGGTGTCGGAGCGTCCGGTCAGTAACCCTAACTCAGCCTGAGCATAGACGTGGCATCAAACGTTGAGGAGAGTCCATCGGACTCGCGATGGACGCGTCCGATGGAAACTAGAGCTCTCTGGATGCTCTCTGCATAATCGACGGACGCTGGCTCAAACGATGGCGTCAGACGTTGGGCACATTTCACTAGTGTGTCCGATGGATTGAAGAACCGTTGACACAAAGGCAACGGACGCTTCAGAGCGTCCGATGGCAAGGCGATGGACGCGTCCATTGGAGAAAATCAGTTTTCGGACCTCTCTGTACTGGCGACGGACGCTGGCGACGGAGCGTCCGATGCAAACTTAAAGAGCGTCCATTGGGCACGATGCATGGTATAACAAATAGTTTTTGAGGGAGGCCTATTTAAGGCCCTGGGCCGGTTCAAGCTCCCGCTCTTGCTTCATTCCATTTTGCATACTCTTGTGAGCTTTTAAGAACCTCTCCCACTCATTTCTTTGATCACTTGTTCATTCCAAAAGAGATAGAGTGCATCCAAGTGCATTTGCTTAGTGATTTGCATCTAGTAGCACTTGGTGTTCGCCATTGCTGCGATTTTTCTTGTTATTCTTGGTGTTTGCCAACACCTAGACGGCTTGGGCGGTGGAGAAGCTTCGACACGTGTTGGATATTGTTCATGGTCGGCTTCATCGATTGTGAGAGGGCTTGTACCCACCTCGGCGGAGCGCCAAAGGGTAACTCTAGTGGATTGCTCGTGTCATTGAGTTACTCTCTCTTGTGTGGATTCTTGTGGCGGCCAAGTAGTGGGCTAGGCTTGTGATTGCCTATTAGCCACCGAATCACCAAGTGAGTGGTCGACGCAACGGGACTAGCTTGGTGGCAACCAAGTGAAGCTCGAGAGAAAATCTTGTGTCAACTTGTCTCTCGACTACTCTTTGGTATTCATTGTGATTGGATTCATTTGACATCATCTCTTCACAAGGCATCGGTATAATCACCTCTATCCTCTTTGTACTCACTTTCATACATATCTTGTGTAGTTAGCTCTCTTGCTAGTTAGTCTATCTTGTTAGTTGTTCTTGCTAGCTTGTGTTGAGTATCCTAGGTTCTTGCTATTGTTTGATAGATACTCAACTAACTAGAATTGCTTGGATAGGTGGCTTTGTAACCCTAGTAGAGCTCGAGCAAAAAGCTTTGCTTAGTGTTTATCTAATCTTTGCTCTAGTGGTTTGTAGAATTTTTAATAGGCCATTCACCCCCCCTCTAGCCATTTAGGACCTTTCACTCCTCCGATTCGGAGGTGTTATGGCGTCGGCGGCCGCCAGGTGCCGGCGCGGCTAGTGCCGAACCTCACGTCCGTCGTGGTGGTCAGTCAAGTCCCCGGTCGAGGTGGTGGCACCTGGCTTGGGGCACGGGATCTCGATCCTATGACCCTTGGGTTGGGTGTGGTGGAGCCAGAGCCATCGCGTGACTAGGCATCGGTGGCTTTACTTGCGCAACGGTGGCAGCCGACCTAGGCGTGTATGATGACAGCCAGATCAAGACGAAGGTGGCAACCAATGGCGTAACAGTTCAACAATTGGTGGGCAATGGAAGTACTACCAAGTTTTGATGGCAGTGACGCCTATGGGCGCCACTTTCCTTGTTGGAGGCGTCGTCAGGATCTCTCCGGGTGAAAACCCATCTCCAGTTCTCTGGTGGGGCGATGATGGCGTCTGCAGATGTCATTTTTCTCGTTGGAGACGTCTCTCTTGGAAGATCCCTTGGGTTGTTGACTTTGGTGCCGGCAATGAGATGGTGGCTCCCTTGCATATACACCAGGTGCTTCGTGTTGTTGCCATGATACAACATCCAGTGTCTTCAATGGTGGTCTGTGTCCAACGATATTTCAGTACCCTTACTAGGTCTGACAGACGGGTTTTAGTGGCATTGTCTCGACGTTGGTGGTCATATTCTTGTGGAGTTGACATCACAGAGCAAGTCAGTTGTTGCGTAGGACTACTTGAGTTCTTTGTTGGGGATGTATTTTTATTCCGTCAGTTTCTTTTATATTAGTTTTTTCTGTCGTAATAATTTGGCCTGATGCATTCTTGAAAGAGGATGGCTGAAGCCGGAAATACAATTTCCTTTATCTAAAAAAAAGTTAACATGGCCATACTAAAAAAAATAGAGAGAAATTTTGCCTCTTTATTATAAAGGTATATATTAGGTACATCATAAAATATATATTCATAGTGTACTTATTTGATGTCATAGAATCAATGCTCTTCTATATAAAGTTGGTCAAATTTAAAATAGATTACCTTAGGACAACCCTTAGAGATGATTTATTTCTAGGATGAGAAATACTTTTCTCACAAACATATGAAAGCTTTGCACACCAATTTTTACTTACAGAGCGAGTCTTAAAATTGACCAAAATTAATTACAATTACAGTGTGTTACTCAAGAAATGTAAAAAGAAGATTGTAGGAGATCCTATCAATTGGGGGTAGACTGATGTTGATTAATTCCGTCTTGAGTAGTCTCCCGATATATATGATGTCTTTCTTTGAAATTCCAAAAGGCATTCTTAAAGCATTGGATTATTTTAGATCTAGATTTATTAGCAAGCTAATGATAAGAGAAAATATAAACTCACGAAATGGTCTATTTTTTGCCATCCAAAGGATCAGGGTGGCTTAGGAATAGCTGATTTAAAGATTAAGATCATTTCTTTGTTGAGTAAATGACTCTTCAAGCTCCTAACAACATATGGTACTCAGCAAAATTGCTATGAAATAAATATCTAGGATCGAAACCTTTAGTGCAAGTGGAATGTAAACAAAATGATTCACATTATATTTTTGGGCTAGCTTGTTGAAGGTGAAATTTGATTTTTTTCCACTTTGGATCTTTTATCATTAAAGATGGATCACAGGTTAGATTCTGGAAAGACAAATGGTTAGGCAATGAGAGTTTGATGAACTAGTATCTAGGTTTATACAACGTTGTTAGGCCAAAGTTTGTCACAATTTCAGAAGTTATGAACTCCCATCCACCTAATTTTTCCTGGAGACAAGATCTCATACGCCCTAAATTAGCGGAGTGGAATCATTTGTTAGCATGCCTAGCCAATTTCTCATTGTTACAGGGTCATGATGAATTTTACTGGCCTTTACATCCGAATGGATAATTCTTGGTGAAATCGCATTATAAGGCAACAATACAAACCCTAGTTCCTAATATGAATAAACAGTTACTAAAAGCACCTCTTAAGATAAAGATTTTTCTATGGTATCTTAGGAGGGGTAGTGTTAACAAAGGACAATCTAATTAAGCCTAATTGGCATGAAAACAAAACTTATTGCTTTTGTCACGAAGAGAAGACAATTTATCACTTGTTTTTTTACTGTCGTTCAACATGCTTTATTTGAAGTTTTTGTCAGGTAGCCTCTAACCTAATAAAACCCCAAAGTGTAGAACATATGTTTGATAGCTAGCTAAATGGAGTTTCAAAACATCTGAAATCTATAGTTCTGCTTGGGATAGTTATGACTTGCTGGTCTATTTGGTTACACAGAGATGATTTTGTTTTTGAAAAGAAAAAACTTAATTCTCCTCTGTAGGTTATCTATGCAAGCTCCTTTTGTAGGCTATTCTTCAGAATTCGGAATTCCAGGATATAGTTGTGGTGGCATCACGATGTTTGGAGCTGGTGGCGAAGGATATCTTTACCGGGCATATGAGTGGTGATCTAGACTTAGGATTAAATGTCGCTAGAGTATGTTTAGTTTTTTATCTTAGTTCTATGCCTATCCTTTAGACAGAGCTCGGAAGCTTTTTTTCCAAAGCTGAGTATCAATTTGATGTACTATTCCTACAATGCAATAAAATCTTCCGTTTCTAAAAAATCTAGAAAGAGAAGGAAGAAAAGGCAACTTGCATTGAGCGTCAACAGTAGCTTTCTATTTCTTGAGCAAGTGGTTGAAGATAGCAACAACACTAAGATTGGCCACTGCTCCTATTTAGCCTCTTGCCGCCACCGGGCACCAGCAAGGCGGCAAACTAGCTAGCAGCTTCAATTCGTTCTCTCTCCTCCTTTCTACAAGTTGGTTTAGCCATCCTTATCTGCTCCAGCCTCCCCAGTCCTTAACCATGCCTCTCTGCCTCACCCTTTGCAGATTTATCTTGTTCCTATACATCCTGCAAGATTGCGCTGCCACAGACACCATAGAACCTGGTGAATCACTTGTCGGCAGCGACAAGCTCGTCTCCAGCAATGGCAAGTATGCACTTGGCTTCTTCCAGACAGGCAATAAGTCCTCCAACAACAAGCTGAACTCGTACCTAGGTATTTGGTTTAACAAAGTTCCCGATTTCACTCAAGTATGGGTTGCAAATGGTGACAACCCACTCACAGATCACACCACATCTGAGCTCAAAATCTCAGACAATGGCAACCTTGTCATCTTGAACCAAGCCACCAAATCTGTGGTCTGGTTCACACAAGAAAATACCACAACCAATAACACTAAAGCTATACTTCTCAATAGTGGCAATCTCATCCTACGGAACTCCATAAACTCATCTGATGTGTTGTGGCAGAGCTTTGACTACCCCAAAGATACTTTCCAACCCGGTGCAAAACTTGGTTGGGACAAGATCACAGGTCTCAACTGCCGTCTTGTTTCTAGGAAGAACTCAATCGACCTAACTCCTGGAAGATACTCTGAGGAGCTAGGCCCAAGTGGTGTTAATCAGTATATCTTTACATCGTTGAACTTTTCCATACCATATTGGTTCAGTGGAGAATGGAATGGTCAATAGTTTCCCTCAGTGCCAGAGATGACAGGACCTTTTCTTTTCAATTTCACATTTGTTGACAATGACCAAGGGAAGTACTTCACATATGACTTACTAGATGAAACAACAATTACTCAGTATGTATTGGATGTCTCAGGTCGAACTAAGACGCTCATTTGGGTTGAGAGCTCACAGAGTTGGTCAATGAACTATGCTCAACCCAAAGCTCAATGTGATGTCTATGTTGTATGTGGACCTTTCACAGTTTGTAATGATAATGAGCTTCTTTTCTGCAGCTGCATGAAGGGTTTCTCCATCAGATCACCCAAGGATTGGGAGTTGGATGATCGAACAGGTGGGTACATGAGAAATAATCCATTAGATTGTGAGAGCCACAAAAGCACAGAAAGTTCAACCGACAAGTTCTATCCTATGCAATGTGTTAGGCTGCCTCATAATGCCTACAACATATATAGAAGCTGCTGCCATTTCAGATAAATGTAGAACAATTTGCTTAAGTAACTGTTCTTGTACTGCATATTCCTGGCACAATGGAGGCTGCTTAGTCTGGTACAGTGAATTACTTAACGTAAAGCAGCAGGAGTGTAATGACATATCTAATACTAGTGGAGGAACTCTTTTCCTTCGCCTATCAATGAAAGCGAGCTTAGTCATAAAAGCATTGAAAGAATGAGGATTGCCATTAGCCTTGCTGTATGTTTTGCCATCTCGTTTTCATTGGCACTGGTACTAATGATTTGGAGGAACAATAAGAAAAGGTACAGCTTCACACTGGAAACTGCTCAATATGGTGGTGGAATTGTTCCTTTTAGATATACTGATTTGCAGCATGCTACAAGAAACTTCACAGAAAAGCTAGGGGAAGGCGGTTTTGGTTCAGTATTCAAGGGAGTTCTCAGTGACTCAACAACAACAGCAGTGAAAAGACTTGATGGTGTGTATCAAGGAGAGAAACAATTCAGGGCTGAAGTCAGCTCGATTGGACTTATCCAACATATAAAATTTAATTAGGCTAATTGAATTTTGCAGCAGAAGTGATAACAAATTGCTTGTCTATGAATATATGCCCCACCGTTCCCTTGACATTCATCTATTCTCAGGTGATGTGAAAATCTTGAATTGGAATACTAGGTACCAAATAGCTCTAGGAATTGCAAGAGGACTAGCCTATTTGCATGAGAACTGTCGAGATTGTATTATACACTGATGTGAAACCTCAAAACATACTTCTAGACGAATCATTCATCCCCAAAATTGCAGACTTCGGAATGGCAAAGTTCTTAGGTAGGGAGTTCAGCAGGGCTTTAACTACAATAAGAGGAACAATAGGATACCTTGCACCTGAATGGATTAGTGGAGGGGCAATCACCCCGAAAGTTGATGTTTACAGCTATGGAATGCTTTTATTGGAAATTGTTTCAGGAAGGAAGAACTCATATAGAGAATGTACCTCTACTGGTGATGATGATACTTATTTCCCTGTACAAGTTGCAAGCAAGCTTCTTGTGGGAGATATTGGAAGCTTGGTGGATGACAAATTACATGGTGATGTCAATCTAAACGAAGCTGAAAGAGTTTGTAAGGTTGCTTGCTGGTGCATTCAAGACAATGAGCTCAGTCGACCAAAAATGGGTGAAGTGGTTCAAGTTCTTGAGGGTTTAATAGAACTAGACATTCCTCCAATGCCAAGGCTACTTCAAGCAATTGCAGTGTAGTTTTTATTTACGGGATAATATCCTTTTTAATTCCAAGAGTTATTTTTATTAGCGATGACAGGATTAGCATTTATGTTGTTTTTTATAAAAGTTATCCGGTGTGGAAATAAACAGTCATGCAAGTTACTTTCAATAAATTTAGCATAACATTTGTCTTTCTAGTTGTAACACCTTAGAACAAAAAAGACTACAACCTTAAGTATTACCGCAGCATACTTCAACAAGAACGTAACAACAAAGAACGTTGATGCATCAACGACCATATAGATTAAATGATAAAGAGAGACTTTATTATTTCTAAAACTAACATAGCTCAAGACATAACAATAAGCTCCACTACAGACCCTCTGTATTATTACAAAAGATGTGTTTATTTGTGGTATATATCAACATATATGCACTCGTGTGCTACTCCGATCCTACCAAAGCATTCCTGAAGCTCATGTACCTAAGATTGGGAACAAGTGTATGAGGTTTATATATAGAAAACCTCAGCAAGCAAACTGCCTTAACTAAGCTATAATATAAAACATTATATACTTTATATGTTGCAACATATGGCTTCATTTATACCAACACGTTGAATAAGGGTTGCAACCATATTGCTCATTTCAATGTGCATTGTTGTGCTGATATTTACTGCACCAATCTGAATATGGTCCAATGGGTTCCTTGGGAAAAGATCAATGCCCAAAGGGTTTGGTGGCATGCATGGGATTTAGGGATTTGCAGTTGGTGAATCAAGCTCAATTTGCTAGGCAGGCGTGGAGATTAATTTTCTTTCCTGATAGTCTTTGTGCTAAAGTTTTGAAGGCAAAGTATTTTCTGCAGGGTAACTTACTTGACACTGTTACAGCTGGAGAAGCGTCTCTGACTTGGCATGGCATTGAGCATGGCCTAGAGCTCCTGAAACAAGGTGTTGTATAGAGAGTAGGAGATGGTAAAAGTATTCGTGTATGGCATGAAACCTGTTGGCAGTGCTCGGCTATGTAAACTTAGATGGGTCTGTCATCTGATTGATGCCCAGATTGGTTATTGGGATGAAACACGCGTCAGGAGATTCTTCTATGCTTGTGATGTTGAAGAGATTTTAAGGATTAAACTCCCGTGTCCTGCGTGTAAGGATCATGTGGCTTGGAATTTTGAAAAATCCGAGATCTTCACGATGAGTGTGTACCGTCTAGCAATGAGACGGGAACATCATGAGGGGGCAATTGGCAGCAGCTCAACACCGGCAGATGAGAGGGAAGTATGGGAAACCTTGTGGGCTGCGCACATTCCTGAAAAGGTGAAAGTGTCTGTTTGGAAAGTGGTCAACAATGGCATTCCTACTCAGGCTAACAAGTGTTACCGTCATCTGGCGCAGCAGGAGAATTGTGAGCTGTACAGCTATGGCCGAGAGGATTGCTTCCATGCTTGCGTTCAGTGCCCTCATGCAGTGGTGCTGCGCCAAGACATGAAGTCTCATTGGGTGTTGCCTGCCCAGGAAGACTTGGTGCACTCAGGACCAGATTGGTTGCTTCTCATTCTACATCAGTACCCTGGAGAGGTGATTGCCAACCTTCTGATGCTTCTCTGGTGTGCGTAATAATACTTTGAGGGGTGGGCAAAAGATTTTTGTTGATGGATCTGTTACTTTCCTAAGACGTTACATGGACTCTCTATTGCATATTCGGCAGAATAAAGAGCAGGCTGACAGCAAAGGGAAAGGTTGTGTATTGACTGGAGGCGGCCGTTCAGTCACTGTGAGGATTCGGCAGGTGCTGAAATGTTGGCTGCCTACTTTGAAGATTAATGTGGATGGGGCTTATATTCCTAACTCTGGGCAGGCTGGGCTAGGAGTGGTTATTAGAGACCATGAGGGCCATGTTAACTAACGGCTTGGAGATTACTTTGTCATTGTAGGGACGCCGAGGGGCTGAGGCAGCAGCTTGCTGTGAAGGTGTTCCCTTGGCTGCGCGATGGCCTGACATTCCCATGGTGCTTGAAACGGATTGTGCCGTGATTGCAGACAAACTAAAGATGAACACACAAGATCGATTGGTGACCTGAACTTTAATTCGCCAAGTGTGGATTGAACCGGAGGAGCTCTGTAGCCTGGAGGTGGTCAAGATCAATAGGTGAGAAAATAGTGTTGCGCATAAACTTGCACATATCATGCTATTAGGTCGGGTCATAGTGAGGTCTTTTTTGCTTCATTTCCTGAATTTGTACTTTCTCTTTCTTTATATATTACTTGATTGCTAATAAAGTTTCTCTTTTCGCATAAAAAGATCTGACTATGGTTTTTTCAAATTCATCTCAAAGGGAAAAGTGCAAATGCAATGCTGCAATGTATGCACTTCACATACTTCATAATTCATAATTCAAGTAGTACCACAAGATATGAAATGGCATACTTCAAAGTAAAGCAATAACTTCAAATTTCAGATTATACAGCTAGTATGAGGATCTAAATAGTGAAGGCAATTCAAATAACAGAGCTTAAGTACGTGGACCAAAACACTATGTTGATTTGCCTTCACTAACCATCAAGCAAAAGAGCTAGGCACACTCTAAATAACCACCTGATCTCAAGAAATCCTTGTTACAAACACTACCATACAACTAATTAAAAATTATGAACAACGCACTAGAATGTCCAAAACTGGTCATTCAAGCATCTGTTGTTACACCATCGTTCATTACAACATCACTTTATATTCTTCTTTTCATAGACTCTTAACCATATATCAAAGAAATCTCAAACACTACCAAATCATAGAAACTTCATTATCTACAACATCGATATAGTGATATTTTCCATATTAGATTTTCAGAATGTCATAAACAACCATTGAACTTAACTTAATATCTCGACGGCCAAAACAGGATAACATCCTTCCAAAAATTCATAACTGATGATATATGATCCAAAAACTTTGTACTTTACCAATCCAGAAAACTTAAAACAAACTCTAAAACTTTTGTTCAGATCTAAAGTTTAAATTCTTACATTAAGATGGCCAGATACATATTAGATCTAAAATTGTCCATATTCTTATCACTGAACGACAATCATCTTATAACGGTCATATCTTCCAAAATACAGGGTCTGTGTGGGTATTCTTGCCGTCAAAAGAAAGGTATTGAAGTGCTATACAACTTTGTTTATAGTGACAAATGGGCTTATGAAGAGATGGGAAATTTAGATATTTTTGTAATTTTTCAAACTCTTTTAAGCTATTTGAAAATGTCCGACCCCAATCTAAAAAACTATATTTTTTAATAAAACATTTTTTCAAATTTTTAAGTCAAACTTGTTTTAAAAAATATTTTAGAACCCTATGCATTCAGCATGGATCCAACAAAACAATTAACTAAATTATAAAAATAAAAATCATATTTTTTTCTATTTCAATTGTTAAGAACCTAATTAAATCTTGGGAAAAAAGTTAAAATTTTACAAAATCATATATTTTATTTAGTGTAAACTATCCACATCCCAAAATGGAAATTTTGGGGGCTCATAATGAGTAATTTAAATGTTGAGTCATGGGTTACTTTATATTCTTTTACGCAATAGCAGAGGTGGATAATTATTTAGAAAATAGAATAGATACAATAACTATTATTATCAATAATGATTATGTTTTTTTTAGAATTGATGAGGACAGATGTTTGTAATTTTTGTGAGAATTTCTAGGACCTATCTATTGTTTACTATCGAGTCTTGTGAGGATTAATGTGTAGGCTCCGCATGGAGACCTCTAGTCAGATCTATTAATTATCTTTTTTTCTAGCATGGTACATATTTAGTTGAAACCTAATCTTCAGATATAACCACTATTGCATCCCTTTCGGTAACCTCATGAATTTATAGTTTAGCTTTAGCTTTTAATCCAGTTGTGGCAATTTTTCTTATGTTAAATAGGAATTCTATTGTTCTATATCATCTTTTATTAAAAAAAAACTTTTTTATTACAAAGAGTTTTATGTTCTAATAGTATTGTTTTTCACATGTTAAGTTGAAACTCAGCTTGCACATGGCACTAGACATGTTGAATTTGTTACTTCTCATGATATATTTGTGCAGTATTTATATATCTGTTCTATATCATCTTTTATTTAAAAAAACTTTTTTATTACAAAGAGTTTTATGTTTTTATAGTATTGTTTTTTGCATGTTAAGTTGAAACTCAGCTTGCACCTGGCACTAGACATTTTGAATTTGTTACTTCTCATGATATATTTGTGGAGTATTGTTTTATATCTCATAGAGTGCTCAAAATAATAACTTATGAAATTAATTTTTATGGAGTATTAATATGAATTAAAGTGAATTGTCTGCTACATGGTTTGTTAAGTGAATGAATTTCCATATACATAGGTGGTCAACATTGTGTAAGCATGGTGGTTATACGTTGTTTACTTGCGGATACACTCTACATATCGAATTGTGTGGTAGATCGCGAGGGTGGCAACATTGTTGAGTTCTTTGTATTCCACCTCTCATATATGGGACAAGTAGGACCCAGTTATGACAAAAGTAGTCAAGCTCTGTTCTTGCTCTTCCTTAGTATTGTCCCTTATGCATAGATACGAAGTTCATCTTTTTTGCTATTTCTATGTATATATGCACATCATTGTATGGTTTGACTTGTAACTAGAATAAATTAGGAATTAACCTTTCTAGTATCTACCTAGAATTGCTAGTGTTATCTTATGGAGTACTCTTAGTGTTGCATTTATCCTATATTCATATAGCCTGCTTAGAGTAAGGGTTCATTTGGTAGGGATCCAGATTCTTATAGAAACGTTTCAGATCCAGATTCTCCTAAGAAACGTTTCAGGTGATGAATGAGAAACACTTTTGTGGAATCGTTTGGCCGGTACACTAGATTCAGATTCTAAAAATACATAAAAAAATTATATAAATAAAAATATGTTTCAAAAAAATCTATAACTTTTTGTGGATGAAGAATAATCTAAATGCAACCCATGTTAATTTGTTACACTAAAAATGATAAGTACAAAAAAACAGACTGCTAGTGCATGTGAGAGAGGAGAATCGGAAACCAATGCAACCAGCTCCAAGCCGTTTCTCTCGCACATGCTAAAAGGTTAGAATCGCTAGAATCGTTCCGATCTAGAAACGTTTCTATATTTCTCCGTTTGGCTTGGATTCTGCTGATCCTGGCCAGAAACTGAAACGTTTCGGTTGGCCAAACGGACCATAAGTGTTTGGGCTCATTGATCCATCATAAGTAGAAGTAATCAATATCCTTTGTCTATCCTTCCCTATGGTAAAATATAAATGATGATACCTAGAATACTTTTAATGAAGTGCTACAATGGTTTATTGGTGCGCTTGTAGAATTTCATATCTTTCTAAGTCACATTAATACCTTGATTATTTCTAGCATCATTGTTGGGGATGGATTCTAATTCTATTTCTAGTAGAGACACTATGTCATGTACACATCCTCACTTAGGTTTCCATTAAGGAAAATTGTTTTGATGTCCATTTACCAAATACCATAGTCATCATACACGACAATTGCAAGAAACAAGTGAAAATGTTTCATCATATTCAACACCTTGAATTGGACAAAAACCTTTCGCTATAAATCTTGCTTTATAGATGTAAACATTTCCATGAGCTGTCTTTTTCTTGAATATAGTCAATGGCCAACATGCTATCGGGTGGATCAACTAGGTTCCAAACCCGATTATCTCTCGTGGACTCCATTTCGAATCTCATGGCGTCAAGTCATCTCTTGTACTCCGGTCCCATTACCGCCTCTATGTAAGATTTAGGCTCTTTGTTGTCCAACAACAAGATGTCATGCCGCCCTATAGTCAGTAATATGTACTTTTCAGGTGCACAATGTTTGTATTGATCTTTGTGGCTAAGGTTGAATATGTTGGTCAGCAACCATCACCGGCTCATCCTACGGCACCTCCTCATTAGTGGAAACTAGAACATTTTCTTGTGTTTCTCGAGCCTCTTCGAGTCGCATAGTGCTCCCACTAACTTCTTTTTAGATGAGAAATTGTTTCTCAAGAAAGATTGCATTCTGAACAACAAACACTTTGTTCTCTTGACGGTTATAGAAATAAAATCCTTTGGTTTCCATAGGATATCCCACAAAGATACACTTATTAGATCTAGGATCAAGATTGTTCGCGTCAAAAGCTTAACATAGGCTCCACAACTCCAAACCTTCAAGGACGACAAACTAGGATATTTCCTGGTACATATCTCATATGGTGTCTTCTCCATAGCGCATACCCCCAAAACTACAATATAAGATCAGTTTGACTCCTCACTGACCTCACCATGTCCAATAGACTTCAGTTTCTCTACTTGAACACACCATTCCATTGTGGCATTCTAGGCAAAGTCAAAAGATTCTGCCTTATTCCTCATCAAATAGATATATTATGTCTACTTTTCAAAGGATTCTGCCTTATTCCTCATCAAATAGATATATGTGTGTCTATTCAAGTCATGAGTTTAGGTAATAAAGTATTAAAAGACACCTCTCGCGGTCGAGTTCATTGGGCCACATACATATGTATGTACTAGGCCTAATAGCTTGCTTGCTCTCACACTTTGTCCAACAAAGGAAGCTTTGGTCATCTTTCCAAGTAGACATGACTCACATGATTCAACTGATTCATAATCGAAACAATCAAGAAGACTATCCTTATGGAGCCTCTCTATGCTTTTCTTTCCTATAAGGCCTAAGCAACAATGAAACAAGTAAATAGGATTATAATCATGTTTACAAATTATCTTAGAGTTAACATTATTGATTTTAGTTTCCTCCATATTACAAACATAAAGCTCATTCACAATGAGACATCTCCCGTAGTACATGGCATTCATAAAAATAGATTAACACTTTCTCTTTATTTCAAATTCAAAACCACCATCCTCTAAAAATGAGGAGGAAATAATGTTCTTATTAAATGTAGAAATAAAATAACAATTATTAAGTTCTACCACTAATCCAAAAAGTAGTGACAATAAATAAGTGATGACGACCAATTGTAGGCTCGAGATGGCGGACTAGAGGGGGGTGAATAGTCTTTTCTAAAAACTTACGCGCAGCGGCAAACCGAAACAAAAGCGGAATTAAAACTATCAATCTAGCCAAGACTACACCCCTCTATCTATAACTCTAGCACCTAGCAAATATGTATATTAAGCTAACTAAGATGCCAAGGTAGGAAGCTCACCTAAACAAGTCTAGGTTGCAAGGTCACACAAACCTAAGCAACTAGTACTCTAAGCACACCGGGAGCTCCTACACATACTAGTAGCAAAGCACAAAGCACCTAAACTCACTAGCAATGCTCTCTAGCAAGACTACATAAGTCAACTAGAGAGCTCAACTTACTTAGCTACACAAACTAAGCAATGTAACTAATAAGGCTACACAAGCCAATTAGCCACTCAAGAGCTACTTCTATGCTACACAAGCTAGAAGGTAACTAGGCAAGCCACACAAGCTAAACTAGTTACAAGAGCAACAAAGAAACACTAGCACAAGATATGAACAAGTAAATACAAGCTAGTGATTTGGAGAATGCAAACCACCGAGAAGAGTATACAAGGTTGACACGGTGATTTTTCTCCCGAGATTCACTTGGTTGCCACCAAGCTAGTCCCCGTTGTGTCGACCACTCACTTGGTGATTCGGCGGCTAATAGGCGTTCACAAGCCTAGCCCACTCACTCGGGCGCCGCAAGAATCTACCCACAAGTGAGGGTAGCTCAATGACATGCTCAACTAGAGTTGCTCTTCGCGATCTCCCGCGGGGCGAGCACAACACCCCTCACAAGCCTTCTCCGGAGCGTCGCACAATCTTCTTGCGCGCTTCGACGGAGCCACAAGCCACCAAGCCATCTAGGAGGTGGCAACCTCCAAGAGTAACAAGCACCATGAGCTTGCAAGTCGATCACCTAGTGCCACACGAAGCTATCTCTCAAAGCAACGCACTAGAGATCACTCACTCGCAATTAGAATCACACTTTAGCTTGCACAAGTGAGTTAGAGGGCTCCCAAACCAAGCACAATAGAGGCAACACATGCCCAAGGTGCTCAACCAGCCCCAAGGGCCGGCCAAGGGCTATAAATAGCCACCCCATCGAAACTAGTTGTTTCCTCCTCTTCTCACGCTTTCTGCAGAGGGTCCGGACGCACCCATCACTAGGGTCCGGACCATGCCGCGCGCGTCCGGACCTTCCTAGCCGTTTGAAACGGCTACTTCCTGCGCTCACCGATCGCGCACACGTGTCTCCGGACGCGTCCAGAGCTATGCAGAGAGCTCCCCGAGAGCCAAAAACCTCCGGACGCTAGTCCGGAGCTCACCGTCTGGACTCCACTTAGCGTCCGGACCTCCTTTGTTCGCTCTGCTCAGTTAGTGGGGGTGGCGTCCGGACGCATAGCCAATGGTCCGGACCGCCCATGCCCCTTGCGTCCAGAGTCCGCAGACTCAGCCAAACCTAGGGTTTGCTTCCGGACCCAAACGCAATGGTCCGGACACCAAAGGACCCTAGCGTCCGGACTCAGTTTCTCAGCTGAAACTTCTCCGCACTTCTTCCTTTGCTTCTCATGTGCTAACACAAATGTGTTCTTCACCTTGTGTATGTGTGTTAGCATTTTCACAAATATTTTTAAAGCATTTTCACTTGCTCTCACTGCGCCACTCGATCCTAATACATCGCAAAGTTAGATCGCTCCAAGTGGCACTAGATAACCGATATGCAAACAAGTTTGCCCCTCTTAATAGTACGACTATCTATCCTAAACCCAGTCATAAACTTCTCTACACACCAATGACCGGTGAAATGGAAATGCCCTATGGTTATACCTTTGTCTTGTGCACTCCATTCCATCTCCATCTCCAATGTTGATGCAACACATGCACCAATCAATCATCAAATGATATGATCCACTTCATCTCATCATGTGACCGTATTGGTTCATCGATCTTGACCTCACTTGCTCTTCACCGTTGCCTTGGTCCATTGGCGCCAAGCATCACCCGCTTGCCCTTCACACTTGCAACCGGTCCATCAAGCCAAGCCTCATCTTGATCTTCTCCACCTTGGTCAATGACTCCATGTCATGTTTCACGTGCAATTAAGCTCCTTCATCACACAATCACCTGTGAACTAATCTCCTGTGTATATATCACTTAGACACATATTAGTCCACCTAAGTTGTCACTCAATTACCAAAATCACAAAAGGGCTGAGATGCACGACAGTTGTTGGATCAAACCGACTTCACGTAGGGCTGAGATGACTCCTCATAGGCGGTGGAGGAAGCTTCCAAAAGACTGCGGGCAGCGGGCCCAGGGGGGTGCCGGTCGGCCCCACCCCATGCCGGTCGGCCCCACTGGTCAGGCCCCGCTTCGCTCCAGTGTCTGCGGGATCCTCCTTGAGTAGAATGGTAGGTGTTTCTCCGCGGGATTTATTCGATATCTTCTCTGATTTACTTTCCTTTATTCTCTTTTTTGGAATAGTCTCTGGAAAATAATGAAACACCAAAACTCGTGGAAATTGTTAATTAAAGCCCTATATTTCTAGATATTATATTTGATTGATCCATTTATTTAATTTAGACTTGCTTATAAAGTTGATGCTAATGACCGTCAACAACCATTGGCGAACGTTTCATTTACCCCCCAGCCCAGACGTGTTGCACTAGATGCTCAGAATGCCACTCCACATAATGAACATAGGTTGCTAACGTCAATATATCCCATATTTTTTTCAAGTAAAAAAGTTATAGCTCCTAAATCAAGTATCCCAATTTAAATCCGATTGCGTCATCATGTTTCTTGCAATAAACTCTTCAAAACAAGACCCCCACATAAATACATTTCTATAAAAAATTAACGAACATGTATTTAAAAATAATTATCAAACATCACATTAATACTACACGAACATCATAAAAATAGTATTAAACATCATACACATATACCACGAAATGTAAAAAGTAAAAAAAAAATAGTGAAGTAATTAATTGTAATAAAAAATATGTTACCCAAATACATCATAGAACATCATATTAACACTTCAACAACATTATAAAATGTACACTACAAGAAATATGTCATCTTTTAACATTTGATATTTGTCATAATAACAAAAAAATAAGTCATAGATTGTCATTTATGACACCAAGTTGACGAAAATTAAATGTCAAAAGATGAACTAGGGTTGCTAATGGTTTTTTAGGAGCACCTGGTTCGTACTGTCGTGCTCTTGGGTTTGAGCACAAGAAGTCCGTTTGTGTGTGTGTGTGTTTTTTTTTAACAATTTCCAACTTCGAAAAATTTCCCGCCTGGGCCAGTCTCCACCACGCGAGGGCACGTTGGTTCCTAGGCCGGCTTCCTGCACCGTATGTAAAGATGCATATTGTTTACAGACATATAGGAGTATTATGAAGTGCGTAATCATTCAAAGGAACTATCGACGCTCACTGGTAGAGCTTCATGTTGATGTTCCCAATCCCATCCTCCCGCTGACAAGTTCGTACGCTGCGTATTGCAAGTTTTTTTTTCCACTTCGGAGGCTTCTGGGCTTTTTTTATTTTCTACTTCTAAGGCTCCTATGCTGGCTGGCTCCTGGGCTTTATTTATTTTTCACTTCGGAGGCTCCTGGGCTGGCCTCTACTTGTGGGCCGTGTGGTGCAGGTTTGCTCGACTGCCGACCTGGATGGTCTGGACTTCCTCTCTTTCTCAAAACAAAAAAAAAAAGATGGTCTGGACTGCTGCTTCGCATGGGCGATTGCAGCCTGGTTGGGCTGGATTGCTCTTTACGTGGCAGCTTGCTGGCCTGCCATTCAAGCACAAACATGGGTGTATAGCTTAGCAATAAGGTTTACTGTTCCACAGTTTGAATCCTCCTCTCTTCATATTTAATATTTTTCACATTTTTCATGAGACCTCATGGTGCACATATGAAAAAAATAAAAAAACCTGCTTTGTACATATTAAGTATTTTTTTCACATGTTAATGTTATCATCAGCCATGTGACTGTAGGACCCGCCTTGGCAATTGGACCCACAAGCCACTTATTCGAAAGATTCAATGAAATAATTTGTGACACACCATCCTTGTCAAAGATTTATGACATTAACAAATTGATTGTTATGACAGGGCAATGTTGTCATAATATACCATTCTACTAGCTTCAAGACATATTTTATGATGTGTATTTATTAATGTCACTAAGTTGAGGTAGCTCCAAACCAAATGTCATAAATTGATCAATTTAGTGACCTTTTCATTAGATGTCATGTCATAATCATCATAAGATGACACATTTCTTGTAGTGGTAGCATAGAAATATCATGTGTATACTATGTGAACATCACAAAATATCATAAAATGTAATTGAAGTAATCAATTAAATAAATTCAAATAAAAGGAGAAAAAATATTACCTAATATCACAAAATATATAATAGAACATCAATATATGAACTGAACATCACAAAATATATCATAGAACATCACATTAACACTATATAAACATAAAAAAAGCATAGAACATCATATGTATACTACATGAACATAACATATATAAAGAAATATAAAAATATAAACGAAAAATAATAAAATTAGTGAAGTAATTAATTATGATCAAATAAAAAGAAGAAAAAATGTTATCGAACATCATAAATATATCGTATAATCTCACATCAACACCACACGAACATCACTATATATAGCACAGAACATCATATATACACTACGTAAACATCACAAATATCATAAAATATAAAAATAAAATAGTAAAATTAGTGAAGGAACTATAGTCAAATAAAAAGAAAAAAATGCTATGGAATATCACAAAATATATCCTACAACATCAATGCATACTACTGAATATCACAAAAATATTATAGAACACAACATATATACTATCGTAAAATACAGTAATAACATTGGTGAAGTAATTAATAAAAGTCAAATAAAAAAGGTACGAAACATTATAAAATAATTTAGAACATCAATATATGCTTACTAAATAAACATAATATTTAAGTTATGCAACATACAAAATAAAAAGGCTAAAAATATAATATAAAATAATGAAATAAAAATTAGAGTAAATAAAAATGAAAACAAAGTTAAAAAATGTTCATAAACAGAGAATAAATTAAATAAAAAAAAGAAAAATAAAAACATGAAAAAAATAAACAAAATAAAATAAATAGAGTAAATAAAAGGAATAAAACAAACATAAAAAGATAAAGAAAAATGAAAATAATAATAATAAAATACCACATAACAGAAAAACACAAAAAGGATAAGAAATGAACAAACAGTGAGACCTTAGCCTCTGTGAATGGACCATCCCTCAACATACATCGAGAAATCTATATCTATACCTAATTATAAACAGACAAAATTTCAGCCTCTTTTTTTATCTAGAATTTTTTTTGGCCTGGCCTACTTTAATTTATTTTACATGTTTTTAGCAGAGACTACTGATTCTACATGTTTTCAAACGTTCTGTCCGTAGTCCGAATTAAATTGGACCCACACCTGTGTTGTAGGACGCGTGCAGTAGGAAGGGCTCAAAGCCCAAGTTTGGTTTTGGTTAATTGATGAAACCTATAGACTAACCCTAGTGATAAGTGCATGATCTAGCTAGGATAATCCAAGTCATCTATGGAGCATTATGGATGATTGATCAAGTACTCCATGAATGAAAAAGATGAAAGGAGAAGGCAGAATAGGTTCAAGACAAAGGTATAATATAAGAGCTATTTTGTTCTAGTGGTCAAGACACTATAGAGAGTGTGATCACTTTTAGAATAGATAGTCGTACTATCAAGAAGGGAAAAATGTATGTAATTGCGGTTATCAAGTACCATTATGTGGAGTCATACATGCATATGCATATAACCTAATGAAGTACCCTTGTAAAATGATCTAAAATATGCTAGCACACGTGCACAAGTAGTGTCTTACCCTGGTGTTAGCACATGTGATCAAGGGGCAAAGTTAGAAGCAAATTCTAACTATTTACTAGGCGTCGGACCAGTTGCAGGGAAGGCTCCGGACCAATGGAGGTGGTCCAGAGGTCAACCCTAGCACCTAGTCGCTTCACTGGAAGCTCTGGACTAGGTTGAAAAAGGCGCGTCAGACCATACCTCATTGGTCTGGTGGCATGGACTTGAAAGTCAGCAAGAACAGTGAAGGCGTCGGACCTTGAGACTTGGTCCGGAGGTGAGCTCCGAACGAGATCCGACGCAAAATTCGACGGTTTGGACCTCTTTGTTGTGCGTCGGACTCAAGTGTATGGCATCGGACCAGAAGGCTCCGAACCATTGCAGGGTGTCCGGAGATTGGCAAGTTTGCGTGCCAATGGTCGAATTCAAATGTTCATATACACGTGGCAACTTGTGAAGGCGTCGTACCAATGCGTCGGACCAGAGATATTGGTCCAGAGGTCCCGATAGACCGGTCCGACGGTCGCGCAGAAAACCCTGTAAAGGGCATAACGACTAGTAGCTCCTTGGGGGCTATATAAGATGTTTTGTCGGCTCTAGCTCACCCTCTTGCACACTTTGATTATTTCATACACTTGTGATCTATTGCAAACCTCTCCCACTCAAATCTTTGATCCATTGTTCATCCAAATAGAGTTTGAGTGCACCCAAGTGCATTTGCTTGTGAGATTGCATCTAGTGGCACTTGGTGTTCGTTCTTGCTGCGATTTTCTTGTTATTCTTGGTGTTTGCCAACACCTAGATGGCTTGGAGCAACAGAGGGGAGTCAACACAAGTTGGAGATTGTTCGTGGTCGATTCCGGCGATTGTGAGAGGGCTTGTAACCACCTCGGCGAAGCGCCAAAGGGTAACTCTAGTGAATTGCTCATGTCATTGAGTTACTCTCTCTTGTGTGGATTCTTGTGGTGCCCGTGTTGTGGGCTAGGCTTGCGATTTCCTATTAACCATTGAATTACCAAGTGAGTAGTCGGCATAGCGGGGACTAGCTTGGTGGCAACCAAGTGAACCTCGGGAGAAAATCTTGTGTCAACTTGTCTCCCGGCTACTCTATTGGTATTCATTGTGATTGGATCTTCGCATACATATTTTCATCACAAGGAATTGGTATAACACATCCATCCCCTCTTGTATTTACATTGTTACTTATCTCTTGTGTAGTCTTGTTTAGCTTGTGTGTGATAGCTTAGATAGCTTATCTTGTTTCTAGTTGTTATAGCTAGTGTGAGTATCTTTGTGTCATTGCTATTGATTATATAGATACTCACTTATACTAGAATTGCTTGGATAGGTGGCTTTGCAACTCTTGTAGAGCTAGAGCAAAAAACTTCGCTTGGTGTTAATCTAACCCTTTGTTCTAGTGGTTTGTAGAATTTTTAATTAGGCTATTCACACCCCTCTAGCCATCTAGGACCTTTCAAGTGGTATCAGAGCCATGGCCACCTCTATTATCAAAGCTTAACAACATTTGGTGTTAGTGATGGCTCAAATATCATTCAACCATGTGGGGAGCAAACCACCAATGTTTGATGGCACATCCTTTGATTATTGGAAGAGAAAGATAAAGATGCATCTAGGCTCAATTCATGAGAAGGTGTGGAATGTCATCGAGAAGGACTACATCATTCTTGATGATGATAGTCTCACACCTAGAGAGCAAGAGAACAAGCAATGCAACACCATGACACTCAATGTCATATACAATGGCATTGACTCAAAGGTGTTTGAACAAATCAAAGATCTTGATAGAGCAAGTGATGTGTGGAAGAGATTGGAAGATACATATGAGGGCACCGCAACAGTAAAGAGTGTCAAGTTGTACATGCTCAAGGACAAGCTATCTCATTTCAAGATGAAGGATGATATTCCGGAGATGTTTCATAGGCTCCAAGTGATCATCAATGATCTCAAGATCTTGGGTGAGAAGGTGAAGGATGAGGACTTCTCCAACCGGTTCCTTGGTTGCTTGCCCAAGAAATTCAAAACCTTGAGGCAAATCATTAGAAGAGATGGATTGACCAACATCATACCCAATGAAGTGCTTGGTGAGATCATGACCGAAGAGCAATACAATGAAGAAAGTGAAGAAGAAGAGGTCAAGGAAGAAGAGAAGAATAAGAAGAGCATAGCATTCCAGGCTTCATCATCCAAGGGAAAGAGCAAAGCAAGAAAGCAAGAATCAAGTGATGATTAAGATGCTAGTGATATTGATGATGAGACCATGGCCCTCTTTCTGCGCAAGTTTGGCAAGTTCATGAGAAGGGCTATGGGGCTAGAAAGAGAAGAGATAACTTCAAGAGCAAGGAGTATGTGAGGAGATGCTACAAGTGCAAAAACACCAATCACATGACAGCGGATTGCCCCAACAATAGTGATGATGATGAGAAGAAGAAGGGCAAGAATGAAAAGAAAGAGAAGAAGCTATCATTCACCAAGAAGAAGAAGGGTGGATCATATATTGTGACTTGTGATAGTGATGCATCTTCCTCCGATGATGACTCTAGTATGATGAGAGGAAGAAGTCCAAGAAGAAGGCATTGGCTAGCATTGCCACTAACAACAAGCCCTCCATTTTCGACACTCCATCATGCTTCATGGCTAAGCCAACTAAGGTAAAATCTTATGATGAGAGTCATGATGATAGTAGTGATGATGAGGAGTACTCCAAGGAGGAGCTAATGGACATAATGGAACAAGCTCATAATTGTTTTGAGATAAAGAGGAAGAAGTGCAAAGAATTGAACAAGAAGCATAGTGCTCTTGAACAATCCTTTGATGAGCTCAATGTGACTCATGAGAGGCTAATGGAATCCCATGAGAAACTTCAAAGAGCTCACAAAAAGCTTGAAAAAGCTCACTCCACCCTCCTTGATCAAAACAAGGAAAAGATTGTTGCATCATGTGATATTGGAGTTACTTGTGATATACTTGATGAATCATTTTTCACTCATATCATTGTTGCACCAACCGACACTAGCACATCCACTTCCACATCCACTAGTGATAGCTCCAAGTGTGATGCTTCACTAGTAATTGAAAATGAAAAATTGAAAAAGAATGTTAATGAACTCACTCATGCGGCAATGCATATGGTGGAGATGTCCGCTTACTAAAGTGCTTGGGTAGCCAAAGGTTCTCCCTTAGCAAAGAGGGATTGGGCTATACCCCCAAGAAAGACAAGGTGGCCTTTGTAACTCCAAAGCCTAACTTTGTGAGGAGCAATGATTGGTTTTGCAATAGTTGCAAGCAAGTAGGACATGTTGATCAATATTGCAAACTTAACATGAGCAAAACTAAATTCTTTAATGTTTCATCCATTCATTTTGACTCTAGTTATATGCTTACCAAAGGTATAGATGGTATCATGGCTAAGTATGTTGGTACACCCATTATTGACCCAAAGAAGAAGGCAATTTGGGTGCCAAAATCTTTGGTCACTAACTTTAGAGGACCCAAACAAATATGGGTACCTAAGAAGAACTAATTTGTTTTGTAGGTCAATTACAAAGCCGGAGGAAGGCATTGGGTGCTTGATAGTGGGTGCACTCAACACATGACCGGGGATTCTAGAATGTTCAACTCAATCAACCCCAATAAGAATGATGGCATTGATAGTATTACTTTTGGTGATAATGGCAAGGGCAAGGTCAAAGGTCTTGGTAAGATTGCAATATCCAATGATTTGAGCATATCAAATGTCTTGCTAGTTGAGAGCTTGAACTTTAATTTTCTATCCGTAGCTCAATTATGTGATCTTGGATTTAAGTGTATATTTGGAATAGAGGATGTTGAAATCATTAGTGTAGATGGTTCAAACTTGATCTTCAAAGGCTTTAGATATGAGAACCTCTATCTAGTTGATTTCAATGCTAGTGAATCCCAATTTTCTACTTGCTTACTCACTAAATTAAGTATGGGTTGGTTATGGCATAGAAGGCTTGGTCATGTTGGAATGAAACAATTAAATAGATTGATTAAACAAGACTTAGTAAAAGTCTTGAAAGATGTTGTGTTTGAGAAGGACAAACTTTGTAGCTCTTGTCAAGCCGGCAAACAAGTTGGAAACACCCATCCCAAGAAAAGCATGATGAGTACTATAATGTTATCCGTTAAAATAATCTATTCTACAGCCAACCGTGTCAAAAAAATAGATAAAAAACAACACAAGCACTATTCTAGATACCATGGTAAGAAAACGTGAGTGGCTACTCGTTAGCACAAACTAATTATCATGTAAAACAGGATCACTTGCATGTACATAATCATAGACTATGTCCTAACGCGTGGCAAAACAGAAGAATTAACAGAATGCACGTAGTCAACGTAGTCAGCGATAAAGAGTAGTCATACCGTGATGTAATGTGTAATACAACATCACTTTTATGGACATCCACACATACAAAGAGAAGAACGGTGTGACCAAGTATGCTAGCACTCATCGCTGCACTGGACAGAAATAGTACCAGCGGTGTGCATGAGGTACTAGAATGGTCACGTGTGTCCTCGAGATATATATAAGAATATGCTAATTGGGTCACATGGGCTGGAAAGACTGTAAGGAACATGGTCCTCATGTCCCATTTAGTTTGGATTTTGGTGTTTGATGATCAACATAACCAAATTGGACTAACGTATTTGCAAGTGTTTATTTTGTAGTCCAATAGGGTGCAATCATGCTTTGGACTTAGACAACACCGCAAGCAAGACATTTGAAGCATATAGAAGACCTAAAAGATCAAGCATAGTCCAAGCATGAAGGATGGAACCTACTCGAAAGCAAAATAGTGAAGAAATGAGCTCCGGGCGCTATGGTTTCTAGGGTTCGGACCATTGCGGATGCGTTCGGACGCCTAGGGTTTGGTCTGTGAAATTCAGAGAGTCTGGATGCTATGAACAATGTGTGTCCGGACCATTGGTGCTTGCGTCCCGACGCACACAAAGAAGAACCCGAGAGCACGAAGAACTCCGGACGCTGACCGGAGCATGGGGTTCGGACCAACAGTGGCGTCCGGACTCTATGTAGAGAGGTTCCAGAGGCGCGCGAAGAATCCGGACCATAGACAGCGTACGGACCCACTGTCAGCCGCAGCGCACAGAAGACCGTTGGAAGGTCCGGACGCGCACGCGATTGTCCGGATCCCCGCTGATGTCTGCGTCCGGAGGTACGCAGAGAGGAAATCCAATGGCACCAACGGCTCCATTTGGCTTGGGGCCTATATATATGACCTTTGGCCGGCCAAATGGGAAAAATGAGACTTGAGAATCATTCCAAGGTGTTGATACACAATTCTAGTGCTCTCCATATGCATAGTGCTTAGAAATATACTTGGTGATTAGCATAAGTGCTTTGCGAAGTGCTTATGTTAGTTAGACCACTCATATGTGCTTGCTCTAGGTGTAAGCCTAGTGTTAGTGAGGTTTGTAAACCTCTTGATCAAAGGGTGCTTGCGCGCACCAAGCTTGTACTCGGTGGGGCTTGTAATCTTGCGCGATCACACCAACCGCGTTTGTGGTGTGGCCGCCACCGGTGTACCGAAGACACCCAAGACAAGGAAGAAGAGTTGCAAGGTCAAGGCCCTTACCACAATCAAGAGTTGGAGTGACTCATCAAGCGATGATGAAGCCCAACACAAGAGCCATGACCGCAAGCAATCATCGTCAAGCACTTCACAAGTATGCCTTATGGCACGGGGTAACGAAAGTTCTAGCTCTAGTGATAGTGATAGTGATGATGATCTACCTTCCTATGAGCAACTTGTGCAAGATAACCTTAAATATGCTAAAGCTTGCACTAGCCAACAAAAAAAATCAATGATCTAAAAGCTAAAGTAGATAGCTCTAAAAATGCTTACAATACCATGCTTGAGCAATATGAAACTTTTGCCAATCTTAATGTTGAGCTAACTACTAAAATTGAGAAATTAGAGGCTAGTGCAAGCACAAATGAATGCACAATCAATGGTAAGCAACTTGTAAAGAAAAATGAGAAACTAAAAGCAAAGTTAGCTAGCTTATAAGATTCATACAATTGTTTGCTTGTTAAAATGGAAACCATGTGCAAACATTGTGATGAGCTAACAACAAAAGTTGCTAATCTTGAAGCCGCCGGTAAAACCCCCACCGAGGCTCCTAAAAAGAAAACCTCTATATTTGACATGCCTAAAAAGGATACCTCGACTTCTTGCATTGATTTATTTGACTGACCCCTATGCAACCAAGCTTATTTTGAGGATGTGTTTGTAGAAACATGTACACAAGAGGTTGCAATGGAGAATGAGCTACTTAGGTAAGAAGTGGATCGCCTAACAAGGGACTTGACACAAGTCAAAGGCGAGGAGAAACAAGCCCAACCTCATCAAGATAACACCATCAAGGGAGTGAAGAAGCTTGATGAGGGAGAAACCATGGTTTGCTACCTTTGTCACAAAGAAGGTCACAAGTTCTACATGTGCAAGGTGAAGAATGGGGGAGGAGCTAAGAAGAAAGAGAAAAACAAAAAGCCAACAAGCAAGTTCTCCAACACCTACACCAACAAGGTGGACAAGAAGGCCTCCACACCTTATCTTTTGAAGAAGAAGAAAAATGACAAGGTGGTGGCCATCAAGGTGAACAAGCAAGCCAACAATGGAGCCAAACGCTTTTGGGTGCCAAAGGAAATCATTTCCAACATGAAGAGCACCAAAAAGGTTTGGATTCCAAAGGGAAAGTGAGAAGCCCGATGGACTTTGGGGAATTTGGAGACTTGGCAAAGATTGGGTGCATTACATGGGATGCATCATGATGATTATTGGTATTATTGCCAAGTGGGTTAGTGAACACTACTTACCCAAGTTCCCCCTCCCATGTTTAGGTAACTAGATTTCTATCTTGCAAATTCAATTAGCATCTAGTTCCCTTCATGCCTAGGTATTGCATTTGCATATCTAAATTCTTGTCATGCATACACTAGGTTATCATATGGTAGGATTGCTCGGTACCACTCTTACCCTTGGAGCAACCTACATGTTCTTAAAATGCTTAGGAGCACGGCACATAGCTCGCTTGTCAATTGATTATCGTATATGTGCCAAAGTACCAAATTGTAGATAACTTACCCCAAATACCAATTAAGAGTGATGTTCACTTTCATGTGACATTACCTTTCATTTGGTATCTTGACCTTAAAAGTCAATGTGCATATCTCCTACAAGTATTCTATGCTTGTACGCACACTTTTAGGGGAAGCTAATCTATAAGTTGGAAGCTTTGAGACTAACACCTATTTCAAGTCTATCATGTGTGTAGTAGTCTCATTGCAAGGAACATGGAGTCCCCGGAGAAAAGCAAGGATTAACTTCCATAAATATCATTGCATTTCATTTCTTGGTATCTTTTAAATGCTTTCTCCATGCATTATATAAATTAAACTCCTTTGTGCAAATTGTCGGTTATGCATATGCTTTGCCATCCACTATATGTATGCATACACTTAGGGGGAGTTTAGTTTATGTAATGTGAGAGTCAAGTCTTGTGATCAATTTCATTCCATATACAAAGGATCACAAAACTTGACCCTCCCTTGTGCTACTAATGTCTTCCTTTTCGTGTTTGATTCCAAAGGGGGAGAATTTGAAGGACCAAAACAAATGATCATATATTTTGGTCCAAGATAGGGAGGAAAGTGGATTATGGAGTTAGGGGGAGTATAAATCCATAATACCAAACGGGGACATGTGCAAAGGCAAGACACGTCTTCATAGTATGAGCTTCAATTGGTATAATCAAGTATCATATAGACTTGCCCTTGCATTGCATCCTAGCAAGTAGATATGTTTTCATTTGAGCATCTTATATTATTTGCTTGTTTTGGTCGTGTTGTCATAAAGCACTAAAAAGAGGGATATTGTAAGGAACATGGTCCTCATGTCCTATTTAGTTTGGATTTTGATGTTTGATGATCAACATAACCAAATTGGACTAACGTATTTGCAAGTGTTTATTTTGTAGTCCAATAGGGTGCAATCAAGCTTTGGACTTAGACAACACCGCAAGCAAGACATTTGAAGCATATAGAAGACCTAAAAGATCAAGCATAGTCCAAGCATGAAGGATGGAACCTACTCGGAAGCAAAACAGTGAAGAAACGAGCTCCGGACGCTACGGTTTCTAGGGTCCGGACCATTGCGGATGCATCCGGACGCCTAGGGTTTGGTCTGCGAAATTCAGAGAGTCCGGATGCTGTGAATAGTGTGTGTCCGGACCATTGGTGCTTGCGTCCGGACGCACACAGAGAAGAACCCGAGAGCACGAAGGACTCCGGACGCTGACCGGAGCATGGGGTCCGGACCAACAGTGGCATCCAGACTCTATGGAGAGAGGTTCCAGAGGCACGCGAAGACTCCGGACGCTGTCCGGACTGTGGACTCTGGACTATAGACAGCGTCCAGACCCACTGTCAGCCGCAGCGCACAGAAGACCGTTGGAAGGTCCAGACGCGCACGCGATTGTCCGGATCCCCGCTACTGTCTGCGTCTGGAGGTACGCGGAGAGGCAATCCAAGGGCACCAACGGCTCCATTTGGCTTGGGGCCTATGTATATGACCTTTGGCCGGCCAAATGGGAGAAAGGAGACTTGAGAATCATTCCAAGGTGTTGATACACAATTCTAGTGCTCTCCATATACATAGTGTTTAGAGATATACTTGGTGATTAGCATAAATGCTTTGCGAAGTGCTTAGGTTATTTAGACCACTCATATGTGCTTGCTCTAGGTGTAAGCCTAGTGTTAGTGAGGTTTGTAAACCTCTTGATCAAAGGGTGCTTGCGCGCACCAAGCTTGTACTCGGTGGGGCTTGTAATCTTGCGCGATCACACCAACCGCGTTTGTGGTGTGGCCGTCATCGGTGTACCGAAGGGAACAAGGCTCGTGGCGTTTCGGCCGGAAGCTTGATAGTGAAGACGGCGGAGAGCATCCGGGAGAGGCTTGCCGGAAGGCACATCGGAGACCCACTGCGCGTGGGGAGAGCCCGAGGCTATCAACAGAGTTACCCGACCGGGAGCTTGGCCCTTGCGCGGGATTCCTCGCGAGGGGCTCCAACAAGGACTAGGGGGAAGTTTGCGCGCTTCTCGATACCTCGGTAAAAATACCGGAGTCGTCGACGGAAGTTTGCATCTCTACCTTACTCTTTACCTTCCGCACTTACTTTGTTTACCTTGTGTTTTTTACCTTTCCTAACTTAGTTGATAGGCTAGTTGGTAGGTTTGGAAACTAGGTTGCATAACTCTTTTTACGATAGAGATAGCAACACTTAGCAAAATCATAGTTGCACCACTAGATAGTTTACCTCTTGCATAGGTTTTGCTAAGGTTAGAAAAAGAGGTCATTGATTAGAGGGTAGTTTTTAAGTGACCTAATTCAACCCCCTCTCTTAGGCTCAAAGACCCACAATAACTTTGAGCATATTTCCAACAAACACAACAATCAATGCGGAAATCTTCCCCGCCGAGTAGTCGAACAGCAACAGCTGGCCGAACCCCCAACAAACACAACAATCAATGCGGAAATCTTCCCCGCCGAGTAGTCGAACAGCAACAGCTGGCCGAACGCCCCCCCCCCCTGATGGCTTGATATTTCAGCCCAGTTAGCCCTGACAGAGACAGCCCAGTTGTCCCATCTGCAGCGAGCCCACGTTCCGAGTCAGAGTCCGTGCTGTAGCGAGTCCACGTTCAGAGACAAGAGTGTTGGATAAACTTCGACCCTATACAGCTACGGTAGGTATGGTTTTCTTTTTCTTTTCTTTTTCTTTTTTTCTTTCTTTTCTTTTTATTTTATTTCTTTCTTATCTTTCTTTTTTATTTCTTTTTTGTTCTATTATCCTAGTTATATTTTATTTCTTTCTTCTTTTCCTTTTTTATTTTTCTTTTTATGTATTTTATTATTTTTGTTTCTATTTCTATTTTTGTATTTTATCTTATTTTTTCCTTTCTTTTATTATAATTACAGTTTTATATTTTATATTTTTATTTTATAGACACAAGTGATGTTCTATCATGTATTTTTCCATGAAGACGGTATAGATATGAGGTTTCTATTATATTTTTTTTTATGTTCTATAATTATTTAGTGATGTTAGGTAACATTTCTTTCTTCTTTTTATTTGACTTATTAACTACCTCACTATTTTTTATTTTTTATTTATATTATTAACATGTCATGATATATATGATGTTCTTATAGTATACATATGTTTTATGCTATTTTCTGTGATGCTTATGTAGTATTAATGTGATGTTCGGTAGCATTTTTTCGCTTTGTTACTTGACTCTAGTTAATTACTTCACTATTTTTATATTATTTATGTTGTTCACGTAGTGTATATATATACAAGATGTTTAAAGTTATATTTAGTGATGTTCGTGTAGTGTTAATGTGATGTTTAATATTTTTTTTATTTGACTATAATTAATTACTATATTAATTTATTTTTAAATTTGATGATATGTGTGATGTTTGTGTAGTATATATATATTATATTCTTTTGTTATCATTGGATGTTCATGCAGTGTTAACATGACGTTCTATAAATACAAGTTTTTCGTAGATTATTATTCTATTTCTTTTTTTTTGTTTCTCTTATGTTTTTTTGTCTTCCTTTTTCACTGTAATTAAGTATTCCCTTTTATTTGTTGCAATGTTTTTTTTCCTTTTGTCTTCTCTTTTTCCTGCTCGTTTGTTCTATTATATAGTTTTACGTTCCTATAATTTTGTGAGATACATATGTCCGGTGATATATTTCATGATGTTCTATATAGTATATACGTATTGTTCTATGTTATATTTTATAACGTTCATATAGTATATATGTGATGTTCTTTTATGTTTTTTGTCTAGTAGTATACACGTGATATTCAGAATATATTTTATATTAATAAAATTATTATTGATAATTTTATTTTCAAAATATACCAAGTGAGATCTTATTTTGAAGAATTTATCATAACAAACATAATAGTACAATTGAAATTTAAGTTTGACATTTTGTTTAGAAAATATAACTTTTTTTAACTCTAAAACGCTTTTGCATGTGATGATGTCATCAAAATTATTTTATTTCTAATTGTTATCCTTCTCTCTGCATTCACGTGACGGAGACTGAGTGACTGACGCGAAAGTGCTGATGGGTCTATGTGGGGCCCAACGAGTGGAGGGACTGCGCTGTCCATAGCGCGTGTCTGATGTTCGCGGGATTGACACCTGCTGCTGGCCCATGTACAGCCCAGCGAGCCAAGAAAAGTTTAACCAAATAAATTATGTTTGGTGGTCGGCGGGATGCTGCACGCCACCCTGGTCGGCTGCCAGCACGCCCCCAATCAATGACACCGTCGATTATTTGCAAAAAAATGACACCGTCGTTGTGCTCTTATGTAGTGGCAACCTGTCATGCGGAGCTCCTAACTGTCTGCTCGCATTCTAGGAAAGCTTCCACTATCCGACAGACAAAATGCTGCCCAGTGCAAAAAGACAGGCCGCAACAAGGTCACCGGCTTGAACCGTCAGACTTGTTTCAAGAGAAAAAAACTTCATAGATCAAGCATAAGGTGTATTTTCCATGGAGGCTAACACTATATTATTGCCACCTATAGAGGTTGTTGTCGCTCCGAAGCTCATGATAAATTGCTTGGGTCGGTTTTTCCATTGAACTTTGATAGGGTAATAGGCTTGTACGATGTCGGCCTGGTAAATTCTTTAGGCCTTCAGATAGTAGGGATTTTGGGTCAATTGACCTTTGGTGGGTATTGAAGTTATAGGCGTTCCCAAGTGGTATTTGTTTAGCCAAGGGTGGCAGGGGGAATTGGCTGCTCGAAGGCGGTGGCAGGCCTCTACTGTGCCCGTCCTGTAGGATTTAGATCTCGCCATGTAAGATCACTAGTTGTTGGCAGACTTCCGCTCACTGGCGGAGGCAAGGGGGGCTGCCCCCCTGACATTTGAAAGCAAACAAAATTACTAGTCTAAGTTTATAATTTTTATATATATTGACATGAAGAATAATAACAAAAATATTGTCATATATATATATCTATTAATATCTTCTACTCTCTTACTCTAATAAAAATAGTCTCTTAATTCCTGAGAGATCAAATTTTCAACTTGGACTAAATATATATAAGAAAGTATTAATATTTGTAGTATATAATTAATATCAATAAATGTATTTTTCTTAGATATAAATGTTATTAATATTTTCTACAAGCACTAATACTATAGTATTGGTTATCGTGTTCATGCTAGCTCTTTGTCGATCATATATAATAAAGAACAACCCAGTCAGTTGAGTTGCGCTCACTTTTTATAAGCTGGTTTTTTTCGTCGGCCCCCCTTATAAATAATTCTTGGCTCTGTCACTGCTTCAGCTGCTTGCTGAGATAGCTGGATTGCTCTTTGGTTTGCATCGTGGGCTGCGGCTAACCGGTCCCTTTCTTATTCCGCTCTTTGCAGCTTTGATCGTAGCTATTTCGCCTTCGTAGTTTGCATCTTTCGGTGCTGGTTCGTCTTCCTCATGTGGAGGCTCTTCAGTGGCTTGCCTTTGTCTTCGCCCGGTCCCCCTGGGTCTTCCTCTTGGTGCCGGCTCGGCCGTTTGAGTCTCTTCTTCCTATCCCTCTGCGGCTGATGCGTAGGTGCTACGGGCGTTGCGCCATGGCCTTGGACTATCTCTGGTCGAAGCTACTCTCTTTGGTGGCATTGTAGAGGCTTGCTTTTGGCTTAACATGGTGGGTATCACTATTGGAGAATAGCCTTTTCCGAATGGGTATGGGTGGTAGGCGGAGGTTACAACGCTAGAAGGACTGGGGGAGCCTTCGGGATGCTTAAGGCTTACCCGCCCGAGGCCTAGGTTTCAAGTCCTGTCAACAATGGCTCTTGTCTCTCTATTAATACGGTGGGTGATGCCCTCCTTTAATATGACATTGTACAAGGGTTAAGTGTTTTCACATCAGTGTCCTTCCTTTACATAGGGATATCCCCGGATATTCCAGACGCTTCTCAAGGTGTTTCAGAGGTGTTGTCGATATCTACAAGAGATTGGGCCTTCTATGACGCTTCTCTAGATGTTTCCGATAATTGTGATTTTTTTAGGATTTTTTTCTATCATGTTTGATGAGAATTAATATAGTGCCTTCGTTGAGCCTCTCGTTACTAGTAGTAGTATAATAAGATTCATTATTAGCATGGGCATCACCTCAGAATAGGACAAGTGGCATCAATTGATCATCAAACCCTGAGTCCACTCTTCAGTCATCAGGCTTATCACTAGTCCATATTTTGTCTCTCAAACACACAAAAATCTTCTGCGCATAAAAAAAAAGTCTAGGAGATGCTCTATCTAGAAAGAAAGGGAAGAATGATCAGTAACGTGCATTGAACGCCAATAGTACTATCTCTTGACTCTTGACTTGAGCAAGTCGTCGAAAATAGCAACGGCACTAAAGGAGGTCACTACTCCTATTTAGCCCGCACCACCGGGCACCGAACACCGAACAGGGCACTGCCCTTTTCCTCAGACAAAATCTCCGAAACCGTTGGTCGATCACGCCGGCAGCTCAGCCATGCACCTTCTCCATCCTTTTGTTCTCTCTGTGCTCTTTTTCATCATCCTCCACGCACCCCCGCCCTCTGCCGCCACAGATACCCTCCGAGCCGGCCATGCGCTTGCCGGCAGCGAGAAGCTTGTCTCGGCTAATGGCAAGTTCGGTCTCGGCTTCTTCCAACTCCAAAAAGGGAGCTCCTACCTCGGCATATGGTTCTATAAAGTCCCCGTGCTGACCCCTGTGTGGACAGCCAACAAGGACAATCCGGTCTCCAATTCCACTTCGCCGAAGCTCATCATTTCCGGCGACGGCAACATGGTTGTCTCAGCTCAGGGCAACACCATCTGGTCTACCCGGGCAGACACAACCACCAATGACACCGTCGCTGTGCTCTTGAACAGTGGCAACCTTGTCCTACGGAGCTCCTCCAACACTTCTCTCACATTCTGGGAAAGCTTCGTCTACCCGACAGACACAATGCTACCTGGTGTAAAGATTGGATGGAACAAGGTCACCGGCTTGAACAGCCGACTTGTTTCGAGGAAGAATTCCATCGATCTATCTTCAGGTATATACTCCGCGAGGCTGGATCACGATGGGGTTGCCAGGATGCTATGGAACTCGTCTGCTGTGTATTGGTATAGCACGTGGAATGGTAAATTCTTCAGCGGGGTACCGGAGATGTCTGCAGGTTCCCCTCTATCCAATTTTACCTTCGTCGACAACGACCAAGAACTTTACTACACCTACAACATGTTTGATGAGAGCATAATCATACGCGCTACGCTGCATATCTCTGGTCAAAACC
The DNA here is from genome assembly GCA_022036555.1 of Microstegium vimineum. NCBI lineage: Eukaryota > Viridiplantae > Streptophyta > Magnoliopsida > Poales > Poaceae > Microstegium > Microstegium vimineum. Next base: position 6,727,708 of record CM039140.1, on the reverse strand, counting down.
AAGTCCGCATTTGGACCGGGCAGGATTGGATGACAGTGAACAACCAGCCGGCACATCAGTGTGATGTGTATGCTGTCTGTGGCCCTTTCACCGTCTGCACAGAAAGCACTTCTGATGCAGATCCTCTCTGCAACTGCATGAAAGGCTTCTCTTTGAAATCACCTGCTGATTGGGAGATTGAGAACAGAACAGGCGGGTGCATCAGAAACACTCCACTCAACTGTGGCGCAAACAATGGAAACAAAACAGGTATGGCAGACAAATTCTACTCTATGCCAGGCATTAGGTTGCCCCAGGATGGCCAAACCATGCCAAATGCATCAAGTGCTAACGAGTGCGCACAAGTTTGTTTGAGTAATTGCTCTTGCACTGCATATTCTTACGGCCAAGATGGTTGCTCTATCTGGCATGACGACTTACTTAATGTAGCTACTGACGGTAATGAAGAAATGATTTACCTTCGCCTTGCTGCAAAAGAGTTAGAGACTGGGAAAGGCAATAGGACTTCCATGATCATTGGTGTTGCCATTGGCACGAGCATTGCCGCTTTGGTTTTTACTCTCCTCATAGTGATTTGGAGGAGAAAAGGGAAGTGGTCTAGAGCCACAGTAGACAATAATCAAGGTAGCGTTGGCATAATTTCGTTCAAATATGTTGACTTGCAAGATGCAACCAAAAAATTCTCGGAGAAGCTAGGCACGGGTGGTTTTGGTTCTGTATTTAAGGGGTGCCTAAGTGACTCGATTGACATAGCAGTGAAAAGGCTCGATGGCGCCCGACAAGGAGAGAAGCAATTCAGGGCAGAAGTAAATTCAATTGGAGTCATCCAGCATATAAACTTAGTGAAATTGATCGGGTTTTGCTGCGAAGGTGATAAGAGGTTACTCGTGTACGAGCACATGCCAAACGGCTCCCTGGATTCTCACCTGTTCCAAAGCTATGGTGCAATTTTAGATTGGAACATGAGATACCAAATAGCTCTTGGAGTTGCTAGAGGTCTAGGATACTTGCACCATGGCTGCCGAGACTGCATCATACACTGTGACATCAAACCACAGAATATACTTCTGGATGCATCTTTTGTTCCAAAAATTGCAGATTTTGGATGGCAAAGTTGCTTGGGAGGGAGTTCAGCCGTGTTGTGACTACAATGCGAGGAACCGTGGGATATCTTGCTCCGGAATGGATTAGTGGAACCCCTATTACTCCCAAAATCGATGTTTATAGCTACGGGATGGTCTTGCTAGAGATGGTATCGGGAAAGAGGAACTGTATTGAACATTCGTCCAGTCATACTGAAGGCCAAGGAGACTATTTACCTGTGCAAGTTGCACACAAGCTTCTCCATGGAGACATTCTGAGCATTGTGGATACAAACCTGCATGGTGATGTGAACATAGAGGAAGCTGAAAGAGTTTCCAAAGTCGCATGTTGGTGCATCCAAGATCTTGAGTCTGATCGGCCCACGATGATTGAGGTGGTACAGTTTCTTGAGGGAATATGCGAACTAGAAATGCCTCCAATGCCAAGGCTACTCAGTGCTATTGCAGGAAGCATCCCACATCAGACGAGAGTGTGATCAATAGCTTTTCAGCAAATCCATCAATTCATGAGAAGTCTGTCAGTTGGGATGGCAAGTAAATTTGTCTTGTAATGTACAAATAAATTCATTTTCTGTAATATGTAATATTTTTCTTGTAGTGTACAAATAAATTTGTTTTCTGTAGCATTATCTACCCTATAAGAGATTGATTTGTAACATGTCGGGCTTCAATGTGCCAACAGGTCTTGCCATACAAATAAAGTTAGTAACTTTATCATAAAGGGGCCTCTAGTTAGGATGGCAAATTGAGGGATAATAAATACCCAACCCTTCTATGTTCCCTGCTCATGTCTATCGAAGTTTATACCTAACAACAAAAACATTCAAAATCATGAACAGTACAGTAGTAAGTAGTTTTTTTTTTAACAACAGTACAGCAGTAAGCAGTTCCTTCAAAAATACAGTAGCAAGCAGTTGGCACCACCCTACAGTTACGCTGATACATAGAGCAATAATGTTTTGAAATTGTCTGAGAAGCGGTAATATTTGGAAGAATATAGATACGATGTGTAATCCATCCCGGATAGTAGAGGGCGCCGGAACAAACTTTGTTCCATTATCTAAAAATATACTCTTTGTAGCCTGAACTGCAGATGACGTGCAGTGTGTTGAATACTGACGAATTGACGATGGGAATGCACGATGCAGTATGTTGAATACCGTGTTTAGTCTGGCAATGATATGGCACCACTTGACAAGTAAATTAAGGATATGTAGCACTATCAGCACGCATCACCATATTATGTTATAGTTCCAGAATCAACTGGGAAGCCTCTACGGCTCTACTTCAACAATTGTGACTTTTCTGTAGTTCCGGGACCAACTGGGAAGAAGCCTCAACTTCACCAACTATGTATTGCTGAGTGTTACATGTACAGTTCATTGTTTGTAACTACTACCTATCATCTATATCATACACCCTATCTGTTCTAGCTTCCCCAGTCGTCCTTCACTTCATCATGCCTCTCTTCACCTCCCTCTGCAGACTTCTCTTGTTCCTATACATCCTACAAGACTGTGCTGCCACAGACAACATCGCACCAGGCCAAGCACTTGTGAGCAGCGACAAGCTCGTCTCCAGCAATGGCAAGTATGCAGTTGGTTTCTTCCAGACAGGCAGTAAGTCCTCCAACAACACACTGAACTGGTACCTAGGTATTTGGTTTAACAAAGTTCCCAATTTCACTCAAGTATGGGTTGCAAATGGTGACAACCCACTCACAGATCACACCACATCTGAGCTCAAGATCTCAGACAATGGAAACCTTGTTATCTTGAGCAGAGCCACCAAATCCATAGTCTGGTCCACACAAGCAAATACCACGACCAATAACACTATAGCTATACTTCTAAATAGTGGCAATCTCATCCTACGGAACTCCATAAACTCATCTGATGTGTTGTGGCAGAGCTTTGACTACCCCACAGATACTTTCCTCCCCGGTGCAAAACTTGGTTGGGACAAGATAACAGGTCTCAACCGCCGTCTTGTTTCTAGGAAGAACTCAATTGACCTATCTCCTGGAAGATACTCTGAGGAGCTAGACCCAAGTGGTGTTAATCAGTATATTTTTACATCGTTGAACTTTTCCATACCATATTGGTTCAGTGGAGAATGGAATGGCCAATACTTTCCCTCAGTGCCAGAGATGGCAGGACCTTTTCTTTTCAATTTCACATTTGTCGACAATAATCAAGAGAAGTACTTCACATATGACTTACTAGATGAAAGAACGATTACCCATCATGTATTGGATGTCTCAGGTCGAACAAAGACGTTCATTTGGCTTGAGAGCTCACAGAATTGGTTAATGAGCTATGCTCAACCCAAAGCTCAATGTGATGTCTTTGCTGTATGTGGACCTTTCACAGTTTGTAATGATAATGAGCTTCTTTTCTGCAACTGCATGAAAGGTTTCTCCATCAGATCACCAAAGGATTGGGAACTAGATGATCGAACAAGTGGGTGCATGAGAAATAATCCATTATATTGTGAGAACCACAAAAGCACAGAAAGTTCAACCGACAAGTTCTATTCTATGCAATGTGTTAGGCTACCTCATAATGCCTACAACATAGAAGCTGCTACCAATTCAGATAAATGCAAAACAGCTTGCTTAAGTAACTGTTCTTGTACTGCATATTCCTGGCGCAATGGAGGTTGCTTCGTCTGGTACAACGAATTAGTCAATGTAAAGCAGCAGCAGTGTAATGACGTAACTGATACTAGTGGAGGAACTCTATTCCTTCGCCTATCTGCGAAAGAGGAGCTTAGTCAGAAAAGCAGTGCAAGAATGAGGATTGCCATTAGCCTTGCTGTAAGCTTTGCCATCTTGTTTTCACTGGCACTGGTACTAATGATTTGGTGGAACAAGAGGAAAAGGTACAGCTTCACACTGGAAACTGCTCAAGGTGGTGGTGGAATTGTTCCTTTTAGATACACTGATTTGCAACATGCTACAAAAAACTTCACAGAAAAGCTAGGCGAAGGCAGCTTTGGTTCAGTATTCAAGGGAGTTCTCGGTGACTCAACAACAATAGCAGTGAAAAGGCTTGATGGTGCATATCAAGGAGAGAAACAATTCAGGGCTGAAGTTAGCTCAATTGGACTTATCCAACATATAAATTTAATTAGGTTAATTGGGTTTTGCAGCAGAAGTGATAGCAAATTGCTTGTCTATGAGTATATGCCCCACCGTTCTCTTGACATTCATCTATTCTCAGGTGATGCTGAAATCTTGAATTGGAATACTAGGTACCAAATAGCTCTAGGAATTGCTAGAGGGCTAGCCTATTTGCATGAGAGCTGTCGAGATTGTATTATACACTGTGATGTGAAACCTCAAAACATACTTCTTGACGAATCATTCATCCCCAAAATTGCAGACTTCGGAATGGCAAAGTTCTTAGGTAGGGAGTTTAGCAGGGTTTTAACTACAATAAGAGGGACCATAGGATACCTTGCACCTGAATGGATTAGTGGAGGAGCAATCACCCCAAAAGTTGATGTTTACAGCTATGGAATGCTTTTATTGGAAATTGTTTCAGGAAGGAAGAACTCACATAGAGAATGTACCACTACTGGTGATGATGATACTTATTTCCCTGTGCAAGTTGCAAGCAAGCTTCTTGTGGGAGATATTGGAAGCTTGGTGGATGACAAATTACATGGCGATGTCAATCTAAACGAAGCTGAAAGGGTTTGTAAGGTTGCTTGCTGGTGCATTCAAGACAATGAGCTCAATCGACCAACAATGGGTGAAGTGGTTCAAGTTCTTGAGGGTTTAATAGAGCTAGACATTCCTCCAATGCCAAGGCTACTTCAAGCTATTGTAGGAGGCTCTCATTCGGCATGAGTATAGTTTTTATTTACTGGAGAAAAAACTTTTAAATTCCAAGGGTTCACCAAACTTTTCATTAGCAATGACAGGATTTAGCATTTATGTTGTTTTTTATAAAACTTATCAGATGTGGAATATATACAGTTATGCCAGTTACTTTCAATAAATTCACCATAATATTTATCTTTCTAGTCATAATATTTGAGGATTCGTCCAACTAAACCTTCTTTAATTAAAGAAGTGATTTAATCCATAAAGCTTGACCAAAAGATGTGAATTAATATTTGGCAACTCACGTAGGGCAACCACAACAAACACGTTGATAAACACCTAGTGATCCACTACTTCTCTTCTCTTCCCCAACTCATGGAAATTTTTGCCGCTACAACCCTCCCGCTATGGATGCAGCGAAATAAGAGGAGACACGGTGAGGGTTCAGTGCTGATCAGGAGCTGGTGAAGCTCTCGCTTGCAGGGGAGAATCAACGCTCAAGCATCATATCTATCCTGAGGGAGATCCGGGAGTTGAGCACCTCCACCACTTTTTAGGAATTTATAAATATTTTTTCATCAGTACAAATTGTAATCAGGTTGCACATACTCGCGAACAGGTCATCGGTGTTACACAAACCGGGTGGTGGCTCCAGCCCCAGCACGTGTTTAGGCTCTCGTGCACCAATATTGTAATTCCGGAATTTTAATGAATCCCCATCAAGCACCAAAAAAAAAAAAACTCACTGCAATTTTCGCCGCTACAACTCTCCCGCCATTTCAAATCTAAACTAAATGTAACAAAACCATCATGAACAGCAAGAAGAACAAGGACAAAATATAGATAGTACTGAGTAGAAGATATCTAAGTGGTTTTAATTTGCAGGAGGGATGGGCACGACCTAGCTTCTCTGCTCCCCATCTTTTCTTCGGTTCTTTTCGACCGAGCACGACTGAGGAGCAGCAGCTCTAGATTAGTGGGGCTAGACTTTTCGAAAAAAAAAAAAAAGAAGAAGAAGAAGAAGAAGAAGAAGAAGAAGAAGAAGAAGAAGAAGATTAGTGGGGCTAGACTGTAATTTAGATAGGGGGAGGATTTCAACTCTTATCAAGTAAAGGGAAGACTGGATTTCCTACTGTAGCACTTTTTCCCAACCTTTGCGCCTTGTAAACACCTTTGTCATCCGAATTCTAGACAAAACCTGCGGGTAGGCAAACAGATTCGACGAGCCCTACGTGTCCATAGCCTCTGATCATCCATTTAAACAACGGATCAAATAGTCCATTTTGAACTTATATTTAAAGTGCCCAGTCAAAACTCACAAAAAAAGCTTAATCAATCTTTGAAACACATTTATTCCATCTGTATTGATGGGTATACACTATTATAAATAAATATTGGCTTTTTTAAGTTCAAAAATTGATAATCACCATGAAATGTCTTGCTAGTACATTTGTTTGATGTTATAGATGCTTAAATGTTTTTTAAACTTTGAAAGTAAGAAAAATCTGATTTATAGAATAGATTAAACACAGAATGGAGGAAGTACCAAAAGTAAAGCACGCCCTAGGATGCGCTAGGGTATAGCGAACCAATGAAGCACTAGCAGCATTGACGTAAACAAGAAAAGTGCAAACTGTGAGAACCCAAACAAAAAGAACAAAGGGAATATGACATGATACGACCATTGTAGTGCATTGACGTAAACATTTAAAGTGCATAAGCAGATTCAAACTAACCTAAACATAAAATCAAAGGGTACAATGGCATCATATGATCATTATAGTTGATTGTCTGATCCTCGTTTACTCAGGAGACAACTCACTGTGCCAGAAGAAATGAAAAACACAACAAAATTATGTGTACAGAAAAGAATGTAACCCAAGACTGAAAACATATCCATAAATCAAGTATGCATCTAGTGTCAATAAAGGCAAAAAGAATATCCAGGCCCTTGATAAAAATCACACATTAAAACATCACTCATTTTGACGAAAAAAAACAAGTAATTGAGCGATTCTTTTTTGCAGGGCATGAACAATCTGGAAGCTCCAAGGGGCTTGCTCTGAGCAGATTCTTCGGAACGGGGTTATGAGCAACATAGCTAGAGTGACTGGCGCACACGACATCCACTGTGTCAGACAATACTTGGAACATCTCCAGCCCAGCTACAAACAGCTCGCGGCCACCGTGTCCTAATGCAGTCCACCAATGGTGCGTGCTGATTAGTCTGAACTGGGGGCGCTAGAGAAAGAATACTGTCATCCTTGCTGCTGCTGGTTGATGCGCTTACAACATCAGCCAGATACTCATCTTGAGTCCACCTTGGGGGCACAGTGACATTTAGCTTGCATAACCTGGGTCTCTGTATAGGGGATGAGCCACCTGCACTTGCATTCCCATTCAGCACAGACTTGGCAATTCCATTGAAGTGGAAGATGGTGAATTGCTTCTTGCCCATAAGGCCAGTTGGATCCTTCATGCCTCCGGCCCTTTTATCCAACTGTAGCAATGCCTGCCAAAATTCACTCCATACTATGATGCCAGCATTACATAGGTCCTCGAGTTTATCTGAAGGAAAATTTATGTCGGTATCCCTAAGGACTTGTTGGAAGCCCTCAACACTGATAAAGCCTCCACCTCCACTTTGATCTTGGGCATCGAAAGCCCTTCTTATTTTCGATTCGCGCTCTTCCAGCTCATTCTCCTCTTGAACGTTGGGGTTCAGGGCGAATAGGACAGTGTAGTGACTTTCACTTCCCACAACCCATATCGGCCACTTTGGGCACTTCAAGTACTGGCCAACCTTGCAGAGATTTAGTGATTCCAGGAGGGTAAGAAAACCAACTTCAACACTGTTTGGTATGCCCTTCAAGGACATGCCACCACCAAGGTCCATCTTGCCATCAAATACATTTGGAACAGCCTCTCCACAGAGTAATAAATTCACAATTTCCTGAAAATAAAATTAAGTGGCTACATCTTATTTTACCAGAATTGTATGCAAAATAAATAGAGAATAAAATGTTACTATGTTTTAATAAACATAGTACTGCCAAATAATATCTTATATCTGTTATGACAAAAAATATTGACATATCCAAGAGATGAAGAGAAGCCACATTATTAACTGCTATGACATGTCTATATCACATCTGCTAAAGAAAATACTCCATCTCAAAATATAAGGTGAAGTTTGACTTGATGCGGTCTTCAAGATCACACTTTGACCGTGGATTTCTCTTTTACTCCCTCCATCTCCAATTATAAGTCGCTCCAACTTTCGTGAAGAGTCATAGCATCTCAAGTTTGACCAAATTTATATAATATAAAATAATAATATTTATGATACCAAATAAATATCATTAGATTCTTCATTCTTCATTAATTATGTTTTCATAGATACCTATTTGATGTCATAAGTCTTTGTAATTGTCTCTATAATTTTGATCAAACTTGAGATGCTTTGATGACTTATAATTTGGAACGGAGGGAGTACATATATTATTTGTGGTAACAAAAGTTTGGTTGCTATAAAACATTTCTATATAATCCAATGTAATCACAATTGTAGCAGAAACTTTCCATAAAATTAGAGTAATTGTTGGTCAAAGATAACAAAGTTTGAATTTAAAAATATGTGCAGCCTAATATTTTGGGACAACTGAGTATGTTTATGACAATGATATCTATACCTGTGAAGCATGGCCAAATGGAGCAGTGACCAATGGCTGGCTTGGATCATCCCTGTCTGCTTGGACATCTTCCTGTACTTAGAGGACAGTTATACATGGTCAGAAAATGAATATAGTGTTGACATGGTTCAGCAAACAGGTTGATGAGCACTTAACAAATGACAACATTGTTTTTCACTAGAACTTAAGACTGAAAAAATGTTTTCGACTAGAACATAAGATTGGGTCAAGAGGGAACAATCCTCATGAAAGCAAGTTGATAACTTTAGTACTGACAAACACATACCAATCCTCGTGAAAGCAAAGCAGAGATAAGAAACAGCATGGCTCCCAATCGACTCTCAAACAAAGGAATGTTAGCCAAAAGAGTGTTGAATGCATCCTTCCTTGAAGTAAATGTACTTGTTCTAAGAACTTTCTGCAGATCCATTGCTGATTCGACAGAAAGATCTTCCAAAACTGCATCGAGTTTCTGCAATAAATTCCATAAGAGCATTAACCACAATGCCACATCCAAATATATCAAACCTTATAATCAACTGATCACCACCGCATCCACTTACTCCACGATTGGCTCGTGCAACAGATGCTACAACAGCTCTTTTCCCAGTTCCACATAAAAAAAGAATCTCCACCATAGCATGAACCAATGCTCTACAAAGAACATCATCAGTGACAGTTACTTAGCTTAAAGAAAAATATCAAGTGTACATTGATGTATATCCTATGGAGTCTATAATATTATTCTATAACACAAAACAGGTATGGAATCATTTGGTCTCTCCAACAAATACATGTATAGGGTTTCTGTAGAGTAATAATTCAAAAATGTGTGCATTCATTGAATCCAAAATGCCAATATTTCAGCATTCCATAAGAATAGTGGCTCGTCCAAAACACTGAACAGATAAATAATGACATTAAAATACTGAAATCAGCAACATTTGTAAGGAACGAGAAACCACCTTGTCTTTCTATCATCAGTCAGGGACACAAAATCATCCCCTGAAGCAAAAGAACTCTGATGAAAGCGTCTTTGTCCCAGAGTATACAGCGGGTTACTGAACTCTGGATTACTCAAGTCATCAGAAAAAAACAGAAGATATTTAAGGACATAAGCCTGCAAACCAATTATAAGCTACCATCAGAAATGTTAAGCTTGCAGAGAGCAAACAGAATTTAGCAACAGGCAATGAAGTAGATAGATTATTGAAAAACCATGAAATTTTAAAATCAGATGGTAACTTCATGCATACAAAAGGGTATATATTTGATAAGCTATCTTGGTTAGAAAAAAAATGATGCAATAATTGGATACACCATCCTCATCTCATAGCATTTCTTTCTGGACTTTAGATTATCCAAAAAAAAAAGGATTTCTTTCATCAGGATTCGGGATGTCTCTAAAATGCTACTACGAAGTTGAACGAGAAAGATTATACCAATGTGAACATTCTTCAAGGTAGTTAAGTCAAATGATTTTGGTGTTGTAGCTTCCACTTGGCAGAACAGGAATATGAGTAGTTAACATTTTATCAATTTAAATGATATCTAGAATACATGAAAGCAACATACATTTTCATTAAATTTTTTAACCCATAGCCTTGGTGCCGGAACCGTGACTTGGGTATCTTGTTGGGTTTCAACTCTACCCTACCCCAACTTGCTTGGGACTAACAGGCTATGTTGTTGTTGTTGTTGTTGTTGTTGTTGTTGTTGTTGTTGTTGTTGTTGATAGCATTGGTAACACATAGTCAGAAACTAGAAACAGAACATTAGAAGTTCACATTTTAAGGCACAATGAAATTTTGAGCAGAAAATCAGGGAATGGGAAGCTTTCTGCCCCCAATATATGCCACAAGCTACATTCATGTAGTTAGAACTAGGAAAAGTGTAAGATGCACCAATGGTCCTTAAACTTGTACCTACTCCCTGAAAGCTTACAACATGAAGACTTTGGTACCTTAACTTGTTATAAGTGTGGTGCTTGAGCTCTCCTAAATTAGCAAGTACCTACCTATGTTAATGCTGATTTAGCAGTTCTTGAGGCAGGCTACAGACAGAGTAGGCAAGCATTTGAACCTCAAGTGGCACACTTAATAAGTTAAGAACCAAGATCTCCATATTAAAAGTTTAGGGACATAGATAGCACTGCTAAAAAGTTTAGGGACCTAGATAGCACCAGTAAACAATTTCAAGAGGCACTGATGAATTTGACCCTTAAGAAAATGAAGGAATGTCACATACCTGCACGGTTGCTAAGACACCGCAAGGACCTCCTTCATGTTGTACAAGCCCCATAGTTGTTTCTGGGTGGGAGCTAAACCTGCAGTTGTTTTAAACAACGGTAAGACAAAGAAGAATATGTGACCTTCAGTTCTGTAGTGAAAAGCATAATATATTTGGCACTGTTTTTATATCCAAGCAACTTTGTACACATGCAACAAATAGTGCAAGATTGTAAATGTTGGTACTTGGTAATTGGTCTTGTCCTTGTCAATCCGAAAAAGTTTCTAGTGAATGACTAGAGCAAGCCACAGCCCACGATGACAAATAAATTAATTATAGCACCTTCTTGTGTTCTCTAAGCAGAGATCATGACATGAGCCTACATTTGATCTATCATTAGCACCAAGCGCCATTTTACAAAAACACTCATAACATCTGTATTATAAGTTCATTACACAATAAAATATACACATCAAACAGTTTCTTTGGTATGTGAAGACAATCGAGATGCTTCGGTTAACTTCCCTATATCTTGCTCTCTCTAGGCTCCAGAACCAAAATCCAAGATATACAACAAAAATAATCCTAGATATACAACAAACTTACTCTATTAAAAGGTGTTGTTAACTTAGAACCTAAAATTGGTGTACCAGGACACCTTGGATAAAAATCACCAAAAGAAAAGACAAAGTTCAAGAAGGCGCTAGGTGGATTCTAGGCGACGACCCACAGCCTAGAGCCTAGGCGAGCCTAGGCGTTTCAAGGCGTTTTGCTAGGCGATAGCTCATACATGCACAAATACTTAAAAGAAAAAAAGAAAATAGGAGATTAGGGATTAGTGAGGAAGAGAAGATCAGGGAGAAAGAGAAGAAGGCCCATTTAAGAGCCCAACTATCCCACATACAGGCATACAGCCTCCCGAGCATCTCTCTCGCTCGCATCTTACTCGCCCGCCGCCGCTAGCTCCTCTCCCTCCCGCATCTCTCGCGCGCGCCCGCCCCCTGCTCGCCCGCCGCCGCCAGCTCTTCTCCCTCCCGCATCTCTCGCGCGCGCCAGCAGCCTGCTCGCCCGCCACCGCCAGCTCCTCTCCCTCCCGCATCTCTCTCAGTCCGCGCCTGCTGCCGACTCCACCCGAGGTTGCTCCTTCCCCATCGGCGACCTCCGCCCGCCTAGGGGTCCGCCTACCCCAGTAGGCCAGGCGGGAACCCCTCGACTAGCGATTAGTCGCGCCTAGGCGGGGACGAGGTGTCGCCTTTTTGAACATTGAGAAAAAACAGAAATTTATAAATGCTACATTGAAAACCCTAGTTCTGGTCTTTAGAAACACTAAAAGAATCGCCTTGAACATCTCATGTTAGTTTAAGCTTGCTAGCCTGAGAACCATGTCGGGAACTATCAAGCATGGCCTGGTGCTCCAAGATCATATTCAAAGAAGGAATCTTAAACTAATATAAGCCCATACATTATAAGTAGCTAAGTACATACTGAAAACAGGAACATATTTCCAGATAAGGGAAGAAGGCTAACAAAAAACAAATGGAAACATCCAACATAATCACCTTTATTAACAGAATAAGAAATAGTAGGCACATAGAAATTTTGAATTTGTGATGATGAAGAGAACAATAAAAAAAAAGGGCAAAGAAGTAAAATCAGTTTCCATTCGTGCAGACAGTGTATTTGCAGTGACACAAGATAAAAATATTAAACTAATAGCAGCTCATACACTGAATAAGTAATTCGTTACATACTACAAACGGTTACCAAAATTCCCTTTTTACGGGTACTAACCTATATAAATAATGATGCAGTTAAGGGCAAAGCAGTAACGGCATTCCGTTATTAGCCTGCACCGTGTATTTGCAGGTTTACTATATATAATATAATACATGTGCCTCATACTTCAAAAATGCAAGGAGCGGTTATTAGCACGCAACGGCTCTGTTCTCAAACGATTCTAACTCAAACAGTCTATAAGACCTAGACTTTAGTGCAGTTAAGCATGCCTACATGCCAATGGTAGAAGCATAACGAATCTCAGATACACACACCATTCAGCCATCGTCACAGAACTTCACAGGAACAACTACTGATCAGAGTTGAGTTGTGTCTCATTACTTTATTAGCTCCAACAACTAGATGAAAGATATAATGTCCTCCACCAAAATCCATATCTACAAGCAAACCAAGGCATAGCTTACACGCATAAGTAAGAGACAGTAGCAACTAAAAGAACCTCACCTTATGCCCTGATTGCTCCACTGCGCCAAGACCGCCTTTGAAACCCCTCCCCCAAACACCATTGCCCACAGATTCTTAGCGACATCCGGAGGCAACTCCTCCCCTTTTTCTTCCTCCTCCCCCACCTCCTCCGCTTCCTCCATAGATACGCCAGCTTGCTCCATCTCCTCCTCCTGCTGCTCTTTAGTGGCCTCCGGGGCCAAAGCGGGGGCTGGCTCCACCACCACTGGCTGCGGAGAAGACCGCGCCACCGAGACGGTGGCTGGTGAGGCGAAGGCGCGGAGGCGCTTCTCGGCGGCGGCGGCCATGAGCTCACGCTGCTTCCGGCGCGCCTCCGCCTCCGGCGACTCCGCAGAGGGGGGCGGGGGCTTGCTGCGCTTGGGCTCGGGCTGCGCCGGCGGGGAGCCCTGGAGGCTCATGCGGAGCGCCATCTGGAGCTCCTCGTCCTCCTCCCGATCCCCCATTGGAGCCAGCTCCCGCTGAGATTTAGCCGGATCGATCCGCCCCAAACCCTAGGGCGGGCGGGCGGGCCGGGGGGGTTTGGCGCCTGCGCCTCGGGCCCCGTCAGAGGCCCCGAGCTGGGAACAGGGTAGCGTTGCGACAAGAGAATGGAATCTGGGCGCGGGGCATCGGGATCCGGGAAGTGGCTGCGGCTGACGCGGCCAAAGTGGCGGCGTATTTGTAGGGGCGGGGCGGGGTCGTCTCGTCGCGGCGGCGAGGTGACGGGACGGGGCGGAGGCGGTCGCGGACTCGTCGGGTCGGGACGGGTCCTCCGGGGACTGCGCTCCAACTCCAAGCAAGTCGCGGTTTCGACCGGCTATTATCTGACGTGTGGGGACAGGTTAGATGCTGGTTTGTAGTCAATGACCCATGGGATAGTCTGTTTAGAGCCGTCCCTAGCATAGTGAAGCGCTCCTGGCTATCCAGGAACTCAAATGTTGTGATACAATACTAGTCTTTGAAAGCTGGCAATGAAGAAATGCTAAAATAATATATATCCAAAACATAGCATAGGTCCAATATAACCAGAAAATAAATTCACCATCAGTCATCTGGCGAATCCCAAGGCCACATGCTTAGTTGGGTGCAAACACGACCTTACTCGAACGCTACTTCGGAATCGAAGTCTGGATCTTCCTCTGTATAATAAAGCAAGGGTGAGTACAAAGTACTCAGCAAACCTAACCTTGCCCTACGGAATGAGATATCAGTATATGCATATGGATAAATCAAGGATAAGGTTTGGTTCACTTGCATAAAGCTAATTTTGACACATGCATGGTTTCATTTTATAAATCCTTTTTGCAAAAGCATTTTTCCATATATATGAGAATTTCCAAAAAAAAAGAGGTTAGTCAAGTTTAAATGTTGCTGCACGCTCTGCTCCCACAACACATGGCCGATGGCCATTTATTTCCAAAAACACACTTTCTCATGTTTTCACCCATCCCAACCTATTTAGTTGTTGAAACCAAATCATAACTCGTTCGAGACCGCGGACACGGCTATCAAGATATGTTTTAACACTCTGCAGAGGTTGTACACTTTCACTACAAGTAGGGTACCGTAACTTAACACCTTGGTGTAAGCACAGATCCATCAAAGTCATTACCCTCCATAGCTAAGTAATGACACTCACCACGGGAACACTAAGCCACCACCTCATAATACAACAATAATTAATAGAGCTCGTTACATTTCATAAATTCACCATTATCACATATATTTCTTAGTGTCCCGTTGCACACCTGCCTCCAGGTGACTGCCATACCAACTAGAGGGATTTAGACTAAGCTCTGTCGCATACAGGGTAGAGTGGTTGTACGATAAATAAGTTAGGCAAGATGAATCATCAACTCAGTCCCAATTTGTTCATTAACCCTTTTACACATGTCACCATTTATTCTCATAACTCACGCAGTTTTTCTTTTCAAATCATTGTATTTGAGAAAACATTATGATAAGTATCAAGTCCTAAGCATACTAAATAATAGTATATAATAATATTCATTCCTAAGTTTAAGCAAGGTAATTATCAGGTTATATCAATTCAAGGTGGACTATTTAAATGGGTATAACTACGCAGCAAAAATATCTCGTATATATATCGTACATGTAATATTTAAAATGGCTTCTACAGGTTGTATTTAAAAATAGGATCAATATGCATCAAAGGGGATTGGGCTGGACTTGCCTCCGTCGGCGTCCTCGGTAAACTCGGGCTGGCAGTTCGGGTCCTCGACGTCGAACTCGCGGTACTCGTCTCCAACGCCTCGTTCTCTGGCTCGTTCACTCCATCAGCTGACGTAACAAACAAATAAGCATAAATAAATATTCACATAGATTCAAATGAGCTCTAAAAATTATGAAATTTATATGGGAGGTAGAGTTTGATTTTAGATGAATTTAGGAAGAAGAATCGATGAAAACAGATTTGTCATTTGGTAGGTGGCCGCATTTTAATCGTATAGAAAAAGACTAAAGCTTGATTAAGGAATATCTTTTTGTCTGCACGTGGGGTGCTTGGCAGAGTGGGTGCTTTGGGCTTTACGTCATGCCCATTGGGCTATGGCTTGCTGGTGTGTGTGACTCTAGCATTTGGGTACAGGACAGAGACAGAACCGAGGGACAAAACAGCAACGATGCTCGAGCGTGTTCGTGCTCTCGTCCGCCATGGACAGGCCACGGAGCTTCGGCATCCGGTGATCCCGGCCATTATTTGTAAATCCAAGAGCATGGAGAGGGAGAGGAGAGGTAAGGGATTTACGCAGGCTAGCTACCTCGGCCAAATGCAGCACGATGAGAGAGACCGGCGGACGTGCTCTTCTCTGTTGGAAGAACAGAGGAGAAGGGAAACGAACGAGGAGTGGACGTCGTGCTGATCGGCTTGGTGTGGTCGAGGAGAGGCACTTAGCGTCGCATTTTATAGGCGAAGGGAGCACGGTCAAGGAGCTCGGCCGGCTGGTGGTGCTTCGTGCATTGCCGTGGTCGTAGCAGCTTGGTTGAGCAATGGGAGGAAGGCAAGCAGCAAGTGGCAACGTAGCAGCAGCTTTCAGACGGACGGTGCCTAACTTACTATGATTTGCATGCAGGTATAGTGTCTAGAGGACGGTGGACCGTGCAACTTGTAGTGAAGGAGGGCATGCTCCGCATGCAAGCAAGGATGGCGAGCTGCATGTATGCATGGCGTGAGTGTGTAGGTCGTGTGACATGCAAGTGCATGCATGTCTGTGTGCTTGTGTGAGCATGCATGACCATGCATTGTGTGTTGTCTTGTAAATATTTTTGTCTTGATTTATTTACTGGGTGAATGCGGTATGCTGCTGATATATATGAAGAAAGGAGAGAGAGCTAGGAGATGGGTCCCACGGCGCAAACGGCACGACGAGGTGGTGGGGGTTCGGGCGCGGGTGCGCTGCGACGGCGGTGGTGGCGCGTGCGCCGTTCGCAGATGCTGTCGGGCGAGGCGAGCGGAGAGAAGGATAAGGAGAGGTGGGGGACGACCGGTGATATTCGTGCTATGGTGAGCGGGATATAATTTGGGACAAGGGAATAGAGTGTGTATGAACTGGATTTAGGTAGGTACGAGATTTTAGGTAGAGCTCATATGACTTTAGTTTTCACAATAGATTTTGAAAATATTTTTAACCGAGTGATTTTAGGAGTTGAATTTTCGGGATGTTACACATAGATACCATTCGCGAAGTTCAAAAGAGTCACGTCAGCGAAACTCCGAATATAGAAACCACCTTATCCGACAAAAGTTTCTTAGTGTAATAAATATGAGTCTTATTTTATTCTTCTCTCTGGCACTCTTCCTTATTCCTTCCTCCTCTCTCTCTCCCCGTTCACGAGCAAGCGCGGCGGGTGCGAGCACGGCGAGCGCGCAGTGGCCGGCAGAGAGCGGGGCGGGCGAGCGCGGGCGCTGGCGCGAGTGCTACCACGAGACCGCTCTGTCCGTCGTTCGCAAGTAGACATCGGTAGTTTCTTTCCAACGGCAAAGTCACGATGTCAACATCTTGATTAGTTGACAACGTAATTAATAGAGATAGAAACTATCATTAATATCCCATTGAAACTGTCCTTAGGGTGATGATGAAATGATTACGTCAGTGGATTAGCTTCCTGCTTCAGAGTTTGGGTCTGTCAGAATGTGTGAAAATTCTCTTGAGCGAAATGCGGGTATAATAAAAACACTCTCAATACAGAAACTACGGATAATTTAAGTTAGGATACTATATTAAAGAAACTGCTCTACAATGCTAATATTTTATCATTATATTTATATCTAATCATAAATCTGTCTAATTATTTTTCTCTCCACTCCAGATCCTCTGCTCCGGCCTTCCCCATCCACCGTCTTCTGCGTGAACTGGAGCACGATTAGGAGATGCACCACCTCTTAATAAGCCCATCTTTAAAAATATGTTATATTTTCATAAATTAGCTAGACTTGTCTTTGATAGTCAATTTATAGAGACCGGACTGCCTCCTAGAATAGACCATTTGTCTTTGAAATTAACTATGTGTTAATAGATCATTTGCCTTCAAAATTAACTATGTATATGTTTTGGAGGCACAACAATTTTAGTCCATCTCTATAAATAAAATGCACTATCTTAAAAAAAAAGATTTAGTTGTTTTACCACAAGTGTGTGCCCCGCCTTTTTCATCTAAATGGGAAGCTATTCCAACTTTTTTAAGACCTAATCTGGGGTTGGGGGGGTGGGGGGGGGGGGTCTGTCCTTGTTTTTAAGTTTTTCATTTCATGTAAAACAATATAGACTGCCTATCTCTTCATTTATATAGTCATTGCCTCTCTCTTCATTTATATAGTCACTGTATTTATTAAGTTAATAGTTTATTTAATGTGTATAAAACTCTTATGGAACCTTAATGAGACGGGCTAAATGCACATACTCAGATACACAATTAGTAATAAAATATGTCAATAACCAAGGCAATAGTAAGGATAAAATTCGTTTATCCCTTTGTTTTCTGACATAGAAAGCTATTTGTATCTTGACATTATATTCTTGGCAATAAGTTTATAATGTGGAAATTTAGTCGCCTTGAGTATAAACTATAAATGGAGTAATTGGAAAGTTCTGAAGCACTTATCGAAGCTTACTACGGACATGTTTGGTACAACTCAACTTCACTAGTGAAACTGTTTTTTTAGAAAATAGCTTCATGAGCAACTCTCTAGGTAAAGCTGAGCTATTTTAGAAAAAGTGTTTGGCAAAACAGCTTCACAAACAACTTTATGCATGCATGTGAGAGAAAAGAGGGAGAGAGTTGTGATAAGCTACTATTTTCAGCTTCATCCAACTTTATATCTCTGTGAGAGGGGAAGAAAAACAACTTTATGGGTCAAGCTGTTTTGAAAAGAGGTGTTTGGTAAAAAAACAACTTACAATAGCTTCATAAAGCTGTAATAAGCTATACCAAACAGCCCCTAGCGTATACTCCATGCCAAGGGTGAAGATAAGTTGTGGTAGAGAGTGGAGTGCACCCAAAAATATAAAAAAAATTATGAGTTTAACTAAAATTGTGTGATGGAGTATATATGTATCGTCTATAATTCATATATGCGCCTAGAAATATACTTCTTCTAATTTGCTTTAGCTCCTTACTTCTTAAATTAAACTAAGCAGACTGTCCAGTTTGGATCTTTAGTACTACTAAAAAATTAGAATTATATTTAGATGTTAATTAGAAAGATTAAACGTGAACTAACTTTGAAACTAATTACATAAATGATAATTAATTAGTGAGATGGGTCTATTAATCCTAATTAGATCGTCAAATAGTCACCGCTTATGAAATTAGTAGTTTTTAAATTAGTTTATATATTTAGTTCTTTTAATTAGATCTAAATATAGTGCTAATTTTTAGCTGCTGGAATCCAAACATGCTAGCGCTTCAAAGTTCAAACCAATCCAACGATCGCCCAAGCATGAGTTGCTCGGTCTACAAATCCTGTAATCCGTGCGTGAGAAATCCATTGTGGCCTGTGGGTTAACAGCCTGACACCTCCAGGTCCTGTCCCAAGTAGCTGTGCAAACACCACCCTCTCACAGTCTTCTCGCTCGGCAAGCAGCCGCTGAGCCTTTGTCCTTTGGGTCCAGCCGAACCATCCCAGCCGATCCACGCAGATTCAAGACCCCATCAAAATCGCAAGTCCAGACCGAAATTTCTCTCTCTTCAATCACACACACACGTGCTCTCTCTCACCTTCCCTTCTTTCTCCTTCCTCCCTCCCGCCTCAGATCCGAGCCCCGGCGCCCGAGGCCATGGCGAGCGACAGCGACGTTGACGAGGACGAGCTGCTCCAGATGGCGCTGCAGGAGCAGGCGGCGCGGGACCTCAGCCACCAGCGCCCGCCCGCCGCCAACAAGCCCGTCGTCAACCTCGTCCGCCCACCCGCCCCCAACGCCCGCGGCGGCAACGCCAGGGCCGGGGGCGCCGCAGCGAAGGCGCGCCAGCCCAGCCACGGCGGCGACGAGGACGACGACTCAGAGGTCGAGCTGCTCTCCATTTCCTCCGGCGACGAGGACGACAACCCCCGCGCCCGTGGCCCGCCGCCGCCCCGTGGGGGCGGGGGCGGGGTGGGCGCGCCGGGGCGCGGAGAGCCGCGTCACGGGACGACGGGGACTTCGACGATGAGGAGCCCAGGAGCTGGAAGCGCGTGGACGAGGCAGAGGTATGACCGCGTGAGAGATCACCGAGATCTCGATCTCGGGCTTCGGTGGTTGCCGTGCTAGCTTAGGCCCCTTCTCGAGGTAGCGCGGTTGGATGATCATTCATGCCAGTTTCGTCTGCTTATCAGGCTGGGATTGCCCTTGATCACCGAAATTTAGCTTGTCTTGTCATCGTGTGCAGCATTTCATGGTACTGTGGTTAACTACTGCGAATTGTGATACCTAGTGTGCCTGGTGAGTTGGTTACAGTTGTGGCATCGCTGAGTAGTCCTGCTGTTTGGCAGGGGGAACTTATATATACAGATAAATGCTAGAAACTGGCTATCGGCATGGACAAATGCTGTCTTGGTGTAACCACACAAGTCTGTACCAATGTGAGATTAGGATGTTGACAGTTAATTAATGGAACTATAACTAGTGTTTTAAGTTGCTGTGGCCTACCTGCAGCTATGATGCCATACGTTACTGTTTTCATTTAGGTTAACAAATTTCTGAACAAGGGAATAAATCACACCTTTGTTTTTCTAACTTCACATTCCAATGACTAATACAATGATATACAATGGTCCATTAGGATCTCTCACCCACATATTCTCCTTCTCTGTATTCTTGCTTGTCGTGTTTCCAATTTCTCAATACTTTTGTCAACTTTGCATATTTTGTTAATTGTTAGTATAGTATTCTGATATTGTATGTCAGCATTCACCAGATAATGGTTGCCAAATACTTGGAAAAATGATATGTTATTTTAGCCTGCTATCTTGCACCTTTGCATTTTCATTGTAATGCTAAAACTGCCTAGTCACTGCCTTCCTTTGCTCCACTCAAGCTTGCTCGCAGGGTTCGAGAAATGCGTGAAGCAAAGGTGGCTCCTAACATTCAAGAACTTGATCAGAAAGCAGCAGCTGCTGCAGCTGCTGCTGCTCGAAAGGCCCTCACGACTGTACAGACTTTACCAAAAGGAGTTGAGGTTTTGGATCCATTGGGCCTTGGGTAACTATCTATATCATCAAGCTTTTGACCAATACACACATTACTTACCATTTAAGGAACATTTTGTAAAGAAAATACACTCCTTGTCTTCGTTGTCGTGCACTATTCTCGTCTATTAGTCCATCATTTAGCATAAGTTGCATCTTTTTCCTTCCATTTTATTAATTTACCTTTTCCTTCTTATGGGAGATCCCTCACCATTGGTCTAGCATCTCTTTCTCATTTCTTATTATTTTTGTGATTGTGGTTGTGTATCCATGTTTGGCAGTGGTCCAGTTTTTCTGCCTTTGGATTTTGCTTCTCTTTGGGTGGGAGATGCTAGCTTCTTATTGGATGGCACTCCAAAACTGTTTTGTGGGAGAAGCCCGGTAGGTTGGTGGGTGGGCAATAGGGGGAAAGCTAGACAAAAGCTAGGAAGGAAAAACTCTTGGCTTCTTTCTTGATGGGAGCCTAACGTTCTCTAAAAATCAATAGGAGAAGGCAGCTGTTTGGTCTCTGTTTAGCTTTTAGCAAGACAAACTGAAGCTAGAAGTGGGGTGAAAAAGATTGTACATAGCACTTAAAAGCTAATTTATTCCATGTACCTTTTAAAACATGCTGCTGAGCCTTATCAAAGAAATGAGCATATTCTTTTGTATGATAACTTGGACGCAGAAATTATTGATCTTGTACAAGTTGGTCGTGTCGCATCGCATTGTGTATTACCTTGTGCCCTAGAATAAGATAATTAAATTCAATTAGTAGAGCCAAGTTAAGGTTATCCTCATCTCATGCTTATTTCCCTTTAATCATTGGGTTATATTTATCACCTTACCAGTGTCA
The DNA here is from genome assembly GCA_022036555.1 of Microstegium vimineum. Taxonomy (NCBI): domain Eukaryota; kingdom Viridiplantae; phylum Streptophyta; class Magnoliopsida; order Poales; family Poaceae; genus Microstegium; species Microstegium vimineum. Next base: position 6,706,092 of record CM039140.1, on the reverse strand, counting down.
TGGATAATAAATCCCTGCGATTGATCACTGATTCTTCAGTAAGTTCTCCAATTTCAAGGGAGAAGTCTCAAGGTTTGGACCCCAGTATGCGAGGTAGGCCTGATGGCTTTACTGGAATTCTTCTTTCTTTTGATTCATGCTTATTAAGATGCCTATTTTTGCACTTCTGCAGACAAAGTTATCTATTCGTCTCCAAATTTTGATCCCAAAGTTTTCCTTTCGTGGGTCCACAAAGACACAAGCGCTGCTGACTTAGAGGCTGGTGCTCTCACCTTGAAAACTGATCTCAAAGGGAGAACACAGCAGAAAAAACAGTTAGTCAAGGAGAACTTTGATTGTTTTGTCTCGTGCAAAACTACAATAGATGGTATTTATGTAGTTATTAGATACACCCATATTGCAGACAAATGTTCAGGATCCTGAGTTTCTGGACAATGTTTTGCATCTCCTTGTAATACACAGTTTTTTGCAGACATTGAATCGAAATTGAGACAGATAGAGGAAGATCCTGAAGGTGCAGGTACTGCTCACTTGTATTCAGTGACACAAAAAATTAGTGGTGTGGCAAATCGTGCATTTGAGCCTCTATTTGAGAGGCAGGTATACAAACTAAGCTTTCTCTAGAACTATTGCTATTGCTTCAACATTCCTTCTTGATTGCACTAAATTCTTCAATTTTGGTACAGGCCCAAGCTGAAAAGATAAGATCTGTTCAGGGAATGCTTCAAAGATTCCGGACACTATTTAACCTACCAAGTGCAATTCGTGGGAACATTAGAAAAGGAGAATACGATCTTGCTGTCAGAGAGTACCAAAAAGCAAAGTCAATTGTTCTTCCTTCTCATGTATGACAACTTCCTATTTTGTTTTATCTGCATATTTTATCCAATTGGGTGTTGAAACATGTATAAATGAATGACTGTATGGTATGAAGTTTCGTGCAGCTGACAAGATGTTGTGCATGCATTGTCCAGCCCATGCACTCAATGAAATTAGGTTAATAATGTGTTCCAGATTTGTGTTAAATTCTTTATTGACCATTTTATACACAATGGTTTACATATGTATGTCGTCAAATAATGGTCTCCACCCTTAGGCCTTGTTTGGATGTTGTCGGATTCACCTCAATCCACATTTGTTGGGGTTGATTGGGGTGGAGTTTAGTTCAAGTTCCACTTCAATCCACCCCAACACATGTGGATTGATGCAAATCCGACTACATCCAAACAATGCCTTAAATGTAAGTAACCGATAATCACTGAGCATGTGATTCATGCAAAGCTCTTGGAATATAGGTTTAACGATCTAGTAACTCATGGATACTTAATCCTCTGTGAACTGACTCATTTGTGTTTGGACCACTTGACCGTTTGATTTTGGTATCTTTTTGTTGTAGAAAATTATGTCTGATTCCATGCTGAAGTATAGCACATGCAAATTTCTCCCTGTATTTTGTGGTCCCATTTTTCGTTTAGGCACTATATGGGCACGAGCCTACCCCAACTTGCTTGGGACTAAAGGCTTTGTTGATGTTGCACTATATGGGCACAACAATAGATCTGCTGCATTCAGTGTGTTCACTATATGTTGTTCTGTTGAACAATCTGCAGGTGGGGATACTAAAACGTGTACTCGAAGAGGTTGAAAAGGTGATGCAAGAATTCAGAGGCATGCTTTATAAGTCCATGGAGGATCCTCATCTTGACCTTGCTGAGGTTAGCGGAACATGGCTATAGTATCTGTCTTACGAGACATTTAGAAATTACCTACTTTTGTTGACAGTGAAAAATGGTTTGGTATGCATGTTTAGGTTTATGTATTATTGAACATAACCAGATAGAGAAAGCATACTAGAGGACAGTTAGCAGATGATTATAGGACACTGCTTGTTTAAAATGGACTACCTGATTCCCTAGTACTTAACTCTATTTTAAGATTGAAGTTATCTGATGTTTTTGTTCTGTTTGCTTACTGATTTTGTTTTTTACCATTCAGCTTGAGAACATTGTTCGTCTACTGTTGGAGTTGGAACCTGAAACAGATCCAGTGTGGCATTATCTAAATATTCAGGTTGAATTTTAATCTTAATATGTGTGCTGTAATCTAACTGGCCTTTTCAATTCTGTGACTTCTGTTTGTATTATCTTTTTACTTATATTATAATATTTCATATCAGAATAGCAGGATTCATGGATTGTTTGAAAAGTGCACTCAAGATCATGAATCGAGAATGGAAGTTTTGCAAAATAAAATTCGTGAAAAAGTGCTCTCTGATTCGAAGTGGAGGCAGCTGCAACAAGATTCAAATAAATCTGTGAGCATATTACTTTCTGTAGTTCAGCATATCATGTTTACATGCTATTTTGTGTCTTCCCTATGTTAATGTAGACCTTTTTGTTTAGCTGGAAGTTGATTCTGCCATTGGTGATTCTCCACGAGCTGATCAGTTGTCAACAAACTTTATGGCTGAGGAAGCCGATAGTTTAAGGGCTGCCTACATTCGTAGGCTAACGTCTGTACTTATCCAGCATGTTCCAGCTTTCTGGAGATTAGCTTTATCTGTTTTCAGTGGAAAATTTGCCAAGGTAAGAACCTTATCAGTTGCATTACAATTTACAAGAAAATGTAAATAGTTGACAGTGTAACTATATGGCTTGCGACGCTAATAAGTTTCTCTCACAAAGCATATAGCTCTGCTGAACCGATGAAACCTATGAACTCCACCCCTATGGCTGTGCAATAGTAAAATGAAATTAAAGGGTATTTCTGATAATATCGGTCTGAATAATGATGCCTTCTTTACTCATCGTGAAGAAGATGAGAATGATCCTTGTACTTATTTTTGTTTTGTAAAGAGAGATTTACTAAATTTGCTATATATATTATTTATTTTCAGGCAGCTTCTGGTAATGTAGTTTCTGATTCTGACATGAATACAAAACCAGCTCCAAATAAGAATGATGACAAAGGTGGAGAAGTAAAGTACACAAACCACACTCTCGATGAAGTTGCTAGTATGGTTCGGGCTACTATATCAGCTTTTGACACTAAGGTGCAGTTAGTGTGTTGTTTGGAATTTTAATATCAAACGTGATTGTTAGCAGTAAACATTTGATTGTAATTAGTAACTAAACATGCTTTGACAAAAATAGGTTCAGAGTACCTTCCGTGATTTCGAGGAATGCAACATTCTTTGTCCGTACATGAGTGACACTATAAAAGAAATAGCTAAGGCCTGTCAGACTCTTGAAGGGAAGGATTCGTCTCCAACTGCTGGTATGGTCTCTTAATTAGAGCTTTTCCCAAATCTGCAAAATTCATCTTGTATCCTGAATGTGTTGACAATTATGCCAGTAAAAATGTTGCGCACCCTTCATTTTGAAATGACAAAGCTTTACATTCTACGGCTTTGTTCATGGATGCGGGCAACAACTAAGGAGATATCAAAAGATGAGACTTGGGTTATTTTATCCACCCTTGAGAGAAACAAGTCTCCATATGCAATTTCATGCATGCCCCTGGAGTTCCGTGGCATAGCAACTTCAGCAATGGACCGGATTGATACGTAAGACTGCTTTATTTCTATGTAGTAATGTAGTATTGATCTTTTTGCAGTTTCTTATGCCGCATTATTTCGAAAGCCCTGTGAAAGTTGTTTTGTTGCATTGTTACTTTGCAATTGGCCATCTTTTTAATATCTACTCCCTCCATTCCAAATTATAAGACGTTTTGGCTTTTCTAAATTCACAGCTTTCACTATGCACTTATATATACACCATGTCTAGATACATAAAAAACAAAAACGGCTTATAATTTGGAACAGAGGGAGTACCCAAAATAGCTGTTGATTTTGGTTTTCGTGCTGTAAGTTTGACTAGATTTGTATAAAATATGTGCAACATTTGAATCTCCAAATAAATTTATTATGAAAATAGATTCAACGGTCTAAAATTTTTGTATATAAAATTAGTCAAATTTATTTCTCGGGGAGCGAGAACGACAGTTATTTTGGGACGGTCAGTATTTCTTTTTGGCAGTAAGTATAGTTGTTAGTGTTAGGATTCAGGAAGGAGTTCGTCGTACTGGTGTTGTATAAATTTTATTGTTACAGCAGTCTAGCTTTAATTGTTGTAATAATCAAGCATAAGCTTTTGACACTAGTAACCTTTAGGTTTGTGCCTTTTGTGCTACATGTTTCTGGTTATCCTGTCTTACCTATGAATGAATCCTTTCATTTGAGTCTCAACTCTCAAGGTTTTATTTCTCTTGTAATTTGTCTTGACCACAACCTTCTAAAGTGATGACATATCAGTCTCAAGGCAAAATGTTCAGTATATTCTAAGTTCTAAGCCCCCTCTCTTCTCTATCCTCCCGCTGCAAAATTTGGGAATGGCAAGTACTTTCCTGCCTCCATTTTTGGCAGTGCTAAACAGGTCCCTAATCTGTGTTTGCTTATTTCAGTATGATTCTTAATCTGATGAGCGAGACTGCGAAGTCATATGACATTTCTCAACCACTTCAGGAAATTAATGAGTCTGTCAGACTTGCATTTTTGAATTCCTTTCTGGATTTTGCTGGTATGAATTTCTCTAAGTAGGTAGATGAATCTTTTTAGCATCATTCTCTATATCATGGTCTCTGAAAATCTTTGTAATTGCTTCAGGTTATCTGGAGAGGTTTGGAGGTGAACTAACTGAGAACAGACCAAACAAAGAAAATAATTATGTCCAAAATGGATACATAAATGGTACTAGAGAAACATCTGCTAACACAGATGGAGATTTGCACAAAAAGCTTCTGGTTGTTTTGAGTAACATTGGGTATTGTAAAGCTGAACTTTCAGAAGAACTGTACGCCAAATATAGACACATTTGGTCTCCAGTCAGGTACCTGGTAACATTCGTGAAGTCTTCCCCCCTCCTTCCCTGTGTGTGGGAAAGCATGTACTCATTACAGAAGCTGTTCTCAAGGTATGTCTAGTCTAATCAATGAAAATTTTGCCACAGGAATAATGATGAGCGAAGTTCTGACATGCGAGATCTGATGACTTCTTTCTCTGCACTTGAAGAGAAAGTCCTGGACCAATATACTTTTGCAAAGGTATGGTACACAATTCAGGACATAGAGTTGATTAACCACCAAATGCATGATTTAGCAAAATTGATTTCGTCATACATATTATAACCCCACTCAGTATCTTCTTTTCATATAGGTGAGAATCTGATACAGATATAGTGTTCTCCATTTGGCCATTCCTCAAATAGTACAAATAATTCTGAAAACTTATTAAAGCACACGAAATAACTTAATGAGCTGGGAGAACAAACAAAGTTTGTTTTAGTGTAGCTTCATAATTACTTTTCTTTTTGTAAGAGCACAGCAATTTTGTTGGAAGTTCCAGTTATTGTAATAAATACTGGAGCTATTTTGTTTGCTTTGATATATTGCTGTATCATATTGTTTTGTGCCTTGGATAACTGCAAATAGCAGTTTAGAATAGTTGACACAGGCCCATAGCACTTGATGAAGCGCTAGGAAGTTTCACTGATCTTGTGAATGACTGAATGCTAGGGACAACTGTAAATCTGAAGTGTTATGAAATTTCATAGGCTCTACTCGATGCTAGAGAAATGTTTTCTTGAATATTAATATTTGAACTTTTTGCACATTATTATGGTGTTTACCTTTGCTTTACTCATCCTGATATTTTTTTGTTGTTTGATTAGTCAAACTTGATTAGAAGTGCTGCACAAAGTTATCTTTTGGACTCTGGGATTTATTGGGGAGCAGCACCAATGGTAAAGGTATGCAGTATAAACTTAAAACACAAAGTCCATTTATGTTGTGGCACTGTATGTGTTCCAAAAAAATTGAACAATGAAAGTTATGATGGATCTCGAATCTCCATCATGTGATTTAGTTCCAACTTTGTTACATCTTGCTATTTACTGCAAGAGCAGTTACATTCAGAATATATTATGGATTGCAACTGTGACTGGTGTTTGGGTACATTTATGGAAATGGATTGGCATCCTTGTGTTTGTTGTTGTATGCCTCTTGTTGTCTTGTGAAACTAGAGACTCATCAATGTTATTGCTTTTTTCCTTGCAGGGCATTCGAGATGCAACTCTAGACTTACTGCACATCCTTGTGGCAGTACACGCAGAGGTTTTCATCAATTTATTTTCTTATTTTCTATTATTTATCAAAGCTTGTCATGACATCATTGTCTTTCCTAAAATGCTTGAAATTGCCATAAGAACAAGTGCTTTTACTGGAATTTTGCTGTGATTTTTGGGCCCACAGGTTCTATGTCAATACTGTTGTATTCATATTTGCATCAGCAAAAAGCCCCGATGCTAAGTGAAGTAGCTGAAATTTTACTATTTTTATGGCAACAACTAGCACAAGTCAGTATGGCACCTAGTACTGGGTACAGTGTTTGTCCATCTGGTTGGTGACAACTTACAAATTTTACTCTTAGGATGGGTGTCTGGAAATATCTGTTATTTATGTGTTTTTCACCTTGTAATATATGAAATATTGTGCATAATAAGAATAAAAAATACTTTGCATTCTTTCAAAGTTTGGTTGAGTTATTCATTACTTAGATAAAGAAATGCTAATGAAAGTCCCAGCCTCCTATGCTGCTCATTTTGGGAATGGCCATCCTTTTACTGCATGTATTTTGTTTCTGATTGTTACATATATCTTATTATGTCATCAGCATTGTCTGTCACTTTGTCTTACGAGTACAATTTGACTATGTATCCTCATCTATACTTGAAAAGAGTAGATGCAATTCTCACCTTTTACTTCCAGGTATACTCTGGCGCTCGACCTTTGTTGAAGAAGACAATGAAAATTTTGGTTGAGGGTTTGGTCGACATCTTTCTTAGTGTTTTTCATGAGAATAAGTCCAAAGATATTAGATTGTTGGATGCGAATGGTTTTTGCCAACTCATGCTTGAGGTAAATGTTTCTTATTTTTATATGCCACTAGATTCTTCTCAAGTCATAGCTATGATAAGGGCTACTACCTTTTGTGTAATATTCCTGCAGCTTGAGTATTTTGAGACTGTACTACACACATACTTCACACCCGAGGCGCAACAAGCTATGAAATCCTTGCAAGAGAATTTGTTGGAAAAGGCCTGTGAAAGTGTTGCAGAAGCCATGGAAAATCCTGGACACCAACGTCGACCAACCCGTGGCAGTGAAGATGCAGCATCAGATGATAGACAATCATCGGTATCACCTGATGATTTGCTTGTAAGTGCACAAATATTCTACCTGTGGATTTTTTTCAAATTGATGATAGATGAAAAACACATCTGTCAGTGTAGTGTGACATCAATTTTGTGAAAACAGAGTTTTCTGCTGTCTTCCAAAAGTTCCAGTTTCTGTTGCTATTTTCACAACCGAAACAAATATAATTTCCTTTCCAGGTGCTTGCTCAACAGTACAGTAGTGATCTGCTGCAAGGGGAGTTGGAGAGGACTCGATTGAACATAGCCTGCTTCATGGAGTCAACCCTTCAATCAACAGCAGCGCCAGCAGGCTTAGGCTCAAAGCCTGCTGCATATTCTTCTTACCAAGCACAAGTACCACAGCACGGCCCCGTTCAAACGTCCTCGCCTAGTTTTAGAAGGCAGCAGACTGGTACTAGTTCTCCTGTAGTCTCCAGGCGGCGCCGGTGAGCTTAGTGCAATCTTTCCGTCATTGGCGGTAGCCTCCTCTTCCATGTATGATGTATTTTGCTTCCTTTTTTTTCCCTCCCTCTATTGTGGGTTTTTGTTTCTTCAATTTCTTGTAATTATCATCCTGTTGTCATGTGTCATGAATTTTGATCCATTCTTTTGGTGTTGTAAGAAAAAGGGGGTACAGGTGCTGCTGCACGGGACCATCTAACTGTATAATATCCACGAGTCAAATATTATTGCCTTTCTGCCTGAAGATATCGCCACAGCTTTATTTAATTTATCTGGACTGGAGTTGTTGGTCTACCGCGCCAGCCTCCTGCGGTCGTCTCCGCTTGTTTGTATATTCAATTCATTCACTTGGACAGTTTGTGTATCCCGACATTTGGAAATGTTGTATCAGCCTATCAGGTGGTTCGTGGTTATTGGTATCCACCCCAAGTGTGCATGATTTGTGGAGGTAATTATCGTGCTACTGCAAAAGTTGATGCTATTGTTCTCCAAAATACGCATACGTACCAAATCGAAGCTTAAAGAAAGTTCCGAATTGTTGGCTGGAGTACATTACCGATTCGCTTTCAATCCGCGAATTTGAATCCGCTACGGCTGAATCGTGTTTGAGATTCAACTAGCATCGGGATAGTTATTAGGTGCACGTGGGCATGTCGTCTGCCTCAAGTAGCAGCCCATGTTACGTGCACTCACTCGCCCTTGTTTATTTAGGATAATTCTGGATTCCTCTTCTCCGTCTCTGTGCTGTGCGTGTTCCACGGCTGCACCTGTACTTGAATCGGTCGCACGCACATGTCTCCCGCGATCGCAGGCTCAAGACCCGAGGCTAGTAAACTACCCCCGGCGCATGGGTGAGGACTGAGGAGTGAGTGCCCAATTGATGTTGTCTTGTCTTGCAGGATGGAGAACAACAAGTCAAGAAGAGCAGTGCAAGTGTAGCAAGCGTGTGATAACTAGGCGATGCTAGCGCGGCGCTCGTGCCCGTCCGCAACGTTATCCTCCTAGATGTGGCCAGAGTTTTTGCAACCAACAGCCAAGAGACGAGAGGTCCGGCCAAATTGTTAACAAAAGGAACGCCTCCCGAAGCAGAAGCAGAAGCAGCAGCAGGAGCATGGAGCTGAGGCCGCCCTGCGACCGTTAGCACTCTCTCTAGGCAGCCGGCCAGCCGGCCGGCCGAGGTGGCTGGCCATGGCAGCCACCGTTCTCTTCACTCCAGCGCAGTGCCACCGCACTACCGCGACGACGACGACGAGCGGGCGGAGCGCCCCCTCGCATTGCGCACTACTGCTGCCCCCTCCTCACCGGCTCAGGGGATCATCGGTGAGGGCCGTGCCTCCCGAGCAGAGCGGCTTGCCTCCTCAGGCGCCACCGCCAGCGGCTGTCTACGGGAGTGCTGCTGGCGACGTCAAGGCGGCGCTGTACGGAGCGCTGGAAGGCGCCAACCGAGGGATATTCGGGATGACGTCCGCCAAGCGGTCGGAGATCCATGGTCTGGTGGAGCTGCTCGAGTCCAGGAACCCCACTCCGGAGCCCACCGCCATGCTGCAGGACAAGGTAACTTTATTTATCATCATTTTATTATTCACTATGGCACTAGATGTTTAAGTATACTAATAACTAGATTAGTGGGCCAAAGCTAATAGAGTTTGACAGCCTTGAAATGTGGATTATTGCATACATCTTTTCATTCTTAATAACTGCACTGTACCTACCATACGTTTTTAACCACCTGATGTAAGTGAGTAGATACACGTAGTACATGCCAAGTTGCCGACTGCTTGTTCAGGAAAGTACTGACACAGCACGGTGTTTTGGTGGTGGAAGGTGGATGGATGCTGGAAGCTCATCTACAGTACCGTCTCCATACTGGGGAAGAAGAGAACTCAGTTAGGTCTGCGTGATTTCATCAGCCTAGGGGACTTCCTCCAGATAATTCATGTCAAAGAGGTCAGTATAGGCTACCTAGCTGCTGTAATTTTTGTTTTTCCTCATGGCAATGTTTGTGTAGTCTAGTGACTGTGAGTTGTGACGACACGCTATATTATATATATATATGTTGTTCTGATCCTCCTCCTCCTCTTGACTGGTTGCGGGTTACCGCCTCGTCTGCTCCAACTTTTATACAGTACCTGTATATAATAGTTCTTGATGACACAAAAACTAATCACACTGGGTCAATGAACTATATCTGAACTAAGTGTCCTCTGGAATATGATATTCTAATTGCATACGTACAAAGGAAAGTAAGTTTTAATTTGTGCTATACTTGAAATAAATGGAGATTTAGCGTCACTTCTCTACACCCAAAGGAAAAGGCGGTAAATGTGATAGAGTTCAGCGCGAGGGCACTGAAGATATTCTCGGGGAAGCTCACCATCGAAGCTTCCTACACTGTTACTAGCCAAACAGTAAGGGCTTCTTTTAATTTTTTGGAAATTCGCTCCTGCTCTTGTGGTTAGACACACTGTTTTGACAAACTTCCTCACAACCCTGTGTTCGTGGCTTCTTGTTTCAGAGAGTGGATATCAAGCTTGAGAGCTCAACTATCACCCCTGAGCAGGTAAAACAACTACGTACTATTATTTACTTCCAGGTCACAGATGATACCATGGATTTTCATATCCTAATTAACGCAATCGTAAAGTTTACTGTTTGTCTTGGATCTAAATTGATTGTTTTTTTTCTCGATCACGCAAAAGATTTGCACGTTTTTGTATGAAGGTAGAGAAAAAGTTTGATACAACGCGCTTTAGCGGTGCCCTAGGAGGTCAAAAGAATTATACATAAACGCTCAGAACCACCCTAGTGCACGTACTAAAGTGTACGGTGTTACATTGTGAACTAATCAACCTGAAGAGAAACACCGGCTGTGAGGCCTATGCCCGTGCAGCCGAGCGACGGCGCTGCCGCTTGCGCATGCCCACGTCGGCGACCGGCGGGAACAGCTCACGAAGCGCCTCCATGTGGCCGAGGTCGGGGTCATCGCCGTAGATTTCTTCGTACGTCATCATGGCCGATGTGGATGGAGTCGACATACCACTAGTTAGTCCCAAACGCTTCAAGACAAGGTGCTCACCTCGCTTGGCCACCGGATGTGTGATAAGCTTTGCGCCGCTATCCATCTACTCCTCTTTGGGAGTGCAGGTGGCGGACGTCTATCGGGGGCTGGATCAACTTCAGGCAGCTCTAGGAGTGGCGGCTGCCTTGCCACAGTGACTCGCTTGATGAAACTCATGAGGCGACACTCGGCCGAGTCCGTCGGAGAGGATGGAGAGTTGTCGCCGACGTCCGTGGCAGCCACTACCGTCGCGCCTACTGAAATGGTAGCCCTGACCGGCGCAGGGTCAAGGCATGCCACGACATCCACGATGGCAGGTTGCACCACCAGCGACAGTGTGGCCGGCGATGGCCTCGCGAGCAAGGCGGCAGACTCCTCCAGCATTGGGTCAATCCACGTGGGAGCCACCGGGCACGCGCCTAGCTCCAAAGCCAGCGGATCATGCACGGAAGCGGGAGAGTAGTGTGTGGCTGCATCGGCTGTGGCGTTGCCATCACAGTCGGTCGGCGGATCGATGAAGACGACCCTTGCCGGCTCACACCGGCGCCGCCACTGTCTGTGGCGGGTTCCGCTAGCGCCCCCAGCGAGAACCCCACTCGAGCCGCCGCGGGGCGCGATCAGGGGGGTCGCCGAGCTGTCGCCACGAGCTCGGTGTCGCGGCCGTCCGTCAACCTTCGCCGTCGTATGCCTCGGTCGCTTGCAGTCCCTGGCGAGATGGCCGAAGCCATGGCAGCGCAGACAACGCTGCGGCAAACGACAAGTCGCAACGCGGTGCGAGTACGAGAGACAGTTGAAACATCTGCCGTGGAACTCCACCGGTACCTTCCGAGCCTGTGAAGGTTGCTTTGTGTTGTGTCGAGACTCAGCCGAGGCGGTAGCATGTTGTGCCTCCTGCCGCGGGAGGATCTCCCGCCACCCATCGACGTTGGGGGCAAAGACCCTTCCGCGGCGGCCGAGCCGCTGGCGAGCAGGGACGCGGCCATCCACTGGCCGGGTAGGCAAGCCGTGCACCGCCTAGGACGTGGCCACCTTCGCCTCCCCCGCCTTGGGGCAGGGCCCTGATGGCCCACCTTTGCTGCAACACCGCCCGAGGTCGCACGAGATGAGGCGCACGGCAGGGGCACAGTGGCCGGCTTCGCCGGACGACGAGCGACGTCGAGATAGCTGGTGGTGTGGTCATCGTCAGACTCCTCGTCGTCAGCATCTGCCCACATGTGGCGCTTGGAGCGCCCTCCCGCACGTCCGGCCGGACAGAAAGACGCCGCGCCCGATGAGAGGGTGGGCGAGCTGGGTGCGGTGACGGCCACCCGACCGCGGTGCGGAGAGGTGCGTGTCGACAGCTGTGCGCCGCACAGCTCAGCCAGCACCTCGTGGACGGCCGGCGAGGTCGGCGACTGCAGCCACTGCGATGCGGTCTCCCTGCCACTGGCGCCCACGGATCAGGCTGCCTCCGTGGCCTGTGGCGGCTGTCTCGCCCTCACCACGCCACCCGCGAGTGCGGAGACCATGGTGGCGGCGGAGGAGAGGGAGCGCTCGGGGCAGGGGCCGCAGGGGGGGGGGGGGGGGGGAGAGGGAGTGGAGAGAGGGGCGGAGGCGGCCGTCGTGGCCGGTGCGGCGGCCTCCGCCGTCGCCGTCATCGCTGTCGCCTGCGAGGCCGGGGGGAGCCGTGCGGCAAGGAGACGGCGGCTCGCAGTCGGGAGGGGAGGTGGGAGGGGGAGGGGGAGGGGAGAGGGAGCTGGAGGCAGGCGCCGGCGCCGGCGCCGGAGGTGGGGGTGGCGGCGCCGCCACCTGGGGTAGCGGGTGGGTGCGGGGCGTGTTGTTTCCTCCAAGCAAAGATCTTCTGACTCAAGATGTAAGTGGGTCAGACTTGGTTGACCCCATCTAAATTGATTGTCACATTTGGATATGCAGCTGATGAATATATTTCAGAAGAACTACGACATGCTCCTGAACATATTCAATCCAGAGGGTTGGCTGGAGATAACGTATCCTTTAATTTTACTATTAGTGTCAATTAATTAAAATAGAGATGGCAGCAGAGCTATAGTATACACACACATGTCTTCCTCAATTTTCTGAACAGATATGTTGATGAATCCTTACGGATTGGAAGAGATGACAAAGAAAACATATTCGTGCTGGAGAGAGCAGAGCCATCAGAAGTTTGACAAACTGCTGACGAAGTTAATTTATGGGCACAACTGCACAGGCGGTTCATAATTTTTGTGACAAGGAGTGCGACAAAGATAGCTTTGCATATACGTAGATCCTACAGCTAGCTCTACTCGATCTCTCTTTGTTATTGACAGTTCGATGCAGGCAATCTACTCAAAGTAAAAGAAAAAAAAAACTTTTTCTTGTTAAATAAAGTAGTTATATATAAACACACAGACACAGGTCGTTCCTCTTTTTTTTTCCTGATGAGTTTTTATTAAGAGCATAGAAGAGCAGCATATGCGTTCTCTGAAAAAAGGATTATGCAAGCTATCAACCTTCGTATAGAGAAATGGGAAATCGATCAGGGTTAGGAAGCAAAACAGCTGTTGTATTTGGAAGCATGCCATGGTGTACTGAGTTGAGTGTACATGCAGCTCGAAACACACTTGCTCAAGTATTTCTCGCTCGTTACTGTTGTTGTTGATGTTGTTCTTGTCATATGAAGTGATCTCTAGGTGAACTTACAGATCCCTAGAACTTTATGTTACTGCTCCTGCCTTGCAGTGTCCTACTGTTATTAGTACTATGCATATAAGAAATACTGTAGAACACTAGGAAGCACAGGGTTCGCTCTAAAATAATGAATGCAGCAAGTGTGTGTGCAACGTCGAAGAGACCGAAAGCTGCCGAGTTGTGCGACAGAAACCGACAAGCGCTGTCCTAGGCACACACACTGGCAGGGAGAGAGCGACAGTATATGACGACCGTGCGCACCTCAGAATGAAGGCTGCAGAGCGCGGCCACGTACAGATTGACGCACTGCGGAAAGCAGCAGTCACGTCGTCGTGCAGAGCAGAGCCGTAGTCATCGATCGATCCTCTGCAGTCTGCACACGCACCCATCGGTTCTCTCGCGACATTCCAATGCCAATGCCCAATGCCATGGCGTACGTGCCTCGTTCGCGACGACATACCGAGAAAACCGGCGCCTGGTTCGTGACAAGGCAAGAAAAGGCCGCTCGCGGATCCTATCCTAGTCCTAGGACTGGACTACGCTACTATATAGTACTCCACCCGCCCAGCTGCTCTGCTTCCTGGGCCGTAGCGGGCATGGGGACGACCGGTGGCGGCGGCTGCGTGGTGCTGCACGGCGCGAGGCCGGCGGTGGCCATGGTCGCGGTGGAGTTGGTCTTCTCGGCGCTGCAGATCTTCATCAAGCTCGCGCTCGACGACGGCATGGACGTCCGCGTCCTCGTCGCCTACCGTCTCATGTTCGCCACCGCCTTCCTCTGTCCGCTTGCCTTCCTCCTCGAGAGGTACTCTACCGTGCATGTGCCAACGTGTGCGTACGTGGTATATATGTGCCGTACGTCAGGAACGATATATACGTACGCGTGCCTGCAAATCTCGCCTTCCGGAATGCCTGTCGCTGTAGGCTAGGAGCATAGCCAAATGAACAGTCCGGCCCCATCTACTTAGCTAGGGGCCAGTTTGGTTGGTGCCCAAATATGTCACATTAAATATTCAGTAAATTATGGCTGCCACATAAAGTTAGTTTGATTAGAAATTGAAGCCATACTTCTGGCAAAGTTTGGTAAGAAAATGAGTCTATGACGTGAAGGTAGAATGCTAAGAAAATATGTGTCACGTCGTAATTCTGACAGCAAACTAAACAGCTACCTGAAAAGCTGTGACATGACTAACCTATGGTATGACATGTTCTGATCACGAACCAAACAGAGTTCTAAGCTCCAGCTACAACCGTGAGCACTATAGCGCAGAGCTGGAGGAGCCAACGAAGCATAGCTCTGCTCACTCATCTCTTGTTCGGAGAAGCCGAAGACTTTTTTTTTTTATCGCAGCTATAGTTCGGCACATTTACAGCGGGTGCCAGAGCCAGAGCCACCAAGCAAAAAGCCCCGCTAAAGACCGCGTAAAACGTGTTCACACATTTATATTGTTGTGGACTGAAAACATGTCCATCATGGATTGTACCATATATTTGTTGAATTGAAGGGATACAAAAACGGCCTTAATTTTGTCACCAACTAACACTGTGTTTAGTGTAATTCTATTCAGTTCCTTAAACCATTTATACACTTTCTTCTTAGAGTTATTAGAAAGATAAACAACTGATCATGGCCTTAATTTGGAAACGTCGTCCACTTTCACTGCTTTGTTTTGTTACGATTATTATTTACTAGTAGTAATATAATAACCAAGCTCCTTAATCTGTGCTTCGATCCTACAGGAAGAAACGGCCACCACTAACCATGAAGGTGGTGCTAGGGTTGTTCCTCTGTGGACTTTTTGGGTAAGTACGTGCTGACGACATTATTTCTTTGGGTGTTTTTTTTTTTGTAATTACAATGCAAGCTTGTTGACACAAATTAATGCATCAGAATCGCAATAAACCAGAACTTGCTGGTGCTTGCCATGAAGCTGACCAACTCAACCACCATCGTGACAGCTCTGAGCAACCTGACGCCTCAGTCCACATTCATCGTCGCAGTCCTGACCAGGCAGGAGACGGTGAAGCTGGGCAAGGCGAGTGGGCGAGCGAAGCTGGCGGGCACCCTGGTGGGCCTGGGCGGCGCGATGCTAGTCACCTTCTACAGGGGCCCGGAGGTCGGGTTCATGCACCGGCTCGCGGCCCAGCACGGCGGCCACGGGACGACGACGACGTCGACGACGTCTGCCGCCGCCCGGGTGGTGGGCTCGTTCCTTGCCATCACCAGCTGCTTCAGCTACGCCATCTGGCTGTCCATCCAGGCGCGCGTCGGGGAGGTGTTCCCGTGCCACTACTCCATCGCCGCGCTGGTGTGCCTCTTCGGCGCGGCGCAGTCGGCGCTGCTCGCGATCTGCTTCCACAGGGACTTGCCGCACTGGAGACTCGGACTCAACGTCAGGCTCTACTCCTCAGCCTACGCGGTGAGAACGAAGAATCATGGAATTGCTTCCTATGCTCGTTTCTTGATGATCCAATCCTGAATCCTGAATCCTGAATGGTCTGCACTCTGCAGGGCATCGTGGCGTCCGGTTTCGCGTTCCCGCTCATGTCTTGGTGCCTGCGGAAGCGGGGGCCACTCTACGTGGCCATGTTCGGCCCGCTCATCATCGTCTTTGTCGCCGTGCTCAGCTCCATCTTCCTCGACGAGACCTTGCACCTCGGGATGTACGTACGCGATCGCGATGCCCTGCTTCCTGCTCGCTTGATTGCTGCTGTGCCTCGCCTTTACTTTGCTTCTCCCGCCTCTGCTGCTGCAGCGTGCTCGGCGCGGTGCTCATCGTGGCTGGGCTGTACATGGTGCTCTGGGGCAAAGCCAGAGAAGCACAGGAGAAAGAAGCTGCTGCTGCACATGGTTGTGCTGTGCCCATGCCCACAGATGAAGAGCTGGGCAAGCAATCCGCTGCTCCTCCTCCTCCTGCTGCTGCCAATGATGAAACAAAATGAGTTCTTCATTACTGCCTATGCTCAAGCCAGCTTTGCTGATCGACGGCAGGGCAGCACAGTGGCTGTGGACTCTGATGTTGGATATTCGGTCCACAAAACCTTCTTGGTGAAACGAAGATCTGCGTGCAGCTGTGAAGCTGGTATGATCGATCGGTTACGCGCACCAAGTTTGAGCCAAATGTTTCAAATCTCAATATTTATTTAAACTTGACCTAGTTCTCTCCAAATTATGAATCAATTTTGTTCTGGTCTGTAACGAGGTGGCACATATTATTTTTTGTTGTTTATCGTGTGTGTTCACGTATGTTTATGAGGTAGCTGGAGGTAATTTTTTGGGCTGTGATTTTTATGGCGACTGTTCGACAGGATTTATTGTAGATGAGGCTGATTTGTTGGGAGAGAGAAACATTATTCCATGGTTAAAAGTAGAATTAATTCTGGCTTATAAGCTCAAGCAAATATAGCCATATTTTTAATAGCGGTAAGTCAATCACTACTAAAACGGATGTTAGGTGGAGTTTTAAGTACTAGGCCCACAAGCTGCTTGTAGTGGCGCCTGTATTTAGGGTGATGCCAGTGAAAAAAAATGAGGCATTAGTGGAAACTGTTTCTGTACTAGTGCAAGCAAACCCGACATATATATTAGGCGAAATAGAAATTTGAAAATTGTAATTTCTGTAACAAGGAAGGGACTTTTGCCATGTTTTTGTGTAAAAGGGGACTTTTGCTCTTGAACCCTTTTATTTGAGAACACAACACAACAAAAAATAAACCTGGCCTGAAATGAGTTATAGACTTCTCTACAAACAACGGTAGAAATTAAAGTCTAATAAAAACTATGTTGGAACTCATGGCTGAAAAGAAGTATAAAGTTAGGTGCTTAAAGACACCCCAGATGATATAAAGCAACTCTTGTTCTAAAAAAACAAGAATAACCAAAAGAGAAGGAACCAAAAAGAGAGCATTCTTAGTGTAAGTAATTCAGAGCTCAAGAAGCAAACAAGCCAAAGGAGCAGAAATTAAGGATAGTACAGAGAGGAGCTGGAAACTGCTAGTAAAGTAATTGCCACAATAAAATTCTATCCATCTTTTCCCCCTTAAACTAAGGAAAAGAAAGATCATACTAATAAATAAACAAGATTCTTTAAGATGGGACTAGCTGGCTCAAGAAATCCTTGTGAACCTCCTTAAATTCAGAGAAGTATCAAGCGCTTCCATAAATCCGGAAACAGTTTTAGCATAGTTTGGGTCAGCAACTGAAAAAACTGTATACTTTAATTAGTGGCAGCCGCAACCAAATGAAAGGTAGCATGATTTTTTTTTCTTGAAAGTATATACTTAAAGCATAGCAATGTTTATCAAGAGTAGAGCCACATTGCCTATAAATAGGCCCCATCAATCCAACCAACAAGTCCACAACTTGGAAACAATACTAGTCTCTGATCTCCTATAGTACCTGGATATGGCTCAAGGGGGCAATAAGGGCAAGAAGGCAGTGTCACTGCGAGAGAAGAAAGATGCTGCAAATGCAGCACTAGCGGCCTTAAGGAAGGAAGCAGGGGAATATAACTCTATGGTAAGTGGCAGCACTGCATGGGCCCTTGATGCATTACTTCTGCATATTTTACATCCCACTTTTCCAAAGAAGTGTGTTGTCGCAATAGTAGAAATATATGAAATGTCAGCTCATATATATGTATTTATTCCAGCAAGGATTTGGTACAAACTAGGCAGTTAACTTGGTAATTATGGTTTCGTTATTGACAGATGAACAAGATGGAAACAATGGCTGGTCCAGAAACTGAGGGAGTACGTGTCACAAAATAAACACACACTGGGTAGCAAGATGAAAGCAACAATTAAGAAGGTCAGCATTTAATCCATGGTCTATTATCTGCATCATATTGGTCATTCAAACATTTGATCACTAGCTTCATATAGATTATTTAGGATATATGATATGTCATGTAATGAGTCATACTACATGAACTACTGTATTGCAGCTTCTACGGAAAGGTAAGCCCAAGAAGAAGAGAACTATGCTGCACCCAATCGTAGGCGCAACACTCAGTTTCATAAAGATGATGACATGCCTGCAGCTGTTGGGTCTACAGGAGATGCATAATATAGATGATATCTATAGCTATCTTAGTACCTGTTGTCGTCTGAAGCTCTTAGTACCTGTCGTCTGAAGCTATGTGTCCTTACTGTTACCGTGTCTTCGTATGGACCACTATTATTATGTTGTACTTCTTGGTGCAAAATGAGTCATATAATCTCCTATCAAAAGAAGTGATTGTTGTCCATTGGTTTCCTTTTAAATGTTGTTTGGTAGGGTCCTTTTGTGGCATGATCTGATAACACCATTAACTAATTGCGCTGCTTCTTGTTTGTTTCACCGGCGATGTAATCAATTACAAATGAAAGAGCAACCGAGCTTTCAACGAGTTGGTTAAGATTGATTTGGGCGGTGAGCGATAGCGATATGTCGGTCCCATCAATTCAAAGAGAAAAAAAATTGTTTTTTTTAGACCACGTCTAAGTGCGTTTTTCATTAAGCAGGAAGCAAACAAAGTCTTAATAGCCGAGAAATGGCAACAATAAGTTGCCAAACAAGAGCCTACACATTACAGGAACCAGTTTAGCTGATTACATTGCAGCAATTCTGCACAAAAGAAGCTTTTGTGCTCATGGTAAAAAACAATCTGTAGATAAAACTTGACGTCGATTGTAAAGATGTACCCTTTGTAGCATCAGGCATTTTACTAAATGCATTTCTGTGGGCAGTTTTGTTAAGCAATCTGCCCCTATAAATACGTTTTCAGAGGTGGCTGGTTTACGACAACGGTTGCTTTTTTTTTTGACGAGGGCCAACGGTTGCTTTGTGACAGCCGTTCTTGTAAATAGATTTTCAGTGATGGTTTCTCTATGACTACCGTCCCAAAATCATATTTCCAGATACAGTTGCCTGCCTTAATGAAACTGTCTTGAAAACTACCTTTTCAACGACAGTTGTGGCAAGGCAACCTCAACTGAAAAAGATATTTTCTGGCTTCTGGGGATGTTGACGTTGGCTTAAACGAACGGGCTTTCTAATTATTTGCCCAGAGTTGCATGACGCATTATGCTCCCTCTTTTTCCAGAGAATGTCGGATAGTTGACCGCCATATTGATGGCAAATAATTAGAAAAGCCGTAAACGAACAGCCCCTAAAAAACAATTTAGAATTTCGGTTCTTTTCAAAATTGAAACCGCCACTGAAATCCTGTTTTAAATTTTGAAATTTCCTGCCATATTTGAAATCTCGGTTTCCCACCGAATTTCAGATCCTATATATAGAAATTCATTCAAAATAACTTCATATATGTATACATTATTCAGGTACTAGTTAATTAATACGCTCCTGATTTATAAAGTATTTTGGGATACTTTTCAAAAACTATTTGTTAACATTGTGTTTCACGCTAAGCACAAAGAACCTCAAACTTAATATTTTTCACATAGTCTAAAGTCCTATCATAGAAGCAGCCATTCTTGTAGAAGAACTTGGAGAAACAATTGGTCCCTAAGAGTAAGAGAGGTCCGAGAGAAGCTTCTTTTTTTTTTTCATCTTGTCCTACACACAGCTACAGTTACCGTGATTTTGTCGAACTTCTTTGGTGGAACTATTTTTTGTTTTGGAGTTCGGTTGTAGCAGCTGGTGGAGAAGCTACACCAAATGGGGTCTTGATATGGTTTATCGATGTTAATAGCTTGCATGAATATTTTTAGATAATAAATATTTTAGTTTCAACCTCCTTCTAAGAAGAAGCAT
The DNA here is from genome assembly GCA_022036555.1 of Microstegium vimineum. Lineage (NCBI taxonomy): Eukaryota > Viridiplantae > Streptophyta > Magnoliopsida > Poales > Poaceae > Microstegium > Microstegium vimineum. Next base: position 6,685,898 of record CM039140.1, on the reverse strand, counting down.
CGGCCCACGCTTATTACAGTCACACACCTACCATTAAACCTATTACAGGTTTATAAGTAAAGATCAAGATGGTAAAGGAAAGATTATCCATTCCACATGAAGAACTGCATAGGCCTCGATTTTAAGGGGGTTTGCTCTTATGAAAGTTTTGTATAATACAACACGAAACCTGCAATTATTTTCATCACTCATTATCATCCATATGTTCAATAATAAAAGTGACTGTAATGGTGGCATTTTAAAGGAAAAAGTCAAAATTATTTCGTTCAATTTTAGGCAATATCAGGTAACTCCCAAAACTAACGTTTAGTCCAATTTAGTCCCATCAGCTATTTCTATTGGTCAAATTTACCCCCTATCAATATCTATATTTTCTTATTAATTTCTGCATATAAAAGTTGAATTTTGATCTAAAACATTATGAGGTGATAAAGGACACATAATTTACATTAAAAATACCTTATGATTTTTTCGTTATTATTTTTGTAAAATTTTGTATTTGTAGCGTTTAGTATTTTTTATTTAATGTCATAATGCTTCGAAGTACTGAGGGAAGTTTATGATGTATTTTTGATTTTTTCTAATATAAATGATAATGTCCATTGTCACCCAACAAAATTTGAAATTAAAATTTAACTTGTACACGGACAAAAAATAAAGTAATAATCTTCGTAATGTGTAAATTGGACCTAATATAATGAGATAATTGGAGGGAGCAAAATGAATCAAACGTTAGCTTATAGGGTTATTTAAACATCGACCAAACTTCAGGGGAGTAATCTGAACTTTTTCCTTTTTTTGGAATACATACGTGATCTCTGCGTCTTCTGACAGATAGATATAGAGATGAAAATTGTTAATTTATTTTCTGACAAATTGGGAGGGGAAAAAATGCTGACGACAACAGATGCATTTGACTTTGAGATCGAGAGGCAGCGTTAAAGAAAACACGATGTCTTCTTGGTCTGCTGGAGCGAAGCGAGTGCAGGCAGGCCCAGTCGAACAGTACGAGCAGAAGCAGGGAAGTGCCTGCCCAACCCAGACTTGTGCCTTCCCATGCATGGTCATGGCTCGAAGGCCATGCTTTCGGCCTCCTTCTTGAGCGACTCGTACATGAACGACGACAGGTATCGCTCGCCGAAGCTCGCGAAGATAGCCTGCAGCAGCCACAAAGGAAGAACAAAGCTAGTGAATGAGACAGCCACACATCCGATCCGCGTGATGACAGGATAGAGGACAGATTTCTGATGACGCAGGCAGCTTACGACGACGAGCTTGCCCCTGTTCTCGGCCCTCCTGGCAACTCTCAAGGCGGCGACCGCGGTCGCACCGGACGATATCCCGACCTGAAAATGAAAGGGGAGACCGGGGTCGTTATTAGTTCGCCAGCAGACGCAGATGCAATTGGCTGAGCTGGAATTGGAACAGCGCGGATAGGGATGGCTGAGCTGAGATCGTTCACCAGTAACCCTTCTTCTAACGCGATCTGCTTCGCCATGCCGGCGGCTTCCTCGTTAGAGACCTGGAAGACCTCATCGAGGAGGCTGACATCGAGCACGCCGGGAACGAAGCCGGCGCCGAGGCCCTGAATCTTGTGTGGACCAGGTTTCCCTCCGGACAGCACGGCGCTGTCGGACGGCTCGACGCCAACGACCTTGATGTTAGGGTTCCTCTCCTTAAGGTACCTCCCAGCGCCAGTGACGGTACCCCCAGTCCCGATGCCAGCGACGAGTACGTCGACCTTGCCGGCAGTGGCGCTCCAGATCTCGGGCCCCGTCGTCTCGTAGTGCGCCCTGGGGTTGGCCGGGTTGGCGAACTGCTGGAGCACGTGCGCGCCGGGCGTCCGCGCCGCCACCTCCTCCGCCTTGCGCACCACGCCGTCCATGCTCAGTGTCGGGTCCGTCAGCACCACCTCCGCCCCGAACGCCCGAAGCACGGCGCGCCGCTCCGTGCTCACTGACGATGGCATCGCCACGATTAGCTTGTAACCCTTCGCTGCCGCCATGAATGCTAGCCCGATGCCTGTGTTGCCTCCCGTCGGCTCGATCAGCACGCTCTGGATCGGAAGAGAAGATTATTCACTGGTGTCAGTCAGGTCAGGCAGCATGGGTCGTTGTTGTTGATCTGATGATCATCTCCCTCACCTTCCCAGGGGTGATGAGGCCCTTCTCCTCTGCATCGGCGATCATGCTGTAACCAATCCTGTCCTTGACGCTGGAGCAGGGCGCCATGATCTCAAGCTTGGCAGCCACACGCGCCTCGCACCCGGACACCACCTTGTTCAGGTACACCAATGGGGTGTTGCCAATCAGCTGAACAAATTTGCAGTGAAAAAATTTATTTAACTAATTCAGATTGGCAGATATATACGAATTGATGCTTGCAAACTACTAGCTAGTAATTTTTGTTTACGCACTTGGGTGACATCTTTCGCGATCTGCTCGTCTTTTTCGGTCTTTGAACCATGATCCTGGATGATGATGGCCTCAGTCTCGGAGCTTGGACTCCATTGACCCATGGTGATCTGCTGATATATAGATGATATTGCACAAACAGGTAGATGATGATGTTGCTGATATAAATGGCACGCAACATTCAGCGGTTTATATACAGCGTGCGTCCAAGCATATACTTGCACAAACGTCTTTTGTGCTTCATTATTTTGCCCTGCCATTTTGTGTTCCTTCTTAGTGGTGGTGCTCGTGATCTTTTATGCAATTTTGGCTTCGGTGAAGTTGTCCCAGCCTCCTAGGAGGATGCCGTCGATCTTGCCGATATATAGCTACAAAAATTTAAGTTGCTGGTGCTTACAAAGTTGCCGGTACGCACAACATATACTACTTTCTGTGGCATAACCGCGATCGCAATGACGAACGAAAGCCTTAAATACTGACAGTATAGCAAGTAAACTTCAATTTGTTGCATGTTCCCATCATGAAACAAAGCACATACATAATTACGTCATTGTGTACTTACGAGCGTGCATACCTACCATGGACGACCTGCATGACGTTATCTTGTTTCGTCACGACGCGCAGCAAAAGTTCATTTAATTGTTTTTTTTACGTGCCGTTTATCCTGCTAAATTTTTTGTATGTTTGGGTGTGGACTGACAAACTCCAATTCACTAATTGCTGCTGTAGTAGAAGATTTCAGTATTAAGAGCAGATAAATGTAGATAAAGCACATCATGCCAATTGATCAAATGACAACTATATATTTTTTTTTTTTTTTCGCGACTGTGCCTAATCAACACGTATTTCATTAAGGAAAAATAGAAGTTAGCCAATGTAATCTAATCTAGGGATTACCAGTAAACTCATAAAACAACAAAACCAACAAGAAAAAGCATGAGGAAGGACCCTCCGCCTCAAACCTAACCGATTGGACTTGCATAAGAAAAAAAAAACATCAACGCCAGGTTGCCAACACTGGTGATAATGCCTGCAGTGGCAAAGTATCCACCAACAGGATACGAGACGAATACCCAGTATCACAGTGGCAAAGCATCCACCAGAGACGACAAGAGTGGCAAATTTTCTGCAAGAGAGTAGCGGCAATGTATCTGCAAGCTATAAGGGCCATCATGCTTTCAGCGACAAAATCATTTGCATGAAAAGAGAGATCAGAGCAATATTGGCGGCAAAGTATACACCCAAGTAGCAACAATGGCAAAGCATCCACCAAAGTGAGCGCTAGCGGCAAAGTATCAGCTATAAAGAAGCAATGACTATGGCAATACCAACCAACACAACTGGACAAACCAAAGCATAGAGGGGCCTAAACCACACACATGCACAACACAACAAGGAGCAACTTTGGTTTGAGAAGCGGGAGATGGATCAACGCCAAGGAAGCGGGAGTGCTTCAATGAAGCCTTCATGAAGAGATTGACATCCGCAGACGCCATCATTGTTGAAAGAAGCACATAGTGAGATTTTCATCCCAGAACCTTCCCTGGTGACCCATGTGACGGATAGAAGCTTAAACAATGTCTCCAAGAAGGTAGATGACACATGTTGTGCCACCGCCGCCGACACACAACAAAAAGCATGGCAAGGTTCTCATCCAAAGGTCTATTCCTCGAATGTGACTCGAGTGCCACCGCAACGATGCCATCGACCACCAGCCACGACGCAGGCCATACCAAGGGCACCGCGCCCACCTAGCCGACTAGCATTAGGTTGTTGCCGTCGCCACACTACACCCCTAGCCTGGGAATGTAGGCGAAAGATCTGGCACCAAAGGGCCTTGATCAGCCACACTAGGCAACACAACTAGGAGGAGCAACACCGACGGCTCTCATGCGCAGACCAGCACACCACATAGACGACATGGCATGCCCATTGTGGTAGAACACAACCACACGTGCACACAGAAGGAAGGGGAGCCATCGTAACACCGCTAGATCCAGCACAGGAGGAGCAAGATTCAGCTATGGAGGGATCAGATCCGCTTAATCAGTGATGCCAAACACCGAAGGAGTAGGGGAATAGGAGTAGTGAGGGTGGGGGGAGGGTGGAATTGCATTAAGAGCGTGCATACGTACTTACGAGCAACAAAAAAATGTCATATCGCGACGTGCATATGTCATTGTGTACTTACGAGCGTGCATACGTACCGTGGACGACCTGCATGACGTTATCTTGTTTCATCACGTCGCGACGCGCAACAAAAAAAAGTTGATTTAACTGTTTTTTTAACGTAACGTTTATCCCTGCTTATTTTTTGTATGCTTGGGTGTGGAGTGACCAACAGTATTAAGAGCAGATAAATGTAGATAAAGCACATCATGCCAATTGACCAAATGACAACTATATTTTTTTGCGACGGTCCCTAATTATTTTTCATCAAGAAGTAGAAGTTTTAGTACAAGTGAGGCAACGGTACGGTAAAAGTTTGAGTACAAGTGAGCCAGTGGTAATCTAGGGATTACCACTAAACTCACAGAACAACAAAACCAACAAGAAAATATATGGGGAAGGACCCTCCACCTCAAACCTAAATGACTAGACTCACAGAAGAAGAAAAAAACATTAGCACCAGGTGGCCAACACAGGTGATGATGCCCGCACTGGCAAAGTATCCACCAACATGAGACAAGACGAAAATTTGGTAGCACAGTAGCAAAGCATCCACCAGAGACGACATGACCGGATAATTATCCGAAAGAGAGTAGCGACAAAGTATCTGCAAGCTATGGGGCCCATCACACACTCAGCGGCAAAAACATGTGCATGAAAACAAAGACTAGAGCCACATTGGCGGCAAAGTATCCACCCAAGTAGCAACGATGCAAAGCATCCACCAAAGTGAGCGCTAGCTGCAAAGTATCCGCTATAAAGAAGCAACGACTGTGGTAACACCAACCAACACAGCTAGACAGACCAAAGCATAGAGGGGCCTGGACCACACACATGCACATCACAATGAGCAACTTGAGCCTGAGAAGCGGGAGATGGATCAACATAAAGGTAGCATGAGTGCTTCAATGAAGCCTTCATTAAGAGATTGACATCCACTGACGTCATCATCGTTGAAAGAAGCACATAGTGAGATTTTCATCCCAGAACACCTTCCCCGGTGCTAAGAAGCCGGGGTACGGGAACATGGGCACGTTCCCCGTGCCAGGAACTTCGTCCCGAAACGCAGAACGGGAACATCTCGGGACGTCGTTCCCAAACGAGTTGGAATGCGAATCGTAACCAGGAGCAATCACAAGAACGTGAGTCCCAAACGACTATGGAACGTGACTCGCAACCATAGCAATTTGGGGACATACGAAGCTTGGGCAGAGAAGAAAACACACCTCAGGTCGGGTGGGTCGTCGCGTCGCTCGCGATCGCCGCCGGAGCCCGGATGCCCGGTCCAGGACGTCGAGCCAGCAAACGATGAAGTGGCGAACGCCGCTGTCCTCCTGCAGTCCTGCTCCGTGGTGCCGAGGCCGAGAGGCCGAGACGCCAAGTCCTCCGTTTGTACGTCGCCACAAAAAGTGGGTGGCCGGCCGGCCGCCGGCGGGGCAGTCGCACCGAGGACGTGCGCGTAGATGCATACATCTTGGTTGTGCGGCTGCGGCACTGCGTCGTGTGGTCAGCCGCCAGCGGCCGTGCGGCGTGGTTCCGTGAACATGTTCCTTATTTTCGGGAAAGTGCTCCATGTCATCGTTTCGTTAGGATTTGGTACGCGTTCCATTTGAATTTGGTATGAGACGAAGCTGTATACCCTCCTCGTTCCATAGGTTTTGAAAATGTCGTATCACATACCACGTTCCCGTACCATGTTCCCCATGTTCCGGGAACATTGCTTCTTAGCCCCGGTGATCCATGAGATGGATAGAAGCTTCAACAATGCCTCCAAGAAGGTAGATGACACATGTTGTGCCACCGTCGCCGCCACATAGCACAAAGCATGTCAAGGTTTTCATCCAAAGGTATATTCCTCGAACGTGACTTGAGTGCCACCACAACGATGCCAACGACCACCAGTCGCGACGCAAGCCATACTAGGGGCACCGTGCCACCTAGCCGACTAGCGTTAGGCCATTGTCGCCGCCAGTCTACACCCCTAGTCTGGGAATGTAGGAGCAAGATTCAGAAGCAAAGGGCCAGGATCCGCCACACCAGGCAACACAAGTGGAAGGAGCAGCATCGTCGGCTCTCATGCGCAGACCAGCACACCACCTAAACGGCATGGCATGCCCTGTGTGGCAGAATGCAACCACACGTGCACACGGAAGGAAGGGAGCCATCGTCGCGCCGCTAGATCTGGCATAGAAGGAGCAAGATTCGGCCATGGAGGGACCAGATCCACCTCATCAGCGATGCCAAACACCAGAGGAGGAGGCGAATAGGAGGGTAGTGGGGGTGGAGTGGGGGAGAGAGAGGCGGAATTGCACCTATTCATCTTTGACCTTGTCGAGTGGTAGGATATCATGTTGTAGGAATTCAATGAGTGGTTTCCCCATTCTAGGTTTGCCGCATCAACTAAAAACTTACTTGGGTGTTTTCTTCCGGTGGCTCCTCGCATTCAGTCTCTAAGTGAATAGACGACTTAGTAATACATCGAGGAACACACCACTAGGAGGGTTTTCGGAGTACAACCTAGCCTCACAAGTCTATTATTTTCTTCATTCTCCTTCTGAGGGATATAGCATAGCTCGACGCCACCAATCTTGGCTTTGATTTTCCTGACCTCTGCGCACTAATACTCCATCTTATGGTCTCAGTATGTTGAGGCTTTCATTACTTGGTTGACCACGAGTTTCGAGTCACCCAAAGTGAGAAGCCTCTTGACCTCAAGAGTGATTGCGGTACACAATCCATGTAGCAAGGCCTCATATTCTGCTACATTGTTTTGTTAGTGGCTCCCTCGAAACATTACTAAAGCACATACCTCATGTGATTCCCACTGGAGAGACTAGAACGACACCTACTTCCGCTCCTTGAAGCATTAGGGATCCATCGAAGTACATGTTCCAATGCTCTAGGTCGACTGAAGCCGGCTTGACGTGAGCTTTTGTCCATTTGTCTATGTGCCCCGTTGCATCCCGATTGTGCAAAAGCTTGTACAGGGGGGCTCTGCTCGCCTAGTCGGGAGATGAACCGGCTCAAGGAAGCCGAACCACTTGATCTCTAAACTTGTCGATATGCCTAGGGGTGAAAACGGATCGGATACGAACGGATATCGTTGATATTGTATTTGTTTTTATATTTCTATTCGGATTCGGATTCGGACACGGATAACTACCGGATACACATACGAATACAGACCATCTCGATTACGAATACGAATAATGAGTATCGAATACGATATAAATCGGATTAGGAGAATGTCGGATACAAATATATATTCGGATATTGAGGCCATAGACAATTCGTAAGTATACAAATGCTACCAATTCGTATGCATATGTCTTCTATGTTTTTGACCATGACAACGCTGCTATAGGTTGGTAGGCCACGGACATCTACTGGTTCATGGAAGACAAGGACATGAAAGACAAGGACGTCCATGATTTATCTATTTAGAGTTGTACTAGGAAATAACCAAATGTTCCTTTCAACATGTGTATCTTTATATATTTGTGCTAGGTGGACATAAAGTATCTTTAAATTGCACTTCTATATCATTGTTGGACCATATGTATTATCTTTATATACGTTGAATGATGGATTATATTGAGTTCAAACTTTGCTACAAATGTTTCAATGTCATTTGTTTTGCAACAATTACATCACTCAACTATTTGTATTGAATATACAACGAGTCTGCGATTCTGGTGGGTCTAACCAACATATATCAGGTTATAAACAAAATAGAGCCAAATTCTGGGTTGTTCGGGTGGGTTATGGCTGCCACTCCATGGATGGAGAAGCAGCAAGCCTGCTGCTCCATACCGCTCCCCCAGCCATGGAGCGGCAGCCATAACCCACCCAAACAACCTAGGGTTCAACGGGATCTATATGTTTTCAGTGTTTTAGAGTTCTAAATAATGGGAAGCTATCCAATAGAGCTATAATGGAAAGCAGAAGCAGAAAACTTCGATTTTAGAGTTCGATCTCTAGAAAACTTCGACTTTTAGAGTTGTAAGGAATGGAAAGCACTCCAGAGTGCGAAGCTCTCATTGTGCAAAAGCACTCCAGTCTAGCGGCAAAGAGATAGATACTTTGTAAAAACACTTAATAGTAAGTAACAATCAATAGTAACATAAAAGTGAAGGAAATAGTACAATACTGATGAATGGTGCTAGTTATGTTCCAATTCAAATAGTACCAACATACAACTGCAGAATAATATAATACAAGATAAAGCGTAGACCTAACACTCCTCGTCCGAGCACCAATCCTCCACTACCACGTCTTTGCTATTGCTAGACTCATCCTCGGCCTTCTGCCGATGGTAAGCGACCTCTGCATCATCTATGTCACCTAAAGCCTGAGAGAAAAAGGCATCCTCGTCCTCCTTCAACCTAGCCTCGGCTAGAGCGATGAGTTCACTGAGCCTGCCATAAGCGGGGTCATCCTCATCGTTGGTCTCCTCTGCCTGTAACCCAGCCTCGGCTAGAGCGATGAGTTCGCTTAGCCTTGCATAAGCAGAGTCCTCCTCCTCCTCGGGCTCAGCATCCACCACAATGGGACAGTGCACGGTATCACCGGCTCGACTGTGTCTCTTTTGACGCTTTGTCTCCACGTGCCTTGCACGAGCAGCATCTGCTTTGAAATTCCCGGTGCATCCCATCTCTGCAAGTCAAAAATGCATCAAGTCAGCAAAGTAATTCTATTTAGCTTCGACATAAGAAACTAATAATGCACAAAAGTTGCAAATACTTACTGGCACATAATGAAGCGTTATTGTCATTCAGAGACTTCATTAATACTCTCTCCTCCTTAGCTGCAGCCTTCCTAACCCTTTCCATCTCCATTCTCGCATTTCTCTCAACTACCCACTTGTTCCACGCGACACTCTGAGGGCTCAAAATACCTTTGACTCTAGCTTTCTCACGTATATCCCTCTTCCGGTTATTGATGAAATGTTGGACGTAATTAGGACCAAATCCTTTAGCCTGTCCAAATCTTTTCTTCCACTGAATCTCCTCGAGGAATTTTTTCTTGCCAGATGAACCTTCCCACATGCATTTCCGAGTACTCTGTTCAAATAGTTAGATAAATTAATCCAAAACAAATTGACGTACGCTTCAATTTACGGAGTCAAATAACGAACCGCATCGTAGTCAATCATATACCCACAGTAGTGGCCAATGCCTAGCTCAGAAGGAAGTAAGCCGTAGTTGGATTGCACACCACATTGACACATCACAACAGGTTTAGCGGGTTCGTCCGCCGGCTCCACATGCTTCTGCTTTTTCTTCCCCTTTTCCTTTGGATGTGGCCAAAGATCCTTAGGACCGTAGAGCCATTCCTTGAAACTACACCTAGGCATAGAAAAATTCTACAAAACAATAGGTAAAAAGGTATTAGTGTATGAAAACATAAAGATATGACATTTTCTAACTGATACGAGAGTTTATCACCATACGACAACTTACTTCATGCTTGAGAGCACAAATGAACTCATTCGAATTGTTAGGGTTGATCACTACTCGCTCTCCGCAATCGCACCGAGGAGGCGACTCCAGACGTCTAGTTGTGGCGTAGGTCTTCTCTTCATTCGTTATTGGAGGAGGGTTAGGCGGAGGTGGAACCCACCGCTTGAAGTGATCGGCCTTCTTATGAAAGTTCCGTGTAGAGAAAAGAAAGATCCTAGGATCACACTTTTCTGGACCATCAATCCACTGAAAGAAAAACACCGCGTATGGTCCTACAAAACAAAATTATATGAAATGAAAATGTAACTAAAGAATAAAAAATGATGAACTAATTGATGACACAATTACTTAAGCAAATGCGGCTACTTGTATAGAAGCAATGAGCCATGGTGTCCGGTTTCTTCGACTGTTGTATGTCGGCCGGAAGACCACAGTCACAGTTAGGGACCGGAAGTTCAGGAGGAACGGGGTCATCCTTGCTAGAACTGTCAATGTATAATTCCCTAGGACGACCACACTTTTTTCCAATACTGCGTACGATATAGGTCTTCCATCTAAAACATCAATTAGAAAAAGGTAAATATGTATTGACAAGATAACATATAACTCATGACTAACTCTACTACAAATACCTAAGTAACTAACCTTATTAATCAACTAAGTCAACAACACTAACTACACTAACATGACTAAAGTAAAGTAAACTAAACTAAATTAAACTACCAATTATTCTAACTACACTAACTATACTAAAGTAAACTAAAGTACATTAAACTACTCACTTTACTAATTGAACTAACTAAACTAGCTTTCCTACTAACCTTTAGAGCACGTGGGGAGGACCGAAGGTGCGTCACAGAAGGCCGGGCGGGTAGGGGCAGGAGCTGGGCCAGCGGTGGGGCGGCAGGGGGCGGGCGGCGGGCATGGCCAGCAGGCGGGCGTCGGCGTCGGGCTCGGGCGTGGGCAGCAGCAGCAAATGAGAGAGAGAGAGAGAGAGAGAGAGAGAGAGGGAGAGGGAGAGGGAAACAGAAGCACATAACGGTTCACGGGTGTCTCCCTTGCCGCTCCATGGCTGGGGGAGCGGCAGCGTTGCCGCTCCGCAGATCATGGAGCGACAAGGGCGGGCCCACTCGAGCGCCTTGACCGGTCGTTGCTGAGTCAGCATGCTTGCCGCTCCATCATGCAGGAGAAATGCCGCTCCATGGATGATGGAGCGGTCAAAAGTGTTAGGAATAAAAAAAGTGAAACCGTGCTAGATTTAAATTTAGTTAAAAAATATTAAAATTAAAAAAAAATCCAGATACACACCCTTTTTGAGCACATGCACAACCTGAAATATTGTAAAAATATTGCACAGCTTACAAACACGCATCACACGTCACGTGCTATCACAGGCCTGGATCCTTCTGATCCTGATCCTGCAGCTGATACTGACACCTGATCACTCGGTGTGGTGGCTCTTGCCGACCGTGGGCGGCGGCGTGAGGTCGCCGCAGTCAAACCACATGGTGTCGGCGAGCCTGGGGAAGACGAACCTGTAGAAGATCCAGTCCCGGAACACTTTCACCATCCACCCGCGCACGCCGCGGACGTTGGTCCCACCCTGCTGGACCCACCCAGATAGGTAGGCCCAGCGACGAGCCAGGCGGCGCGCCACCGCCGCCTTGCCACACGCGGCGACGCCCTCGGCCGGCGGCGTCGCCGCGCGCGACAGCGCCCGGGCGAGCACCACCGCGTCCTCCAGCGCGGAGCACCCGCCCTGCGCCATGTCGGGCGTCATGGGGTGGAGCGCGTCGCCGGCCACCGTCACGGCGGGCCCGCGCGCCGCGCCCAGCAGGACGGACACCGGGTTCCGGTACAGGAGCGGCGCCCACGAGAGGTTGTCGTGGTCGGTGTGGCGCACCACGTCCAGGTACTCCGCCGGCATGTGCCTGGCTAGGTTCTCGGTCACCTCGCGCAGCGTCTTCACCGGGTCCCCCGCGGCTTCTTTCTCTGCAAACGCAGAGCGTGAGCTAAGCTCTGAAGGGTGGCATGCGCGGTGACTTGTTCACTTGCCTGCAGCGACGCTGTTGTTGACGAGGAACCAGTAGACGTCGGTGTAGCTGATGGGCACCATTCCGGCTCTGATACCGTCCGAGAGGAACTGCCGGAGCTCCCGCTTTATGCCGTGCCCGTCAGGGAAGACGGAGAGCCCGCGGACGGCGGAGCGGCCCGAGCTCACCGGCTCCGACAGGCCCAGCCACCGTGCCACCACCGAGTGCACGCCGTCACACCCGATCAAGACCTTGGCTCGGATCACCGTGCTGTCGTCCAATCCTAGGACGACGGTCTCCGACGAGTCGCCGGCTGCACGTTCGGTGTCGATGGAGACGAGCTTGGACGAGAAGCGGACGGTGCCCGGCGGCAGCTCCTCCGCGAGCTCCTCCAGCAGCGCCTTCCTGTCAAGCGCCCTCACTCTGACTTCTTCACCCCCTTTTTTTTTAAAAAAAAAAAAAATCAGTTCAGTCAAACAACAGGTGGATGATCACGGGATCAAGTAAAAAGGTCCCCGTTTGAAACCAAAATCACACAGAATCCTACGAATTTCTGGAGCTGCGTGACTGGCTGGTCGCTGCCGCCAGGGCGCCAACGCAGCTCCACGACAAGTAAAGAAGTGGAAATTCGGCGGAATGGATGGACTCACTTGTTTTTGTTTTTGTTCCCGGCAAAGCGAAACACCTGCGTCGCCCCGGTCTCAAGATTCGTCACCTTGGATCTGCGCGCAGCCATGCGATTCAGCGGATCAGTCGAAAGAAAGCAATAAGGCATGGCGGATTGAGTTTGACTTGAGCTCAGCGCGCGACGCCGACGGGGCGCACGCACGTACGTTTCGTAGGCGTCGTAGCGGGAGGCGAGCTTGTGCGCGACGCCGAGCGCGCGGAGCGCGAACCAGCCGTTGGGGAAGATGGTGAGCGCGGCGCCGGTGGCGCGCAGCCCCGCGTGCCGCTCCAGCACCAGCACGCCGCGCGCCGCCGCGCCCGATCGCCGGAGCGCCAGCGCCAGCGCCGTCGCCAGCCCCGCGATGCCGCCGCCCACGATGACGACCTCAGCGTCCACGTCCTTGGCGGCCGCCGCCGCGTTGCCGGCACCACTGGCCATCGATCGGTCGTTGAGGCGTGGACCTCGACGTCTGCCCGGGTAGGGTAGCTTGTAGTACGTGGATCAGGTAGGAGTAGGACGAACTACTATGCTCTCTCACCGCTGCAGCCTGCAGGTGGTGGCGGCGGCACGCTACATCGGGCATCATCGATGTGCGTGCCTGATCCTTGACGCACGGCGGAAAGTGGACGTAAACAAGTGACAAACAAAATAAAAAAAAAGGACCTTTTGTCAGTGATCACGTACTTGTCGTAAACAAAACACGAAACTATTCTTTTTCGAGGGACATCGACAGCTTAATCATACGATGCAACAATTGCCGGTCGAGCAAGTCTTTTCGTGACGATGAAGAGAGAACGGCTTGCGTGAGTGCGTGCGTCCATCTGACGATTTCTACCTTGGCTGTGTCTTCCGATCGAGACTCATGACTTGCAACTAGTAGACCCGAATGGATGACAGCGATGGCATCATCAAACTTCGCGATGAACAGAGATTATGTTAAAAAAATATACTCCAACCACTTTTCTAAATAGTTATGAAAATATAATTATCTTCTATTTCGGATTTTTTTCTAGCTAAACATAGAAGACGAAAATGACTCTCTAGACTGCTAATAAGATATAGAAAAGTTGTTTGATAGTATAAAGATATAGAAAACGATTCTTACTCAAATGTCTCTAAAAGATTATTTAAAAAGTATGATTTACAAAGGCTCTTGGAAATACTCTAATAACCATGCAAACAATTGTTATATCATCTCTTCGCTCATGAAAATGTGCAAAAGCAATGCATGCATTTCTTGATGAGTCAAACAACTAGAGGTACCAACATGCTTCAAAGAAATGTGGTAGTGTTATATAATTCCACTAAAAGTCAAATGATCTTAGGTTAGATGCCGATGAAGTAAATATATAACGTCCTTCTTAAATTATAAGACTTTTGATTTTTTATCTTAAATTTGACCACTTGTCTTATTTGAATATATATATAAAATTTAAGTCATTCTTAAAGAACTTTTACTAATATAGCAAGCCAGACAAAAGAAATGATATTTTACATATTTTTTTTAATAAAACGAGTGGTTAAACTTGAGGTAAAAAAAGTTAAACATCTTATAATTTAGGATGAAGGAAGTAGTACCCATGCTCTAGGGTAGAATACCCCGATGGTACCCACACCCCACAAGATAGATTATACTATTAATAGATAGAATTCTTTTGTATTTTTAGTAGGTGAGCGACATACACGTATGAAAGCTCTAGTTTAATTTTAGTAATCAAGTGATTCCTAGTGGACTAAAGTTTTCAAATAGAAATGATTGAGCTAGAGACCACAAAATAGAGTTAAGCAAGGCTAGTAGCATGGTGAAGATGATGATGACTATGGTGCAAGTGCTCAACAAGGAGAAGAAATGGAGTTGCAGGGAGTTGGAAGGAGATGGAAACAAAAACCTATGCAAAAGGATTTAAGACTTCGGTACAAGATAGGTTTTGCTTTTGTTGGCCAATGTGCAATAGAGTGTAGGGTCAGGCTTATATAAATAGCCATATTATTAAGAGAAAAACTTTGAAGTAATTATGTTTATCAAGTGCCACTAGATGAGAATTAACATTGCATATGCGTTAAATCTAGTATCATGGTGACGAAGCAAGAGAAAATATTTTGAAAATGCGAACTTAATGCTTAAAGGTTTTGTTGTCTGTGGGACACTTTGCGACTCAGAATAGTTTGAGAGCGGAGCTTAGTGCAGGGTTTCTGCACTCACCAAATTTCTCCCCCTAAGGGATGACACCAGAGCTTAGGCTCCTCAGTTGATTCATTGAGGGCGTGATTGGTAGCCCACACAAGGCCGTCTGGAGGCTCATCTGGTACCGGTCGGTGCATTGTGGCCTTGTTTGGTTGCCCTGCTCGTACCCTTTGCCTGCCTCACCTCATTCCTCTCCCCTCCGCCATCCCGGACGCCTCCGTCTTCTGGAATCGAGATTCGCTCGCGATGCAGACCCGCTCGATGCTTGTGTTGATGGTCGTTAGCGTCAACTTTTAATACAATTATAAATATGATAAATGGATCAATCACATAAAAATAATAGAAATATAGGGGTTATCTAACAAATTTCATGAGTTTTGGTATTCTATTATTTTTCAGGGACTATTCCAGAAAAGCGGTTTGATCCAACGGCTATCGTGCACCCCACCAGGCTATAAATAGAGGGGCAGACCCCCTCTCCAGGGCATCTCATCTCATTATTCTTCTCCATAGCAAAAAACTAGGGTTTCAATAGGTAGAGAAGGAGAGAGATCCCTCTAGTTCTAGTTCTAATTCTAGTTCTAGTAGTTCTAGATCTACTTATAGTTGTAAAATAGAGAGAAATTAAGGAGAGAGCTACGGAGGAGACGGGTCTGTTGGATCTTCCTCAACTTTGTACTTTTGTAGCAGCTGGTTCATCTTCGTGCAATCACTAGGTTCTTCAATTCATACTCCCTAAGTTCTTACTTTACTTTCAGTATTTACTTTTAAGTTATTTATTGGTTTCCCACTTGCATCAAGTGCTTTAGTCTTTGCTAAGCTAGAGTAATAATTAATATGTTAGGCATGGTGCCTAGTTCAAAGGTCCTAATCCAAGGCTAGAGGGGGGTGAATAGCCTAATTTGAAAAACTATAAAACAAACTCAACAACAAGTTAGAAAAACAAAAAGCGGAGCAAATGTTCCGCTAGCCTAAGGGGTTATGCGAAGCCACCTATCAAGCAATCGCTAGCCTAATAAGGTTCTAAGCACACTCAATTCCTACACAAGTTACTAAGGCCTAACTAGCACAACCTAATATATTACTTGCAAGTATGAAGAATAAAATACAAGAGGATGATAGATGATTTTAGAGGCGTGTAGAGGTAGTGAACCAAACAATGGATGAACAAAGAAATCCAATCAATCACAAGGGAGACAAGATGTTGACACTTAATTTTTCTCCCGAGATTTACTAGTTTGCCAACTAGCTACGTTCTCGTTGTGTCTGCTCACTCACTTGGAGATTCACTAGATGCACGCTCATGCTGACCGCACGCATGCTCTGTAAAGCTGCTGGTCGCGTGGGTAGAGCGTGGGTAGAGAAGAAACAGGATTGGGATGAAATTCACCGGGGGGGGGGGGGGGGAGAGAAAGAAAAGGATAAGGAGAGAAAACGCGGTGACCCGGAGATGAAAATTTATTACTGAAGAAACGTGGGTTGAAGGAGTTAGTTTCTACCCATAGTTTCTTATCTACAGTACGTGTCACTTATGGAAACTACGAGGTAGTTTCAGGGTTGGGACTGCCCTTACGCCTTCTGTTTACTTTAGTTTGTATACCTTTCGTCGAGCTTTTCTCTTCTCCCGTCGTCTTTGCATGCAAGCTTTGCTTTCCCATTGCTGCAGCTTTGCATCTACCGATCTTTTCGCTTTCCTGCACCTTGACCTCTCACTCAGACTTGCTTTCCACCATTAATTGGTGATGCTTTTCAATTTGCATTTGCAGGACGACGTGGGGATGGGCACCCTGCGACTTCAGGTGGATAGGGCGGTGCAGCTCGCTGTCCCTCTTCTCATGATGCTGTCTTTTGGTTTCGGGGCTACCTCTGTCTCTGTCTCCGTCTCCGTGGGAGGAGATGTTCTGTAATCACAAGTGATCTCTCTCTGTAGTCTCTTTCCTAGATCATCATCACTTCATCTGTAGCCAAGGTCGCCATGTTTGAGTTCATGCCTTATACATGCATGCGTCAGTGAGCTCAGTTCTGTAGCACCCCTTCGTTTTCATCTTCACTGCTGGATTGAAGGAACTGATTCTTTGCCTGCGGCAATCGACTAGTGGCACGGATGAACCTCTCCTGTGAATGGACAATCCACCTGGTGTTAAACATTTTTGCATTGATGTTCAAGTAAGATGTAAATTATGTTTTTAAAATTTAAAGTCTGCTAGTTAAGACTGGAAGAAAAAAGTGTTTGGCGTTGACAAGTGTCAACTATAACAAATGTTGCTCTCGTTGGAGAGCACACATAGATTCTGGTCCGTTGAAAACCCACATGTCCGGTAAAAAGGATTAGGTATTTGCAAATCAGCAAAAATGCGCTCCGTGAAGTTATAAAAATCAACACTATTTAGGAAATGTTGGGATACACATACTAAAGTTTAGAAGATGTCACATCGGGTGTTTGAAAAATCGATCTAGCAACGTGCGTGTTGATCGGCCAATCTGAACAGGGAATGATGTGGTGAAAAACAAGGACTTAAGAGTTAAGAGTAGAACAGAAACAAAGTAAAAAAATAGTTAATTATGGTGATGGTGATTTGGAAACTGCATGTGATTCCTGATGCAAAATTGCCTTCAAAAATGAGATTTTGGGAAACTGTTGAAGAAGCTCAAGAAATATACTTCAACTTTTTTAGCCACTTCAATGATTTGATTTACTGATTGATTTTTGTGTGTAAGAACTATTGAAGATGCTCTGATAAAGCGATGCCTGCGACAGTGAGGCATTTATATAAACGAGCGGACGACCGTGGGTGTTCGTGGACGCGAATCATAGGTCGTTGATGAAGCAGGAATTGATCGGAGGCGGTGGCTTACCATAAAAGACTGGCCTGCAGGGCTCGCAAACTCACAGACGACTAAAAAAAAACCTGACGACAATGGCAAATCCTACTGTGGTGCTCATCCCATTCTGCGTTCCAGGCCACCTCACATCCATACTCGAAGCCGGCAAGCGGCTGCTGAGCAGAAGCCGCTGCCCCATGTCGCTCACCGTGCTCGTCACGCAGATGACCATGTCCGCCAGCCTCATGTCCGACGTCGCCGACCTCACCCGGCGGGAAGAAGCGGAGTCGTCATCGTCCGGCTTCGACATCCGCTTCGTCCACCTCCCGGCCGTGGATGAGCTCCCCACCGTCGAGCACGGTATCGAGGATTTCATCACGCGCTTCATACAGGTCCACGAGACACACGTCAAGGTCGCCATCTCCGACATGTCGTCCCCAGTGGCCGCGGTGGTGGTGGACTACTTCTGCACCACCCTGTTCGACGTCGCGCGCGAGCTCGCACTGCCGGTGTACGTCTACTTCACGTCCGCTGCGTCGATGCTCGCGCTCATGCTGCGGTTACCGGCGCTGGATGGGGAGATGCCCGGAGATTTTGACGCGATGGAAGGAGCAGTTGATCTGCCCGGGATGCCGCCGGTGCCGGCTCGTCTCATGCCATCTCCCGTAATGAAAAAAGGTCCAAACTTTGCGGCGTTCGTGTACCACGGCAACCGCTTCATGGAAGCCGCTGGCATCATCGTCAACACGGTGGCCGAGCTAGAACCATCCATCCTCGCGGCCATAGCCGATGGCCTCTGCGTGCCCGGACGACACGCTCCAACCGTCTACCCGATAGGCCCCGTCCTGGCTCTCAAGCCGCCAACGCCGGGAGACGGCGACGGCGAGCAGCTACACGAGTGCGTGAGGTGGCTCGACGCACAGCCGCCAGCATCCGTCGTGCTGCTCTGCTTTGGGAGCCTCGGCGGTAGCTTCCCCTCGCCGCAGGTCCGAGAGATCGCTGACGCCCTCGAGCAAAGCGGGCACCGCTTCCTGTGGGTGCTCCGTGGCCGGCAACCGGCCGGCTCGAAGACGGGGTACCCAACGGCGGATGTCAACGTCCAGGAGCTGCTCCCGGAAGGGTTCTTGGAGAGGACAAAGGACAGGGGTCTCGTGTGGCCCAAGTGGGCGCCGCAGAAGGACATCCTCGCCAACGCTGCCGTCGCCGGCTTCGTGACGCACTGCGGATGGAACTCGGTCCTTGAGAGCCTGTGGCACGGCGTGCCGATGGCGCCGTGGCCGCTGTACGCGGAGCAGCACCTCAACGCGTTCCAGCTCGTGGACGTGATGGGCGTCGCCGTGGCCATGGAAGTGGACAGGGAGCGCGGCAACTTCGTCGAGGCCGCGGAGCTGGAGCGCGTGGTCCGGAGCCTGATGGGCTCGGGCGCGTCGGAGGAGGGGCGGAGGGCGCGAGAGAAGGCCGCGGAGGCGATGGCGCTGTGCCGGAAAGCCGTGGCCGACGCCGGGTCCTCGGAGGTGTCGGTGCGGAAACTAGCGCGAGAGATTTGTCACAATCACAACGACAAGGCCGGGGTAGGGGTGTGCCCTGTGCAGAAACAGAAAGCATAGGCGGCAGCGTCGTTCCCGCGTCTCCGAGAAAATAACATAATCCCTCAACCACGAATAAATAAAATAAAAATCGGGGGCCATACGATCGAGTCGTCTATTCACGTGCCACTATTTACTTTATATTTGTCACTGTTCGTGTTTCGTGTTGTTTGTGTTAAGTTGGAGAAAGAGTGTCGTCATGGGAGAGCGAGCAGAAATGCACAACTTTATTAGTTTGTCTTGAATACATGTTGTAGTACAATAATTAATAGTGTTGTCGGGTATGTGGGCCAGGGCTACTTCACTGCCCCCGTACATGTACATCACGTCCATGCCAGTCTACAGGGTCCAAGACGACTAGGATTGAGGCCTCACACATAGGCATATCGACAAGTTTAGAGATCAAGTGGTTCAAAAGATAGATATACGGACGATATATAAAAGGGTAAAGTACATATTTTAACCTTTAATTTGCACATAAGTTTGATTTTCAACCTTTAACTATGAAATCGGGTAAAAGACATCAATCAACTATCAAAACCGGACAAATTTAGTCCTCGACTAGTTTTAAAAGCGGTTTTCTATTTCTAAGAGTCGCTAAAAATTTTATATTTTTTTTGAGCATCTTAACATTCTCAAATGAAAAAACTTAAACCTACGAAGTTGTAGATCTAATTGAGAGCTACAATTTTGATATAAATATTATTTTTATTTGACTCTACATAAAAGATATATTATTTTTCTAATACGACAAGCGCTCTAACATGATTATACCATGCTGAAATATAATATTATTTTTTTCAAACATCTTAACGTTCTCAAATGAAAAATATTAAATCTACAAAGTTATATATATCATCGAGATCTATAATGCTAATATAAAAATTATCTTCATCCCAAATTATTTTAAAGAGTTATGATTTTTAAAAAGTGGAGTTTTGTCACATGACAAAATGATACTGAGACATGACAAGACTCGACATTAAAAAATATTATAACTCTTCAATAAGACGTCGGATAAAGATAATTTTTATATAAAAATTATAGATCTCAAAAATATCTACAACTCTATAGTTTTAATATTTTTCATTTGAAAACATCAAAATTGCTTTGCTCTCAATGAGATCTACAACTTTGTAGTTTTAAGTTTTTTCATTTGAAGATGTTAAGATGCTCAAAAAAATAATATAAAATTTTAGCGACTCTTAAAAATAGAAAACCGCTTTTGAAACCAACTAAGGGCCAAAATTGTTCGGTTTTGACAATTGGAGGATGTCTTTTACCCGGTTTCGTAGTTGAAGGTTAAAAATCGAACTTGTGTGCAAGTTAGAGGTTGAAATATATATTTTACCCTTCCCTAAATAGTGTCGATTTTTAAAACTTCATGGAGCACATTTTTTGCTCATTTTCCTTTTTTACCGGACATGTGGGTTTTCAACAAACCAGAATCTATGTGTGCTCGCCAACGAGAGCAACATTTGCTATAGTTGACACTTGTAAACACCAAATACCTTTTTTTCTTTCAGTCTTAACCAACATGTTTTCTTAGAATCAATTCCCGACTAAAGATCAATTTTTTGAAAGAATCTGTGTCGGTGACTAACTTTATAGAAAAATATTCTATAATAAATCTAATGATACTAGTTTAATACCAGAACTTTTAACGTTTTTTTTTTAAAATTTGGTCAAAGTTCCAGAAATCTATTCTACGGAAGGAGTAATTTACATCTTATTTGAACAGCAATGCAAAAATTGCTTAGCACCAGGTGGATTGTCCATTCACAGGCTAGGCCGCGAGGTTCATCCGTGCCACGACTCGATTGCCGCAGGTAAATAATCAGTTCCTTCAATCCAGCTGTGAAGATGAAACGAAGGAGTGCTACAGAACTGAGCTCACTGACGCATGCATGTATAAGGCATGAACTCAGGAATTAGCAAACACGGCGACCTTGGTTACAGATGAAATGATGATGTAGAGAGAGAGAGCAGTTGTGATTACATAACATCTCCTCCCACGGAGACAGAGACAGAGGTAGCCCCAAAACCAAAAGACAGCGTCATGAGAAGAGGGACGGCGAGCTGCACCGCCCTAACCACCTGAAGTCGCAGGGTGCCCATCCCCACGTCGTCCTGCAAATGCAAATTGAAAAGCGTCACCAATTAATGGTGGAAAGCAAGTCTGAGAGTGAGAGGCCAAGGTGCAGAAAAGCGAAAAGCTCGGTAGATAGATGCAAAGCTGCAGCAATGGGAAAGCAAAGCTTGCATGCATGCAAAGACGACGGGAGATTAGAAAAGCTCGACGAAAGGTATACAAACTAAAGTAAACAGAAGCCTAACGTTAATGCCCCCCAAGAAATCGCTGGTACCGCTTGTGATTGAGAAAGGAAGAAAAATGGTTACATACCCGGAGTTGAGTGGGCATGGGCAGGACGGTGGCGGAGTCCGTGACGCCGGCCGGGAGCGGCACGGCGGGGCTGCTGCTGATGAAGTCGGCGCTGGTCGCCGCGCCCGGCGCCTGAGCGCTGGCGCTGTGGTGGGCCGACCAGGGCGCGCCCGTGCTCCGCCGCCGCTCGGACGGCAGCCTCGGCGTGCCGTCCTCGTCGTCGCCGTCCGAGCCGTGCACCGGCGCGGGCGCGGGAGCGGAAGCGACCGAGGGCGCCGGGCCGAGCGGCGCTGGACGTGGCGAGTAGTCCGGCACGACGACGGTCATGGGCACCTTCTCCTCGCGTCCGCCGCCGCCGCCGCGCTGCTGATCGAACCGAACGCGACGCGGCGTTAGTACTAGAAGATAGTGCAGCAGGAAGCAGCTGACGGAAAGTAGCACCGAAACCGAAACCGGAGGGCAATGCATGCAGCCCGACAAACTTACCTGAGGAGAAATGTGCGCGCTGGTGCGCACGCCGAAGGAGAAGGCGCGCGACGGATGCGGCTGCGCGAGGAGGATGCAGAGCGCCAGCGCGAAGAGGAGCGAGCGCGGCGCCGGCGCCTGCGCTTTACCGGGACGCGGCCATCCTCTTCCTCCCATTGCTTGCTTGCTTTGCTCCGCCTGTGGCTCAGTGGCTGGGCTGCGTGTGCCACCAGCCCTCTCGGCTAGCTCTCGCTGCCACCAGCAATGCCAATGCACTAGCACGCAGGGCGTGCTCTGAGTCTGACGCTATTTGGGGAGTGTGTGGCAGTTTGAGGCCGCACGCTTTCTCGGGCCAGGCGCCAGTGCGCCACGGCGCACGGCGGGGCGGCGATGAAATACCCATCCGCCGAGACGGACGAGTGCTAGGCTAGCAGCAAGTAGCGTAGCAGTAGCAGCACTGAAAATCTTTGCAACGTTTGGGGGGAATGACTGGCTGGTGCGGTGGTTTCGGATCCGGCCGAGCGCGGACGACGAAGAGAGAGCGTGCTTTTTGGGAGACTTTGCGGGACTCGGTGTGCCTTTTGGGGCCGATAATTGTTGCATCAATGGGCGGCACGGCCACCGGGGCAACTGCACTCCAGTCCAGAATGGGTGCCAATTGCCATGGGGGTCAAAGCCGCGACCTGGCACGCACGCGCGGTGGCACCAGCGATACTGAAATTTTGCTCGCTCCATTTTCTGTTCGGTGTTCCCTGATGTTGCCACTCATTTCATTATACGTAAAACTATAGAGCACATGTAATTATAGTCTCAATATACAGTAGATATCAAACGTTTTGGTTTCAGTCAAAATGTACAAATTCATGTAAAGCACCAACGTTCTGGAGTATGCATGCATAGTAATATAGTTTTAAATAGTAATTTGTTAGTATCATTCATATATGTGTCATTAGGTTTATGATTCATATATATACTAATTATCTTTCACACAATATGGAAGGGTAAATCCTAATGAATATATTGTAGTGATCTTTTATTATTGCCGATGATGTATCTGTTAAATACTGAATCATAATAGAATAATTAATTTTGTCCACTAGTAATTTGTTAATATAACTGAATCATAACTAATTTTGTTGCTTTACATGAATTTGTCCACTAGTAATCACTCAATTACTAAAATTAAATTAGAGCTCTCATACTTGCTCACCCATTAATATTAGGAGAAATTGGTTCCTCGACACTCAAAGTGGTCACCCTTTGCTGTTGGACACTGAAAATACACTCTGGTTCTTGATAAATTTGCTAGTGAACACAGTGTCCAATAAAATATTTTAACAAAATAGATATAAAATTATATAAGTGCCCAAAAATTATACTATAAAATTTTCTATGCTCTACATGATGAGAACTATATAGTACAAATATTATTTTGCACTAAAATTGTCGTCTTACCCCTCTTCACAAATAGACAAAGTTAATCATAGTTATTTTTTTCATATATTTGTAGGATACTAATTTTTTTTGGAAAAATCATAGAATGCACACATCACCAAATTATAACTATACTAAAAATATTAGCTCAAAATAATAAAGTTTATAATGGTATATATTTCGTATCAATGAGTTATAGATTTATCTCTTGTCAAGCTTAATTGATATATTAAACTTTATTATTTTGAGCTAATTATTTTAGCATGATCATAATTTGGTGATGCACGCATTCTATATTGTTTTCAAGATTTTAGTGTCCTAAAAATATATGAAAAAAATTAACTATGGTTAACTTTATCTATTTATGAAGAGGGATAAATGATCATTTTAGTGTAAAACAACATTTTTACTATATAGTTCTCATAATGTAGACCGTAGAAAATTTTACTATATAATTTTTTTGTCACTTATATGATTTTATATCTATTTTGTTAAAATATTTTATTGGACATTGTATTCACCAGCATATTTGCCAAGGATCAGAGTGTCTTCTAGCAAATGGCTCCATTTTCAGTGTCCAACAACAAATGGTGGTCACTTTGAGTGTATAGGAGCCAATCCCCTTAATATTAAAAATACAAAAAAATTATATCCATTAATTAATATTATAATATATCTTGTGGGTGTGAGTACCATGGGGGGTTCTAGATATTATTGTCTTCATCCTAAATTATAAAATGTTTGAATTTTTTATCCTAAATTTAACCATTCATCTTATTCAAAAATTTATGTATAATATTAATTTTTTTGTTGTGACTTGTTTAATTAAATAAAAAGTTTTTTTAAGAATGATTTAAATTTTACTATATTTATATTTTTTTAAATAAGACGACAAATTTAGATGTCTTATAATTTAGGATGTAGGAAGCAAATTTAGATGTCTTATAATTTGGATGTAGAAAGTAAATTCTAGCCGTGGGTACGGATTTTTTTTATAGACAACTTATCACGGCTGGATATATATTTACTTCACCGTCATCTAACCAAAGAACTTTTGACTTTTCGTGGAACTTTTGAACTTTTGACTCCTAGACACGCCGTTCGCTCTCAATCGCCATGAAAGGGTTGATCGACCAACGATTGCATGATTGATTTGTCGATGTCCCTCGAAGAAGAATCGTTTCGTGCATTATTGTTTATGACAAGTGATCAATGATCACTGACAAAAGGTCCTTTTATTTTGTTTGTCACTTGTATAACAGTGTAATCATTGGCATCTCCTATAAGTAATCTCCCCTTATTTGATACTGTCAAATGTCACCCATCCTAGCTCATTTCCCCCCTTCTATATTGTCATCCATGCTGAGTTGCTGACCAGTGACCACAGCATTCGGGGGTCTAGATGCAAGCCATGAGTCTCTCTCCGAGGACACAGCCAAGATAGAAATCGTGAGATGGACGCACGCGCTCACGCACGCCGTTCTCTCTTCATCGCCACGAAAAGAGTTGCTCCACCGGCAATTGTTGCATCGCATGATTGAGCTGTCGACGTCCCTCGAAAAAGAATCGTTTCGTGTTTTGTTTATGACAAGTGATCACTGACGAAAAGGTCCTTTTTTTTTTTTGCATTTTGTTTGTCACTTGTTTACGTCCACTTTCCGCCGTGCGCCAAGATCAGGCACGCACATCGATGATGGTGCCGTCGCCACCTGCAGCGGTGAGAGAGCATAGTAGTTCGTCCTACTCCTACCTGGTCCACGTACTACAAGCTACCTTACCCGGGCAGACGTCGAGGTCCACGCCTCAACGACCGATCGATGGCCAGTGGTGCCGGCAGCGCGGCGGCCGCCAAGGACGTCGTGGACGCGGAGGTCGTCATCGTGGGCGGCGGCATCGCGGGGCTGGCGACGGCGCTGGCGCTCCGGTGGTCGGGCGCGGCTGCGCGCGGCGTGCTGGTGCTGGAGCGCCACGCGGGGCTGCGCGCCACCGGCGCCGCGCTCACCATCTTCCCCAACGGCTGGTTCGCGCTCCGCGCGCTCGGCGTCGCGCACAAGCTCGCCTCCCGCTACGACGCCTACGAAACGTGCGTGCTGTCGGCGTCGGCGTCGCGCGCGGAGCTGAAGTCAAACTCAATTCTAGCTCGATTCGCCATGCTTGCTCTCGACTCGACTGACCTGCTGAATCGCATGGCTGCGCGCAGATCCAAGGTGACGAATCTTGAGACTGGGGCGACGCAGGTGTTTCGCTTTGCCGGGAACAAGAACAAGTGAGTCCATCCAATTCCTGACTTGCTTGTCACGGAGCCGCGTTAACCCGGCTGTTTCAAGAAATCCGTAGGATTTTGTGTGGGTTTGAAACAGGAAGTTTACTTGATCAGCTGATCCGGCTAGTTGTTTGAGTGAACTGATTTTTTTTTTAAATAAGGGGTGAAGAAGTCAGAGTGAGGGCGCTTGACAGGAAGGCGCTGCTGGAGGCGCTTGCGGAGGAACTGCCGCCGGGCACCGTCCGCTTCTCGTCCAAGCTCGTCTCCATCGACACCGAGCCTGCAGCAGGCGACTCATCGGAGACCGTCGTCCTAGGATTGGACGACGGCACGGTGATCCGAGCCAAGGTCTTGATCGGGTGCGACGGCGTGCACTCGGTGGTGGCACGGTGGCTGGGCATGTCGGAGCCGACGAGCTCGGGGCGCTCCGCCGTCCGCGGGCTCTCAGTCTTCCCTGACGGGCACGGCCTAAAGCGGGAGCTCCGGCAGTTCCTCTCGGACGGTCTCAGAGCCGAGATGGTGCCCATCAGCGACACCGAGGTCTACTGGTTCCTCGTCAACAACACCGTCGCTGCAGGCAAGTGCCACCCTTCAGTGCCAGTCCAGTCCTTCAGAGCTCAGCTCACGCTCTACGTTTGCAGAGAAAGAAGCCGCGGGGGACCCGGTGAAGACGCTGCGCGAGGTGACCGACAACCTGGCCAGGCACATGCCGGCGGAGTACCTGGACGTGGTGCGCCACTCCGACCACGGCAACCTTTCCTGGGCGCCGCTCCTGTACCGGAACCCGGTGTCCGTGCTGCTGGGCGCGGCGGCGGCGCGGGGGGCCGTGACGGTGGCGGGCGACGCGTTCCACCCCATGACGCCCGACATGGCGCAGGGCGGGTGCTCGGCGCTGGAGGACGCGGTGGTGCTCTCCCGGGCGCTGTCGCACACGGCGACGCCGGCCGAGGGCCTGGCCGCGTACGTGGCAAGGCGGCGGTGGCGCGCCGCCTGGCTCGTCGCCGGGGCTTACCTGTCCGGGTGGGTCCAGCAGGGCGGGACCAACGTCCGCGGCGTGCGCGGGTGGATGGTCAAGGTGTTCCGGGACTGGATCTTTTACAGGTTCGTGTTTCCCAGGCTCGCCGACACCATGTGGTTTGACTGCGGCGACCTCACGCCGCCGCCGCCACCCACGGTCGGCAAGAGCCACCACACCGAGTGAACTCCGAGCCAGGTGATGTCATGCAGTGGTCAGGATTCTGGAAGGTTTGCAACAAGAAGCTATGAGTTTGGCATTCCTTGTTTGTTTGTGTGGTCATCAGAGATGCTCCTCCTCCCGTGCAACTGCAAGCAAGCATAATGCATTTCCAATGTGGCTACCTGAAACTAGTAACACTAGCAAACATGCCAATGCCATGCGTAATATGCTTTAAAATTTGACTCCATATTTATTTTTCCAGTGTGCTAACTCGTATGAGCGAACGCGATTCATGAATTTAAATCACATACGTAATATGAATGTGGGTTTGGAGAGGAAAAAAAATGGGATGGACGAAATTATTTTCTCTTTAATACTAGTAGTATATATAGAACTAATTATATATATAATACTAAATACTAACAGGCCGGATCATGCTCATGTATTATAATAGTAACAAATAATACTATGGAATACACTGATACACTACAATAGAAATAGAAATAAAATAATACCAAGACAGACCGGTGAAAGATAGCAATGTGGTATGACTGTATGAGGCAACATGTCTCTTTGTAGTTGGATCTCCAACTTTTTGATCCCACGAGTGAATATAAAGTTCGATCTACATGATATCTCACCTGAATCATCTCATCTATCCTCCCGAGGAGAAGTTTGTTTGGTTTCAAACTCCGATTAAAACCGGTGAAATCAAGGGGCATTACCTGAATGCGACTGCAGGTACATGCGAAGAAATAATTAAGAGAGTTGTATTTGCAAGGGAATGAGAGGTTCCTATTGTAATGCATGTGAAGTGTATGGCTAACCCAATAATAAAAGTTTCGTAAGGGGACTAGAGCAGGCTACCATGAGACAAAAGATGTTCTTTCTGAAGATATTCGATTCGGTCTCTTGAATATCAGTTATGAAGTTTCAGACCGCCTGGTATTCCACCAATTCTTAATACAAAGTTCCAAACATATTCTATTTGATACTGGTAGGAGAAAGAGAAGAGCACATGGTTTCATAAAATTCGTACGATTTGCCCGATCTAAATCGAGTGGGTTTCCATGAAGAAGATCTTGTTCAACATATTCGGTAGGAGAAGAACCCGACTCGGTATTCTTAAAAAAAAAGGGGAAGGAGAACCAAGTCAAGATGATCACATCGATAACCACCCTCTTCCACCTATAGATAACGCACCCTCTTCCACCTATAGGTAGTTTGAGACAAGTTTCTTCTGAAGTGGATACCTCAAGGCCAAAAATAGCCCATATGAGAATGAGAAGCAATTTCATTAATTACTGGTCCTAGACACAGAAAAATAGACATACTTCTCAATTAACACAAAAGTTCAATTTCAAAAAAAGCAGCCCCAATCACAATGGTCATCACCGTCGGTTATTATCTAAAATCGATGCTGATACTATCGCTGTCGGTTCGTATCTTGAACCGGTAGTGATATACTGAAAAAATTCATAACTTTCTCATCTAATATTTGTTGAAAAGACAAACTTTATATCAAAGTTGTAGTATTCGACGAGATCTACAACTTTATAGTCAAACCTTTTTGATTTGAGATTCTTTAGATGTCCAAATATACATCACAAGATTTTATAAAAATAACATTAAAAGACTCCATATGATCCATAGTCATAAGTTAGTGTGTAGTGATAGTTAAAGATCTTAGATGGACAAGCGGTCAAAATAAAAGTTGTAGATCTCAAAAGGTTATACAACTTTGCAGTTCAAATTTTTTTATTTGAAGTCATTATAATGTCCCTCTATTTGATTTGCATGATTTCATAGACGTTAACACTAACTAAAGCCTTATGTTATGTAATCATAAGTGAGTTTTTAGTGATATTATTTAAGAATCATGTATGGAGAAGTAATCAAAACAAAAGCGGTAGATCTTGAAAATTCGTGCAAGTTTGTAGTTGTCAATATTTTCATTTGAAATCATCTATCTGATGAAAATGATGTTTGAATTTTAAAATTTAAAATTTGATATTTTCAAATGACCTCGGACGGAGAAACGTTCAAAACAAAAGTTGTAGATCTCAAAAAGTTATGCAAATTTATAGTTGAGAACATTTTAATTTGAAATCATCTATCGAAGAAAAAATATGATAGAATTTTATTACATGTGAAATTAAAAATTTTCAAATGACCTTGGATGGTCAAATGACCAAAATCAAAGATGTAGATCTAAAAATGTTAAACTTTGTAGTTAACAACTTTTTTCATTTGAATTCATTTAAGGTCTCAAATACTCATTCAAAATCTGTTGAATATAAAATTGACAACCAAAATAAACTTCGTAGATATAGAAAAGTTATGAAACTATGTAGTTGGTAACTTTTTAATTTGAAATCATCTTGTCATGTAAAACTGTGTTTGAATTTCAAAAATTTAAATTTTGATTTTTTTAAAAGTCGGATGAAAAAACAACCAAAATAAATCTTAAAAAATTACGAAACGTTGTAGTTGAGAACTTTTTGATTTAAAATCATCATGTCATTTTGTAGATCTCTGAAAAGATGAAATAACAGAGATAGATGTGGTTGATAATGGAGGTCATTTTGTTGGTAACTAACTTTTCCGCCATTCACACACCGGTGTTGAATGTTGTATGATGGTGAGTTTTGATTTCTTATAAACAAAGAAGAATGCTCCTGCAGTTGGATTGATAGGCTCAGCCCTCAAGGATGAACATAGAAATCCCACTTGTTTGTTGCTTTGCTACTAACAAATATAATGTAAAAACGGACGTGCTAATGAGAAACCTTTTTGTTTGATCCTTAGATAATGCAATTTGTATTTTCTATATTCATCGCTGCAGTAATTGTGATGATCCCTGTTTAAGCTATCGAACCCACAGGTATGTAGCTATTTTGGAGGCAGATACAGGAACCCGCACTCTTGTCCGGCGCACTGTTGTTGTAAGCAGGTTCGCAAAAACAAAACCTGATACGGTTCACAAAAGGTGAACATATGAAGGTGAACTTGGCCAATTTGTGCCGTGGAGATGACATCTGTAGAAGTAGAAGAGAAGAGAGCATGTGGCTCTCTTTGATCAGTTCAGGCAAGAATGTGAGCATCTAGTTTTGTGGTGGCCATCATTGCACCTAATAAGAAACACTGAGGAAAACCAAAGAATTGTGTTTATTCCACTGACTTCATATGTGTTTTTTTTGCTTGGTCCCTGCCACCTAGTTTGATCCAGCACATCACTCCTTGCTTGATACTATCAGCCAGTTGAGAACTGCTCGCTCCTTGCTTGAAATCATCGTTGTATGCATGACATGCTTCCCCGATGTCGCTGTAGGGGGCCGCGAAGCGCGCAAAAATTTCTAGTCGGATTAAAGCGACAGTGACGGGAGTAGCAGTAGATTTGATAGTAGACTGGACCCAAGCCAAAAGCAGGCCGGCAACTGCCAAAGATCCAAATGGGACTTGTGACCACCACCCTTGTGAGCTAGGAGATATCAATCAGCTACTTCAGAGTTCAGCTAAGAGATATCCATTCAAAGCAGAAAATCAGTACTCCTAACCTACGAAACTTGTGACCACCCTTGTGAAACATCCAAAAGAATCCTTTTGAAGTTCCTCACACAGAAGAGGGGGAATTTTCTCAATAAAAAACACTCCTGAAATCGGCAAGAAATTGGTAAAAAAAAATGTCAGTTGTTACAGAACGCCGACTAGTATAGTGACTACTATGAAAGGGTCCTCCTTGTTCACTCTCTGAACTTCTCTCTGCACACCAGGACACATCGTGCAAGAACCAAGAGTTGGATAGCTCGAAACCGACCTGATCCACTACAAATTTTCATCAGCCGCGGCTGACGGTGTCAGAAAGAGAGCTACGCAACGGAGAGGAGGGACACACACAGGAGCTGGTCCGTGTCCAAGAACAACAAGCAACGGCGTCCTATGGCTTCCCGCCTTCTCCTCCTCCTCCTCGCCACCTTAGCCATCCTCTTCGTCGCAGACGCAGCGCAGGACAGCATCATTGCCATGAAGCCGTTTAACCCGTCCTGCTCGACGACGGACAACTACACCGACGGCAGCCAGTACAGCAACAACCTGGACCAGCTCCTGGCCGCGCTCCCGGCGGCGGCCACCTACAACGGCTGGTTCTACAAGGGCAGCGTCGGGGCGGGGGCCGACGAGGTGTTCGGCCTCATCATGTACTTCGCGGACAGAAAGGCGTCCGAGTGCCTCTACTGCCTCTCCAGGGCGCCAGCTGGCATCACGGCGTGGTGCCCGGGCAGCCGGAACGTGAGCGCCGCGTACGACGCGTGCGTGCTCCGGTACTCGTCCGCGCCCATCCCTGCCACCGCGGACCTCCGTGAAGTGTTCGCCGTGTACACGCCCGTCAGCGGCGTGCATGTGACATCAGAAGCTGTGCGGGAGGCCTGGGTGCCGCTGATGGCCAACCTGAAGGAGATGAACCTTCACGTCGCCATCAAGAGGGTGTCCAAGGGATCCAAACAGGGACGGAAAGAGTACGCCGCGGAGGTGAGGATCATCAGCCTGCTCAGGCACCGCAACCTGGTGCAGCTCATCGGCTGGTGCCACGGCGGCGGCGAGCTGCTGCTCGTGTACGAGCTCATGACCAACAGCAGCCTCGACACGCATCTCTACAGTAGCAGCAGTGACGCCGACGACACAACACTGCTCCCATGGCCGGTCCGGCACGACATCGTGCTGGGCCTGGGGTCAGCGCTGCTGTACCTGCACGAGGAGTGGGAGCAGTGCGTGGTGCACAGGGACATCAAGCCCAGCAACGTCATGCTGGACGCGTCTTTCCACGCCAAGCTCGGCGACTTCGGGCTCGCTAGGCTCGTCGACCATGGCCGGGGCTCGCACACCACGGTGCTCGCCGGAACCATGGGGTACATGGACCGGAGTGCATGATCACCGGCAGGGCGAACGCCGAGTCGGACGTCTACAGCTTCGGCATCGTGCTGCTGGAGATCGCCTGCGGCAAGCACCCGCTAGTGGCTCGCCGCGAGGAAGAAGAAGGCGTGATGATCCAGATCGTGCAATGGGTGTGGGAATGGCACGGCAGAGGAGCCATCGTCGACGCCGCCGACGCACGGCTCAAGGGTGAGTTCAACGCCCGTGAGGTGGAGATCGTGATGGTCGTCGGACTCTGGTGCGCGCAGCCTGACCGAAGCCTCCGACCGTCCATCAGGCAGGCCGTCAACGTGCTTCGGTCTGAGGTGCCGTTGCCCAATCTGCTGGCGAGGATGCCGGTAGCAACCTATGTGCCGCCACCTGACGCCTTCTACGATACGTCTACCGTTGTGACTGGTGGTAGCAGCAGCGCAGACACCGGCACTAGTAGTCAGTCCAGTATGGCAAACACAACTGTCCTGCCCAAATGACCTCAGATAGTGTTGGCAAGACAAGAAATTAATTGCCAATGTCTGTGGATCAAAATTAAGCTTTTAGTGATCATGTTCATTTAATTATGCATATTGGAGTTGATGACTGCAGAACTAAGCCCCTCTTTAGATTTGAATGTTGGTGTCCACAAAAGGATGATTTCCATGATTTAGTGAAAAAAGGTTTGGAATGTCCCTTGTCCTGAGAGAGAGCCTCTGAATGTTTGGCAGTGCAAGATTCGGCTTCTTGCCTTCTTCCCAAAAAAAGAAAGCTACGGGCTGAGCTTTCAATTAATGCCGATGTTGAGATAAGAAAACATAAAACTAAGTTATTAAATTTGTGACCCAAATCTTCAGTGAAGTTAAACTGCAGCTTATTGGGAGACCCCTTCATGAAAAAATATGTTCCATATTATATACCACTATCTTATATCAGCATGAAATTATTGACATGCAAAGAACACTCAAAAAAGAGTTCTAAAAATAAACACGAAAAAGCACATGAGAGAGAGATGAAAAAGCAATACAAAAGTCTAGTTGATGAAATAATTCAGTATATGAAAAATTATTCTGTGTCATATATCAAATTAAAGTCTTAGTTCTAACTAAGCGACAATTGAATTTACATTTTGCACATTAAGGGCCTGTTTGGTACAGCTCTGCTTCAATAGTGAAGCTGTTTTTTTTATAAAATAGCTTCATGAGCAACTTTTTAGGTGAAGCTGTTTTTTTAGAAAATAGCTTTATGAGCAACTCTGCTTCAAAAAGTGTTTGGTAAAATAACTTCACCAACAACTTCATTCATGGATATAAGAGAGAAAGGGGGAGAGAGCTGTGATAAGCTACTATTTTCAGCTTCACCCCACTTTATATCTTTGTGAGAGGGAGAGAAAAACAACCTCATAGGGTGAAGCTGTTTTGAAAAGAGGTGTTTGGCAAAAAAAAAACAACTCACATTAGCTTCATGAAGCTGTTGTGAGCTGTACCAACCAGGCCCTAAAAGCTTGTTTGGTACACCTCAGCTTCACTAGTGAAGTTGTTTTTTTAGAAAATAGCTTTATTTTAGGTGAAGCTGAGTTATTTTGAAAAAAGTGTTTGACAAACCAGTTTCACAAACAATTTTATGCATAGATATGAGAGAGAAATGAGAGAGAGCTGAGATAAACTACTTCTTTCAGTTTCATCCCACTTCATCTCTATGTGAGAGGGGGAGAAAACAACTTTATGGGTGAATCTGATTTAGAAATAGGTGTTTGGCAAAAAAAACAGCTTAATTCTTTTTTGGAAAAAGTTTGGAGCTCACCAAATTGGACGAAATTTAGAAATTTCGGTCCAGTTTTCAGCTATGTTGACTGGTCAAACAAACCAAATTTAAATAAAATTTGAGCAAATTTAAACAGGAACAATTGGTTGTGTAGCATTGAAAGATTGCGATCTCCATAAAATATCACCAAAAGATTTCGCCCCTGTAAAATACCAGTGAAAGTTGGCACCGTGAACTAAAACTATCATTCCGTTAACTTCTACCGTCAAAACAGTCATGGCCGGTGCAGCAGGAGATTGAGGAGCAACGGCTCATGTGTAGCAGCCCCTGGTAGTCGACGGAGGACACGGCCCGCACGTTGGGAGAGGTCCTGCCTCCATCGGCATGAGCACCTCCACATCCAGTGCACAATGCATGATGGATTAGGATCGCTCGCAATTGTCACTGAAAACACTCGCTCTCTCTCAC
This sequence comes from Microstegium vimineum, assembly GCA_022036555.1. NCBI lineage: Eukaryota > Viridiplantae > Streptophyta > Magnoliopsida > Poales > Poaceae > Microstegium > Microstegium vimineum. The sequence goes on along the minus strand of CM039140.1, from coordinate 6,651,706 downwards.
GAACACGATGAACTCACGGCGAACGCGCGACGAACAGAGATGGACGCAATTTGGCGCAGCACACAAACTTTCTGCTTTTCTGTTTTCTTTCTCCTTTTATTTACCCACGCAATTACAGACATGGTCAGGCCACGACCGCCCACGCCCCGATTCTGTTGCGCCATCCCACAACCACGGAACGTGGGCACCATTGCCGGGCTGACCTCCACAACTCACGCACACTGCATGAAATAAAAGACTCGCGCACGACACGGTCACGACGTGCTCACCCCTAAACTAGAACACACACTCACACCACAACCCAACATGTTCATTTCCCAACATACTCCCCCTAATCATGTTGCGTCGTACCGGTGTTGATGATGCCACTCCGCGCTCGAAGTTCTTGAAGTCGATCTCGAGGGAGCGGCTTTGTCAGCAGGTCTGCTAGCTGATCGTCGGTTCTGATGTAGTCCGTCTCCAGTGAACCATTGCTGATGCAATCTCGAATGAAGTGGAAGCGGACGTCAATGTGCTTGCTTCGCTCATGCAGCACCGGGTTCTTGGCGAGTGCTAGTGCCGACTTGTTGTCGATGTACAACAGAGGTGCGACGACCCTTGTGTTCACTAGATCCGCCAGCAACCTGGAGAGCCAAAGACCTTGGCAGGCCGCAGTGGCACCAGCAATATACTCCGCTTCGCATGACGATAGTGCCACCACGCGCTGTTTTTGGGACTGCCAGCTTACAGGATTCTGACCGAGGAAGAAGAGAGCTCCAGACGTGCTCTTCCTGTCATCGCAGTCCCCAGCCAAATCTGCATCACTGTAGCCGACGAGCTCCATTGCACCCTCACCGCGTCTGTAGACACAGCCATGAGAGCGCATGCCTGCAATGTACCTGAGAAGATGCTTGACGGCGCTCCAGTGTTCTGTTGTCGGCGCCTCCATGAATCTGCTCACCATGCCCACGGCGAACGCAATGTTCGGCCGCGTGTGCACCAGATACCGCAAGCTTCCAACGATGCTACGGTACAAAGTAGCATCGACCGGCGGATTTGAACTCACCTTGCTCAGCTTGAGTCGAGGCTCCATAGGAGTACTGCACGGATTGCACCCCTTGAGCCCAGCCTTCTCAACAATCTTGTCCGCGTATGCACTCTGGCATAGTGTAATGCCGTTCGCGCTCTGATGGACCTCGATTCCCAAATAGTAGTGCAAAAGGCCGAGATCACTCATACTGAACAACCTTGTCATCTCCTTCTTGAAACGATTGACCTCCGTCTGGTTCGCTCCGACCACGACGAGATCATCCACGTACACGCCAACGAGCAGCAGATCATCGCCGGCGCCTCTCACGTACACTGCATGCTCCGCCGCACTGCATCTGAACCCAAGCTTCAGCAGTGAGCTGTCCAACTTGGCGTTCCAAGCTCTGGGCGCCTGCCGTAGCCCGTACAACGCCTTGTTGAGCTTGTACACCTTCCTCTCCTTGCCTCGGATTGCAAACCCCGGAGGCTGCTCGACGTAGACTTCCTCCGCCAGGTCGCCATTTAGGAACGCGGACTTCACGTCGAGGTGGTGCACCGTCCACCCACGGTGTGCGGCAATGGCGAGGAGGAACCACACTGATTCCAGACGTGCCACGGGCGCGAACACTTCTTCAAAATCAACGCCGGCTCGTTGCACGTACCCTTTTGCCTGGTGATGTTGCCTTTAGCGTCTCTCTTGATCTTGAACACCCATTTTAGGCCAATGGGTTTCTTGCCGGGCGGAGCATCAGTGAGAGTCCAGGTCTCGTTGCCAACGATGGACTTGAGCTCTTCAGCCATGGCCTTCCTCCACTCCTGTGCGCCTGACGCCTCATCATAGTTGGTGGGCTCCTGCTCAACAGCCAGAAGCAGATCGTCGTCTGCCACCAGCTCATCATCATCGTAGAGCAGATTGTCGACGACCCTGAAACGGTTGTGGCAGACCGTCGTCGGTGTCAGCGTCCAGGGTCTCCAGCGCCCCGGATGTGGGAGACGCAAATTCCACAGGTACGTCAACTCTCCGCGGCAGCTCTCCCTGCCAAGGTACAGGAACTCCCTGCACCCGTGGCGTGCGTAGTGACGATGCGCCTGATGTTGCTGCTGATGACGCAGACTCCGGCGTCGTACCTGCCACTGGCGGTGACGATGGAGGGGTCGGAGTAGCGGCAACAGACGATGTAGCTCCTCCTTGTGGTGACGCCAAGGGCGACGCCTGCCCTATCGGTTCAGTGGTGGGAGGTGTCTCCTCAACATCATCCTCCCACTCGTCCTCTACCAGGAATTCTTCCTGGATGACGCTGTTACCGGTCACGCCCGTGTCGTTGTTGTCGGGCGCAGACCAGTCCCAGACCGCATCTTCTTCGAACACCGCATCACGCGTGACATGCACACGGTTCGCAACGGGATCATATACCCTGTACGCCTTTGAGCCCTCCTCATAGCCAATCAGCACCATCTTCTTGCTCCTGTCATCCAGCTTCCCGGAGTGCGGCTTTGTGATCTTGACATGAGCTATGCAACCGAACACGCGCAGGAAGTGGACAGCTGGTTTGACGCTGAACCATGCTTCATGCGGTGTCCGACCCCCCAGGCTTCGCGTTGGTGCTCGATTCAAGAGGAAGACCGCCGTCATCACAGCTTCTCCCCAGAGCCACGTCGGAATGTTCTTGGCCTTCATCATACTCCGTGCCATGGCGAGCATGGACTGGTTCCTCCGTTCCACCACACCGTTTTGCTGGGGGCTATACTGTGCGGTCAGATGGTGCTTGATGCCGTGCTCGGAGCAGTACTCGAGGAAGCTCGTGGACACAAAATCCCCCCCATGATCAGTGCGGAACGTATGGATGCGCCGTCCTGCTTCATTCTCGACACCGGCTCTCAGACACTTGAACGCATCTTCAGCGTCTGACTTGTTGGCGAGGAGCACCGCCCACATGTACCTGGACATATCATCAACCACCAGCATGATGTACCGTTTGCCGCCAGGAGTCGGTGGAGTAACCGCGCCGCAGAGATCGCCATGGATTAGCTCGAGAGGCTTAGTGGCGCGATACTAGGCCACCTGCGGGAAAGGCGCCCGCCTCTGCTTCCCCGCCAAGCACGCGTTGCAGACGTGCTCGACATGTTCGATCATGGGCAGACCGCGCACCAGCCCACCGCGGCTCATCTTCTGCAGCGCCTGAAAGCCGATGTGGCCGAAACGGGCATGCCACTTCCATTCGTCGTCGCCGTAGCTAGCTGCCAGACACACAGGCTTTGCCGGCCTGAGAGGGAGTATGTACAGGCGGTTAGCCGTGCGTCTCACCTTGGCAAGCAGCTCCTTCGTCTCCCTGTCCCACATCCGGAGCACACCCTTGTCGATCTCGATCTTGCAGCCGTGTTCGTCAAGTTGGCCGATGCTCAGGATGTTACTCCGGAGCCGCGGAATGTGATACACGTCGTGGACCGCCCGGTGGCCACCATCCTTGGACACGAACAACACCGTGCCCTGTCCTGCAATCTCCACCAATGACCCATCACCAAACCTCACCGAGCCGATGACGCCAGGGTTCAGCTCAGAGAAGACACACGCATCTCCCGTCATGTGATTCGACGCTCCCGTGTCGAGGTACCACTGCATCTCGCCTTCCTCCTCATGTCCGCGCAGATCGGCCACCACTTTGTGCTCGTTGAGGAACACATGTTCGACGTGGAGAGCCCTGGGCTTGGGCAGCTCCCCCGACGTTGCCACCGCCATGTACAGGGAGGGCGTCTCCTGCTCCGCCTGAGCAAGATTCACTTGAGGCTGGTTCGCCTGCGCCTGGGCCTCGTCGCGCTTCTTCTTACGGCACTCCCGCTTCCAGTGCCCGGACTTGCCGCAGTAGTGGCACCCGTCGTCGTCGCCGTTGCCACCGTTGCCGCCCTTGGACGGCCCCGAGCGCGGCTGCTCCCTGCCGCGGCCACCTCCGCCACTGCACGCGCCTGAGCCAGACTGCACCCTGCCATGCGCGCCGACCCGTCGTTGTTGAGGTTGAGGCGAGACGCGAATCGGGCGAGCATCTGATCTTCGGTGAAATAGAGCTTGCCGTCGATCTCCTTGCCAACGCCGCCGTTTCCGGAAGCGCCGCCAGCGCCTCATCCGCCACCGCCTCAACCCTCCTTCGATCTAGGCACTCCTCAACCGCCTTGAGCCGCCCCACCAGCTCCTCCAGTGAGACCTCCTCGAGATCAAGGAGGGTCTCGATCGACGCTGCGATCTGACTGAACCGTTCAGGGACGACCTGCAAGAACTTGCGGACGATCGTCTCCTCCTCCATCACATCACCCAAGACGGCGAGCTGATCGGTTATCTTGGTGATGCGATTTGCAAAGTTGTCGATGGACTCCCCCTCCTTGAAGACGAGGTCGCCAAACTCCCGACGCAGCGACTGCGCCCTGGCCTTCCTCACACGATCCACGCTGACGTGCCGCGTCTTCAACGCGTCCCATGCGGCCTTCACCGTGGTCTTGTTGGCCATACTCCCTCGGAGCTCGTCCGACACTGACTTGCACAACGCCTCCAGCGCATTGCGGTCATCGGTGAAACTGTCAGTGCCGACGTTGATGGCGTCCCACAGGTACCGGCCCTGCAGCATCACCTTCATCAGCGCCGCCCAGTCGGTGTAGTTTGTTCTCGTCAACATAGGCCACCCAGCATTGCCGATGTCCTTGACCGTGCGATGAAGCGCCATCCCACAGTCACCCCGCCGCTGCCTCCTGCGCGGCCGAATGGACTCCATGACCGCCGCCGCCCCGGCGATCGGGAATTTCGTGAATTCCTTGGCATGATCGCTTGATGACGATCCCAGCGACGAAATCGGGCTCTGATACCAGTTGATGGATTAGGATCTCTCGCAATTGTCACTGAAAACACTCGCTCTCTCTCACGAACACGATGAACTCGCGGCGAACGCGTGACGAACAGAGATGGACGCAATTTGGCGCAACACACAAACTTGCTGCTTTTCTGTTTTCTTTGTCCTTTTATTCACCCACGCAATTACAGACATGGTCAGGCCACGATCGCCCACGCCCCGATTCTGTTGCACTATCCCACAACCACGGAACGTGGGCGCCATTGCTGGGCTGACCTCCACAACTCACGCACACTGCATGAAATAAAAGACTCACACGCATGACGCGGTCACGCCGTGCTCACCGCTAAACTAGAACACACACTCACACCACAACCCAACATGTTTATTTCCCAACAATGCAGCGGTTAGCCGCCTCCATATCCGACGCGGCAGCTGCTACGCGGCACTGTAGACGTTCCAGCAGCGGTGCGTGGCGGCGCACGGGCCAAGTCGAGCGCCTTCGTGACCCGCGACGCGAGCCCGCCGAGTTCCCTCACGGAGCACTGGATGTGCGGCCAGAGCCCAGAGGCCATGGACGAGCGGCAGCAGTGGCTCGACGCTCCGGCGCAGGCGCTTGGCAGTGGAGCGGCACAACAAGGTGCCCTGCACCACGTGCAACATCTCCCGTAGTGCCTCGCCGCCGGTTAGCTGGTCGAGCAGAGACGCACGCACGTCGCACGGGGAAAGCACGGGAGAACAACACTTGCAACAGCTCCGATTTTTGCATGCTGGGTGCGCCGCCCTTACACTTGCACACCACCTCCGTCGGCCACCATGCGGCACCGCTGCTTCCACCGGCCGCCGCGGGTTGGTCCCGGCACGCAGGTTGTGCCGCCTTAGTCGGTCGCCGCATGCCGCTCCCCACGCGGAGACCACGCCGCCTCTGCTGTTCGTCGTGAGGCGCTCTGTCCGGAGTCCGCGCTGCCTATGCCATCCGCCACGGGCTGCTCGTCGCTGTACTGATGGAGGTGCTGCTCCACAAGGGCATGGCCATGTTGGTGCCTTCTCCGCCCCCGCGCCGAGTCCGCCGCCGGCTGCTCCCTGCGCAGCTGCGCTGGCTCCACCGGGCTCTCCTCACGCACAGACCGCACCCTCCGCCTGCTACCACAGGCTGCTCCACATGCGCAGTGGCTCCTCAACCGCCTGTTGTGCCGGACGTGACTTGCTTGATGGTAAAAACTGACAATGGTATTTTTGGTTGACGGTGCCAGCTTTAAGTGCTATTTTATGGGGTCAAATTCTTTCGGTGGTATTTTATAGAGGTCGTAATCTTTCAATGCTACACAACCAATTTTCCCATTTAAACAAAATTTGGCCCAAACAGCTAGGCCATCGGGAGGAGCAATTCAGCATTTTATGCATGTATAGTGTTTGTGGGCTGCTTTTGACAAGTAAAATGGGCTACAAATTTGAAACAGGCTGAAATATTTGGGCCGGTTTACTATTTCTCGAGCCAGGCTGAAATGGACAAATTTCACCGAAGTTGTGAGCTGTACCAAACAGACCCTAATGATATATAATAATCGTTAAAACTGACGTACCCTCCTTTTGCATATATGGAAGCCGGTTATTCTAGGCCAACTATTTATTATTGTAGCAATGTTCTGAAGCTTAATTATGAGCCATTGTTCAAAACAAAAATTACAATCCACAAAACCTTAAAATTTCACTACTACACAAAAAGTGGAATAAGTTTGTAACCAAGATTTGTTTTTTATTTTAATTGTTACAAAATCAGCACAATAAAGTGGTGAATGGGATTTGCTTTGAGATAAGGAGCATGAGTTGCATCTAAGCATCTTGCGTCATGTTGCAAAATAGGCACCCATTAATTTTCACCAAATTGTGCAGCTTGTCATGGCCAAATATATGGATGCCCTAGGAACCCCAAGAAAATTCCATCGCGTGATTCTGAGTTGAGCACCAAGACAGTAATCAATGGAGTAATCGATTTAATCAGTACAACATTGGAGTAATCAATTTAATCAGTACAAATTGGGTTAGCTGAGTGGCGTGTATCTTGAACATGCCCCTTGTTTACACACATACAAATATTTTTTCAGAAAAGTAAAATAAAAAATGAGTCGTACCAGATAAAAAGTATAGGGTCTCTAGATAATATGCTGCTTTGGTTTAGCTGCAGAATAACTTAATTTTAAGTTACGGGCTTTGCTGTGGTACACCCAAATGACTGTGAGCCCTTCATTTATTTTGATCGGACGGTTGTAGTCACGTATTACCTCTGAGGAGAAATATATATTCTTTTATTTTTTATTTTGTAAAGTAGGATAAATTAGGAAAGTTTTAGATATAAGAAATATTTTTTCTAGATTTGATTGATATAAACATGATCTGATCGATATGACAGTTTTTTTTTTACTTTACAACTTTGAACTTAATATATTTTGAACTGGTTCACAAGCACTCACGTTGATATATTTTGAATTGGTTCATAAGTACTCACATTGATTTTTTTTTTACTTTATTTCCAACCGTGAGTACTTGATATTAGGAAAGTAGTACATTTGAATGTGTATGTATGTCAACGTGACTTGTACTTCGATTTGTATGTGACGTGACATGACATGTTCATTATATAACCTGTTTAATGTTGTTTATTAATGAATTTTATTAGTTAGCGACATGTTTCTCATTTGACTTGTGTTTATGTGTACTGTTTAACCACTTTAATACAATCGTTCATAAGGATCTGAAATAATTTTGGGTGTACAAATTTAAAATATGACTATAAAAGATCTAGGAATATATTTATCAATAATTTTTTTCACATAATTATCTAGTAAGGCAGAAACCGCGAAAAAGGAAAGGGGCCAAGGAACCCACGTACGGCTGTTTCCATGATTTGGGATTTGACAATTTGTTTCCTTTTCTAGATTAATTAATTAATTGACTAAATAACTTTAAAAAACTAAAAGTTCAAAAAATCAAGGGCTTAGATTTATTTGAGATATTACCTCCTAAGAAGTAAGGAGAGTACCGTAGCATTGCCCTTAAGTTACTATTGTCACACTTCTCATGAATTGTGATACAAGTCTGAATTCAGGCTATGCATTTCTGGAAAATATTAATAATATTACAAACCAACAAAAGTAACTGAGAAATACTTACTCCAAAAGTTTTGATGAAATTTTCACTCATTGCCATGAAGGTCCTTTGCAATCCACTCCTGTGGTGGGGGCTTCAGGTTGAAATCTGACAGGATTAACATCGGAATATTTAGAACCATTAATAGACTAGAAAGTAAAACAAAGTTTATTATCCTTCTTAGTGGCTACGGTGTCATCTGTGCATATACCTCACCTAACTCAGCATCAGCCTAAAGTATAAATGTTAAAGAGCTAATGAAACGCACAAAGGTATCAAAACAAGTATAATAGCTGGCTGTAAAAAGGTTAAATACTGAGGTGGAGGAGAGACGAGAGAAGAGAGATGAGAAGTGGGTTGTAAGCTTACCATCAGCTTAGGCACAAGAACCAAGACACTCTATGTGAGAGATAAGTAAGCAATTGAAGAGTTAGCTATTATACGAACAAGTTAAGAGGTAGGCTGCAAAGATCCTTACAGCCAGCAAACCGGCTGTATTATTAGCTTTGCTGTAACACAATTGCTTGTTTATATGCCCGAACACAATACCGAGTTGGCATATAAGCTGCAGAGGCAGCCTTGGATAGTTGGAGATCTCAGCCTCAAATTGTTATTGGCCGGTGATGATACCTCTAGTAAATATTTAAATTTTAGTGGAATTTTAAAAGAAGAAACAATGAGCTTTAGTTTTTGCAGAACCATCTAACAATGAGTCCTCAAGATATTGATTTCGGGAGCACACAGGGCTCATGTTCACACAAAGGAAACAATGAGGCCGGCACATCGCGCTCAAAATTATGGCACGTGTGCTCTTTAGAGATAACAACAGTGAACACAAAGGATCCGAACACAAACAACTAATGATCCATTGTTTCAGTTCTTTTATTTGCATTAGAGCAATACATCATACGTTTCCTCTTGATACAAAGAGGGGAGGTTGTGGAATGATGCAATGATTGTAGATATAGGAAGCAGAATCAGCAGATCAAGATTTGCGTTTGTTATGATTTTTTTATTCAAAGGGGGGGTAGGAATTATTAATAATTATGTGATGAATCAATGTTAATCATTAAATGGATTTGGAAAACTTAAAAAGGCTTCAATGATCTTTGGTACAGATTGATCAAGGCCAAGTATATCAAAAAAGGGGGGTTTTATGGGTCTCCTAAACAGGGTGTATCCTAGTTTTGGAAAAGTCTACACAAAGTGAAGCACATGTTCCAGTGGGGGGCTGAGTATAGTATTCATAAAGATGACAAAGATAGTTCTGACAGGATACATGGGTGGTGGTGGGGGGGGGGGGGGGGGGGGGGGTACCACTGAAGATTCAGTATAGGTTTTTTTTGAAATATATCAGAGGCCAGAGGCAAAAGTTTGTGATTTATGGAGGAATGGTGAGTGGGATATTCCAGTTAGGAGAAATATGCATGGAGCATTGTTAGAAGAATGGAACGATCTTCAGAAAATCATACAAAGCATCATTATAGATGGGAATGGAAATGATGATGTCAAATGGGCTTTTGGAAAAGTCACCTATTTTTTCAACTAAATCTTTGTACAACTGTCTCACCCATGGGGGTGGGGGGTGGGGTGGTAAAGACAAGTTAAACGATTTCATTAGGCATTGTAAGATTCCCCTGAAAGTGAAAGTTTTTGTATGGCAGGTTTTTCATAACAAACTACAAATTGTATTAGCTTTAAAAAAGTGGGGATGGCATGGTAGCCCTCTTTGTTGTCTATGTAATAGAGTGGAAATTGTGAATTATATTCTTTTTGAGTGTGTGTCTACCTAGCATGTTTGGTGCTATATAAGGGATGCTTTTGGTTTAAATGGGTTTCTGGTGTCGGTTCATGATTTACTCATGTGTTGGCTGCCAAGGAGGTTGGTTTTCTAAAAAAAATATGCTTTACTTTGTTTGCGGGGATAGCATGAGCTATTTGGAATTCTAGCAATAAGATGGCTATTGAAAGAAATTTTCGTACAAAATCTGATGTTGTGATCCACATGATCATCAATTTCATGCAGCTATGGGCGGACTTGAGCAAGGAGATGGACGGAGCCAAGATGAAGGAGATGGCTCAATCTTTGTCTGTTTGGATGCAGAAGAAGGCGGTCTACAATGGTCCTTACTCTGAAATTGGTGTCATTTAGTATTTTTTAGCTTTGGTTTTGAGAACTAATGTGATATCGAGGTTTGCTCTATGGCTGGAGTTCTTTCTGTGTTTTGTTTTTCAAACTGGTTTCCCCGGTCTGTAAGAACCTGTTATTGGCTTTCTTAAAAGCCAAGTAAATCTCTTTTAAAAAAAACATCAGAAAGGCTGGTTTCTTGCGTGCTCTCACCAACCATATAAAACACATTTGCTTGAGAAATTATAAGTATTGAATATAATTTATATAGTGCAGCTGCTAAGAATTCAAATGGATAAATATATCTGAATACATAAATAAATCTCATTCTTTAGAATATGAATAAAACACAGAAATCTACATATTTATTATTTATATAGCCTTTCTCTGTCTTTCATTTTAAATAAACATAGGATCTAATCCCATCTTAGAGGAAATAAAAGAAAAGGATAAATAACCCAATTTTTTCATGTTGTATACACAGATTGTATATCTAATCCCATCTAGTCACATTTTAATTGTATGTCGTCAATGGACATTTGCTTGGGTACAAATGCAACCTATTTTCTCTCCGCTTGACAGGGTGTCTAGGGGTGAGTGTGTTGCGTGTACGTGAACTTGTACATTGGGTTTTACAAGAAAAAAACTGAAATAAAACTATATTTTTATTTTATACCTGTTCTTGGCGTGTGCCCAATATGATTATATTCTTATAACTAACAAAGAATCATATTTTCCTCAACTTTCCAAGTAGATTTTGTTATTTTTTTCATGCTAATCTTCAATGTGAATTTTGTTCCAATGTCTATGTCATTTAAGGCCTGCTGCTCAGCTAGTGTTATGTTCCACTTCTTCCACCTCGTGCACTACAGGATTCTGCCGCTTTGGCAAAGACACTATTGCACTCGGTGCTGCACTCAGAAGCGTACTCGGTAAAAAATTCTTTGTCGAGTACCAGATGTCGGGCACTCGACAAAAAATTTGCTGAGTGCCACATTCTTTGCCGGGTGCCAGGTTAAACACTCGGCAAAATAAATTCGCACGTCAACCTTAACGACGTCTTTACCGAGTGCTGACGTGACTGACCCTCGACAAAGATTTATATATTAATTTTTTTCTAAAATAATCTTTGTCGAGTGCCAAATTTCCCACTCGGCAAAGAGTTGTTTTCTTATTTTTTCGGAGAAAATATTTGCCGAGTGCCTGGGATCTAGCACTCGACAATTTTTTTTTAATTTTTGTAAAACATTTTTTGCCGAGTACCAAGGCCATAGCACTCAGCAAATCTGAGGCTCTGGTTTAAACTGGGGCTGTGGTTGCCAGATTTATCGAGTGCTATAACCATGGCACTCGGTAGAGAGCTTTTTGTCGAGTGTGACACTCAGCAAAGAGAAAAAATATTATTTTTTGTATTTTGCCGAGTGTTTTTTTTTGACGACTGTCAGACACTCGATAAAGAATTATTTGGCGAGTGTGACACTTGATAAAATAGTTGTTTACCGAGTGCCCGATGTTTGATACTCAACAAACTTTTCTACAGTCGGCGAATCACGGTTTCTCGTAGCGGGTGTCTCTTAACATCGCCACCGCGGCCGCCTACCTCTTCCACTAGCTAGCAGTCCACTCCCGCTGACCACTGCATGCCTGAACCGCGGAGGCGAAGGCGAATATTCTAGGGAGATTTGGCGGCGTGTTTATCTTTTTTCACGTGAGGCGCTGCAGGCACATCCGCATGGACCTCATTGCACCCAATCCAGTTTCCACGCAGAAGCAACAACGAACGGCGACATCAAGAAACCCAGTGCCATCACCATCACAAGTTCAGAACCGAAGCTATTTCCGGCAACCCCACGCCTAAAACCGGGCTTCCAGTTGGGCGGCGGAGAAAGGACATATCAGTTTAAGGTACAGTACAACACACACACACGTCCTTCTCCTTCCACGCGCCGGCCGGTGTGGCGTACAAGAGTAGGCCATGAGAGCGAGTACACGGCTGATAGCGGCCTCAATCTCGGGATCAGGGGACGCCCGGGGCTGCAGGATCTTCTTCAGCTGTAGTGCACTAGTGCTTTCGTATAAAGCCTGGCTAATGCGAGTTGAATTGTAAGCCAAGGTAAGAATCTGCGTAAGAGGCAAACAGTGTTGCAAAGGATCAAGAAGCTGAAAGGGTTGAAGGAGTTATGTACTGTACCCTGTACTGGGGCCTGAAGAACTGAATCTGTACATTGTTGGAACTTGGAAGGTGAGATACAATCGACAAGGTTTTCTCTTTAAACATGTTCAGACACCTGAAGATGCCTGAATTGGACTTCGTATGCTATTGTTTTTTATTTTTATTTTTTGTTGCTTTGCAGCAGAAGGGATGGAAATGTCGGTGCACGCTACAGAATCGTTCGACATAGAGGAAGACAAGAACAATCCGCGAACACAATCCAACGCGTGCTTCCTGTCAAAGAAACAGAGGGCAGAGGAAGAGATGGAGGAGTTTCCTGACACTCAGCAGGAGGACTTCACATCTCTGATGATGCTTCAGAACACGCTGTTGATGTACCGCGGCTCAGCTCATTCAGAGATGGAGCTCGCATTGGTAGATTACTTCGACGCCAGCGCTGAGGCATTGGAGATGTGCAGGCAGCTTCGGAGGAACGTAAAGAGCACCCAAAGCAACTACCGATCCATGGACAGGTTCCTTGCGGCCATGGCCGCAGACGGCACGATAAGCACTAGTTCCAGCGCCACCCTTGCAGTTGCAGTTGCAGTTGCAGAGGAGCCGCCGTTCCCCGTCAGGTGCAACCCTTTCTGCACCACGACGCGAAGCGACTTCAGGCAGATCCACGACAGGTGCTCCTCCATACTCCAGAGCATCAGATCAAGCCACACGAGAGTGGCGAGGAAGCTCAAGACCGTGAAGGCTGTCAAGAAGCTCTCGAGGACCCTCCTAGTCATAGCGAGCGTCGCGGCCGCGGCGGCCGCCATCGGCGCGGGGTTGCATCTGCTGTTCTTGATCGGCATCCTGATCGGGCCGGCGGCGGCCGCGGGGCTCTGCCAGATTGGGCTCACGGAGACGGCGACTAAGGGGAGGTCCGGCGGCAAAACCATAACGGCCCTGTCCCTTCTCCAGGACCAGCTCGACACCGCGGCGAAGCGCACTTACGTCCTCGGCAGGGATCTCGACACGTTGAACCAACTGGTGGCACGCCTCTCCGACGGAATCGAGCGGGAGAACGCCATGGCGTGGCGGTGCGTGGAGGCGGCCGGCGGTAGGTGCCCGGCAGCGGTTCAGGAGATGGTGAGCGAGCTGAGGAGGAGCTGCACGGCCTCCGGGAGGCTCGCCGAGGAGCTAGAGGAGCACGTCTGCCTTTGCCTTGCCACCATACATAAGGCTAGGGTTTTGGTGATCCATGAGATCTCCAAGAAAGCATGACATTTACGAGGTGTTCACTGTTTTAGTCCTTCATCTCCATACAACCTTTTCAAGATAAACTACTACAGATTCGAACATCAGTGCAGACCCATCACTGTCGGTTTTGTTTGGGCTGGCAGTGATAAACCTTCACTACCGGGTTGGGGCCGAACCGGCAGTGAAACTCCTCATCACTGTCGGTTCGTGGCTGGAACCGGCAGTGATAACTTGGACACTTTCACTGCCGGTTCAAGCCACGGACCGGCAGTGATAACCTGGATACTTTCACTGCCGGTTCAAGCCACGAACCGACAGTGATGAGGACCTTCACTGCCGGTTCAAGCCACGAACCGACAGTGATGAGGACCTTCACTCTCGGTTCGTGGCTTGAACCGCATGTAGATATACCTATACATTTAATTTTTTTGATTTTTGTAAACGACCTCGGATGGAAAAACTTTCTACATGAAAGTTGTAGATCTCGAAAAGTTATGAAACTTTGTAGTTACCAACTTTTTCATTTGAAATCATCTTGTCATAGAAAAATACGTTTGAATTTGTTAATTTTGAAATTCAAAATTTTTGTAAACGATCTCAGATGGAAAAGCTTGCTACATGAAAGTTGTAGATCTCGAAAAGTTATGAAACTTTGTAGTTTACAATTTTTTTATTTAAATTCGTTTAGTAGCTCAAACAAACAATTTACACTCGGTTTAGTATAGAATGAGGTGAACTAAAACTGAATCTAGACGTAAATGAGCCATGAGTGGAGTGGTAGAGGAGGAATCACACGAGGCTGAGGTTGCGGGTTCGAATCCCCACTAGAGCTCTTGGGACGGAGACGGACGGTCCTGATTACTAAGTGGTCTCTCCCTTTTTTTTCCCTATTTTTAAAAAGCCATCCACCAGTGCCGGTTCGTTGGATCATCACTGCCAAGGGGTTATGAACCGGCACTGATGCGAATCCCCACCGGAGCTCTTGGGACGGAGACGGATGGTCCAGATTACTAGTGGTCTCTCCCTTTTTTTCCCCTATTTTTAAAAAGCCATCCATCAGTGCCGATTCGTTGGATCATCACTGCCGAGGGGTTATGAACCGGCACTGATGTTTATTTCTGTAGTAGTGATATATGCTGAATGCTGGATAGGTTGAGAAAGCTAAGAGCGTGAATCTTTTTTTTGGTATAGTAGTATCATCACTTGGAGTGTGTGGAAGACTAGAAATGACTGGTTTTTTAATATAACAATCTGATCAAATCACCCAAATATGTATTGCTTAGATGACTCGGGTTTCACGAAACAGTGGAACAATATGCTCCGGGTGAAGGATCAACTGCTGACGGAGGACGCTATCGAAACTCCAGGAGGGTCTCCACTACCGGAAACCAACTCTTTACCGAGTATCAAGCGGCCACTCACAAAAAGAAAAAAAACACTTACTCCCTCCGTTTCAAATTATAAGACATTCTAAAAAACTTGGAGAGTCAAAGTATTTCAAATTTGACCAAACTTATACGACAATATAATAACATTTATGATGTCAAATAAATATCATTAGATTCGTTATCAATTATATTTTCATAATATGTCTATTTGATTTCATAAATTATTTATAGTTTTTTCTATAATTGTTGATCAAACTTGAGATGTTTTGACTTTTCAAGATTCTTGGAATGTCTTATAATTTGGAACGGAGGGAGTAGAAAATTAACACTCGGTAAAAAACTTCTTTGTCGAGTGTTTTTATTTTGACACTCGACAAATAAGTTTTGTCAAATGTTTTTCTTTTACACTCGACAAAGTGTTTTTCTTTTACACTCGACAAAGAGCTTCTTTGCCGAGTGTTTTTTTAACACTAGGTAAAGTAAAATTTAAAGCATATTTTGAAGCACTCAATTAATTTAAATGAAAAAGTTTTCAACTACAAAGTTGTTTAACTTACCAAGATGTACAGTATTTGTTTTGGTCATTTCTTCGTATGCCAAAATGAAAATAAATTTGTTCACAAATCTTACATGTCTTTCTTTAGTTTCAACTATAAGGGAGATATATAAGATTTGTGCACAATGTTAGAACGACCATGTTGGATGAACAGATGACCAAACACCCAAAATAAAATTTGTAGATTTTAAAAAGTTATGAAACTTTATAGTTGACAACCTTTTGATTTGAAATCATCTTATCATGCAAAACTACGTTTGAATTTCTAAAATTTAAAATTCAAAATTTTCAAACAATTTTGGATGGAAAAACAACCAAAATAAACATTATATATCTTAAAAAATTTATGAAACATTTTAGTTGATAACTTTTTTATTTAAAATCACCTTGTCATTCAAAACTACGTTTGAATTTCAAAACTTTGAAATTCAAATTTTATAAACGATCTCTGATGGAAAAACTTCCTAAACAAAATGTGTAGATCTCAAGAAGTTATGAAACTTTATAGTTGACAACCTTTTGATTTGAATTTAGATAGGGCCTCAAACAGTTGACACAAAATAATTTACACTCAGTTTAGTATAAATATGGGGAAGCAAAATGAAATCTAGACATAAGTGATATTGTAGTCAAGTGGTTAGAGGAGAGGACGTGAGAGAGAGAGAGGGTGTGGGTTTGAATCCCAACAACCGTGAAGACGGACGGTGGAGGCCATAGATTTTGTGTGAAAAATGCCGGGACTTTTGACTTCGACAACGACGAGTGCTGGCCGGTGGAGGCCTTCCCCAATTGATTTTTTTGCTATTTTTTTTTCAGTTTCAACTTTACCGAGTGTTAGCCACTCGACAAATGGTTTGTCAACCTGTTTTTTGCCAAGTGCCCTAGGCACTCGACAAAGCAGCTGTGTCTGATATTGCTCAAAGCATGGTGATTGAAGGAAATTGAAGATCAGGATCAGACGTCTCACGGTCTAGGCACTTGTGCCTAGTTTTCTTGTTTTGTAGTATACCTTTGTTGGTAGTTTCTCTTTGTGATGTGCAGAGGTTTTTGTAAGAACTTTGAACTGGGCTTTTTTTGTAAGCTAGTATCCCAGCAAAACATGTTGCTTTCAATATAAGCAGGGGCATTAGTAGAAAAAATGTTTTTGCTGGCGCCCCCCAAAACACACCACAGACGGTTGTGGGTTTCACGCCGCCCGTGGTGTGTTTTGGCCCCCAACCACCTGTGGTGTGGGATTATCACAGGCGGTTGGCATAAGCCAACCGCCAGTGTAAATGGTGCCATTTATGCCAACCGCCAGTGATAGACTCTGCCTATATAAACCACCCTCCCGACCCCACTCTCTTCTTCCTCTCGACCAGCTACAGTTCTAGCCGCCACTTTCCATTAGAAGCGATTTTGGAGGTCCAGATTTTTCAAAATACAAGGGGGGAGGTTTTGATCTTCATTTCTTGAAAGGAGATTGGTTAAAAAGGTTAGTTTATGTCCCTATTGCCTCATTTAGCTCATTATTGCTCAAGTGGAGCCACATTTTGGATCTAGGGTTTCACCATGAGTGAGAGAAAAGAATACCTAGGCTATTATCTTTGTTTTATTCATGTGAGGTTGATTAAATTGATTATATAACATCTCTCCTCTCTCTATTTTCATGTTTGCTTTTTAATTTAGTTTATGCTAGATATATTTACTTGTTTTCATGAATCAATGTTGTGTTAAATAGAATTTATATATATAGGAAATTGTAGTTTTTTTGTTAGTTTTTTATTATGCTTTTTTATTTCTCAATTTATTTCATCCACTTTATGCACTTATGTTTCATTAATTTAATTGTGATACTTAGTGGCTGGACCTAAACCCTAGCTAATAAACTCTAAGGGGGAGGTTTTGATCTTCATTTACAGAGACAAGGGGACATTTATCAAAATACAAGGGGAAAGGTTTTAATCTTCATTTCTTGGAAGGAGGTTGTTAAAAAAGGTTATTTTATGTCCCTATTGCCTCATTTAGCTCATTTTTGCTCAATTTGAGCCATATTTTGGATCTAGGGTTTCACCATGAGTGAAAGAGAAAAATACCTAGGTTGTTTTCTTAGTTTATTCGTGTCATGTTGATGCCAATTTGAGCCACATTTTTGCTCCATTTTTATTTTTGCTTTTTAATTTAGTTTATGCTAGATATATTTACTTGTTTTCATTGATCAATGTTGTGTTAATGTTGATCAATGATACTTAGTGGCTAATAAACTCTAAGGGGGGGGGGTTGATCTTCATTTATTTTTTTTTATTTTCTTCAAGTCAGGTTGATTAAGATGGTTACATAATATTTGTCGTCTCTCCCTTTTGAAAACCAGGTATTGATCGATGGAGAGGTCATTCTAGATGTATATTTTGTCAAGGCTAGATGAATCATACATACCCGAGGTTCAAAAGTTTATTGATGCCACTAAGAACCATGCTTGGAGAACAAAGAAGACGCACATACATTGTCCATGCATGGACTGCAGGAATGTGAGAGTATTTGATGACCATCAACAAATCCTTTCTCATCTTCTCCGCCGAAGATTTATGAAGGATTACTTGATTTGGACAAAGCATGGAGAGGAGAGCTGTGTGCCTTATACAACTGTTAGCCGTGCAAATATCGACGCCGTTGGTCCGGATATGTTTGTTGACGGTGGGTTTCAGTTAGTACACGAGACACATCAACCTGTCACCGATGGTCCTGATCATAGTTTCGCTGGAGGAATTGAAGGCGTCGGAACTGATGTGATGCAAAATAATATGGCTGCGAAAGATGCAGAATTCCTGGAGGTAATGTTGCGTCGTCATGCAGAAGATCCATCAATGTTCTTCAAGAAAGGTATGGAGGCCCTGATGAAGGCAGCAGAAGAGCCTTTGTACGATGAGTCTAAGGGTTGCACCAAAGAGTTCACGACCTTGTGTTCGGTGCTAAAGTTGTTGGTATGCAAAGCTAGGTTTGGTATTTGTGATGCTAGCTTTGATGCATTCTCGAGTATTATCACAGACATGCTTCCTAAGGAAAACAATGTTTCTGCTAACACGTACTATGCAAAGAAGCTAATCAGTCCACTCACGATGGGTGTTGAGAAGATCCATGCTTGTAGAAATTACTGTATCCTATATCGAGGTGACGAATATAAGGACATGGAGAGTTGTCCAAAGTGTAATGCAAGTAGGTATAAAACGAATAAAGACTACAAAGAGGAACACTGTGCTGCCTCGGTGGTGTGTAAAGGAAAGAAGCGAAAGAAGACCCAACAGAGTTCAAAACCCACGATCAAAGAAAAAGAAGTAGACTATTATGCGCTGAAAAAGATTCCTGCTTTGGTGATATGGTACCTGCCTGTGGTCGATCGATTGAGGTGTTTGTTTGCTAACCCAGAGGATTCCAAACTTATGAGCTGGCATGCTTCTAATGAGCACATCAAAGACGATGGGAAGCTTCGGCACCCAGCCGATGGCAAGCAGTGGATAGATTTCAATAACAACCACGAAGACTTTGCAAAGGAACAAAGAAATGTTAGGTTTGCACTGAGTACCGACGGAATGAATCCATTTGCTGAGAGGAGCAGCATGCACAACACATGGCCGATGATCCTCACCATCTACAACCTTCCACCATGGTTGATGCAGAAGCGAAAGTATCTCATGCTAACCATCCTTATCTCTGGACCTACATTGCCTGGAGTTGACATGGATGTTTTCTTGGAGCCCTTAATGGAAGACATAAAGATATTGTGGAAAACAGGTGTTAAAATGTGGGACTAGTACCGCCAAGAATCATTCACGTTGAGAGCAATTATCTTTGTTACCATCAACGATTACCCTGCTCTCTTCATATTATCAGGACAGTTTAAGGGAAAGGTTGGTTGTGTGGTATGCATAGATGAAACCGCTCACGTGTCCCTTACTGCATCTAAGAAGATAGTGTACATGAGGCACAGACGCTTCTTATCGAAAGGACACATGTACCGCCAGAAGAAGATGAATAAGCACTTTGACAATAACGTTGAACTCCAGTCTACTGCCCCACTAGACAACAGTAAAGGCAAAAGAGTTTTCAACCTAGTCAGGAACCTTAAATTTGTTTTCGAGAAGAAGACAAGAGACGGAAAACCAAGAAAGAATGTCAAACCAACTCCAGGGGCTACGTTCAAGAAGAAATCTATTTTCTTCGAGTATTTTTCATACTGGCCTGAGTTAGACGTACGCCATGCGATCGATGGTATGCACGTTCAGAAGAGCGTGTTTGAAAGCCTAATTGGAACCTTGCTAGACATAAAGGGAAAGACAAAGGAAGGACTAAAGTCACGTCTGGACATGGTACAGTTAGACATAAAAAAGAACTCCACCCTGTTCTTCAAGAAAATGGAAAGTACCATCTCCCGGCAGCAAGCTACAACCTCAATAATGATGAGAAACATTCGATGTGTGTGGTTGAAGAATCTGAAGGTCCCATCTGGATTCTGCTCTAACATACGAAGTATTGTGTCAATAAAATACCTTACACTCACCAACTATAACTCACATGATTGTCATACCATGCTGACTACTTTCCTCCCTATTGCCATCAGGGCTATAAATCCAGTGTGGATAAAGGTTGCAGTCACACGGTTATGCTACTTCTTCAACAGGATCTCACAGAAGGTGATCGACCGTGATGAGTTGACATCTCTTAAGGAATTTGCAGCGGAGACAGTGTCACAGTTCGAGATGTGTTTTCCTCCAGCATTCTTCGATATTATAGTTCACCTTGTGGTGCAATTGGTTCCATAGATAGAGGCACTAGGTCCCATGTATTTGCATGAGATGTGGACGTATGAGCGTTTTATGTCAACACTTAATGGCTATGTATCAACTCGTGCTCGTCCTAAGGCGTCCATGGTAGAGGGGTACTTAACCGAAGAGGCAATTGAGTCTGGTGGTCTATTCTGCAACAACGTCCTAAAAGACCAGGATGCAATAGGTTTGCCTTCATCAAGACATGATGGTAGGCTGAATGGAAGAGGGCGGATGGGAAAGAAATCATTAGTCCCATAAGATTATAATTCAGTCCTCGAGGCACATCACAACATCCTTCATCAACTCTCAATAATGGAGCCTTTCATCGAGCAACATATTGATGAGCTTCGCAAACAAAATCATGGGCACACAGATGAGTGGTTAATGAAGGAACACAAGAAAAAGTTCACCTCATGGCTAAAGAAGCTTGACATTCCAGAGGGGGAAACAATTGAGGAACACACCATCAAGGCGTTGGGACGACCAAATTTTTGAAAGGAATTGGGCAAAAACGCACTAGTGAAGTCCTCAAGTTGTTTGAGCTCAAGAAGTCAGCACAGCCGGTGCCTAAGGTGATTCCCTGCAAAATCAAGGTGCCAACTTGGGAAGACTACAAGTTCGTGCCTAAAACCTATGTGGTGGGAAAGCCTCTACTAACCTGGGAGAAACTTCAAAAGGTCCCAACCAATGTAAAAAGGATCCATGACTGGTACATGAGAGCCTCTGCTGCTGGCATTCATGCCATCAACGTGTCTATACCACATAAGGCATTTCAAAGTGATCATAATCTGTCTGTGATTAGCTTTGAAGACATTTGGTTGATGATGAACCTCGAGAGACTAGACGTACAGATAATAACGACGTTTGCATTGTAATTGTTACATAGTTACACATGCATTGTAGTTGTATCAATGTTAAATAACTGGCATGCATTGTAGTTGTATCAATGTTCAATATCTGACATATGCATGTGCCTTGTAGAATGCTATTTGATGAGCAGGAGTAGGCTTATGGTCCGGACCTCGATTATTGTGCCGAGGAAAGGATTGTCTATCTGAACCCAATTGATATATGCGAAGAAAGATACCTTTAGAATCGGGGTGAACAACGACGATTTAAGAGGCTTAGAAGGTGAAGCACGGGCCGCCAAAAGGAGAAAATTATAGTTTAAATTTGAAGCCAAGTACTCCTTCTACATCTCAAAGTGTATGAAAAAGTATCAAGATAGGAAATCGATAGTGGCACCGTACAACTTTGGGTAAGTATATGAGTTTGGGTAGTGGCACCATATAACTTTGGGTGATCAAACTACATAATATTTCAATGCACAAATGTATCATGAATTTAATTCATGCAGGGACCACTGGATCTGCGTCGTCATTTATCCTAAAAAAGGAAGGGTGCTGTTATTAGACTCTGCAAATTACCCACCATCAAGCTATGCATATTTCATTGAGATGCTAGAGATGTAAGTTGAGATATGCACATATACTTTTACATTATGAGATTTTAATAATAATTAACATGGTGACTGTATTCGAGTTCGTAGGGCATGGCGGTTTTATGTAATGCACGGTGGAAAGGTTGAATCGAAGAAAAAAGAAAAGGAACCATTGGAAGTTATATATGACTGGCCGGTAAGTATGAAAACTTACTCTTATGAATACAGATCATACATGTACTATGTGGATATACTACATGTGCGAGCATATATAAATAATCACTTTAATTTTCTGTTTTATAGTGCCACAAGCAACCAGGATCTGTCCTCTGTGGATACTACGTGTGCGAGCACATGAGAGGAGGAGAAGACACAATGACTAAGAAGAAACCTTTCAAGAAAAAAAGTCAAGGCGACGACCATCAACGAAAAGGCATTGTACAACATAGTTGATGACGTGTGTCTTTTCCTCATCAAACAAGTCATTTCAAGTGTAGGAAAATATCATGATTATGAAAGTGAATTAGCCAAGCCTGAGTACGAAGCGCTAACAGAGGTTTATAGCCTAAATCTTACTCGGTCCGGTTTTTAGAGGACAAGTCCAAACTCTTGATGTATATAGACCTGTAACTTTATGTGTGTGAGCGTAAGACTCATGTATATAATGTGCCATACACTTGTAACTTTATTGCGAGAATGATACTTTGAAGAAAGAAATGTATGTATGAGATATTTAATTTACATATTGCTATATATTTAAACACCATCCAATAGGGTTTAGTAGTCTCAATAACAATATATATGTATATATATATATATTAAATAATACAATATTATATAAATACCAAAAAATGAAAATGGAAAATCATTTCCACAGACGGTTCTCTTAGTGAACCGCCTGTGTAAATGAACCATTTACACAGGCGGTTCACTAAGAGAACCGCCTGTGCAAATGTGTTTCTACAGGCGGTTCTCAAGCAACCACCTGTAGAACCCCAGCGCAGTCGGCGCTGAAAACGCCTGTAGAAATAGGTTGTGAACCGACTGTGTATTCTGTTTTTGTACTAGTGGGGGCTACACCTTTGTTCTAAAATCTCCATACAACCTTTAAAAATAGTTTTATCTAAAAATAATTCATAATTTTCCATATAACCTTATATGAAGATAAACTTTGTTGTATCAAAATTGTTGTAGCTCTCGATACGATCTAATAATTCATAGTTCTTGTGAACTGTGATTTTGAGCAAGCTAAAAATATGAAGCTTTTCCTCAATGTTTTCAAACAATTATCGGGTCTAAAAATTAATTTTCACATAAGTGTGATATTTTGCTTTGGAGAAGCTAAACAATATGAGCAAGTGTACACAGAATTGTTTGGTTGTGACATAGGAACATACCACTTTAGATACCTATGATCTCGATGCACCACCATAAACTACGCAAGGGGGGAGAGAACTGCAGGGGGGAGGGGGGGTGTTTGCGCAGCTCTTATTTGAGCACATTTTTGTTCATATAATGATATTGTTTTTGAGAAAAAATAATATACTTACTTTACAACGTGAGCACGCGGACGCTCTGAAGATGATGCGGTTGGCGAGCAAATCTATATATAGAGGTGGTCGCTCTTGATTTCTTCGCCAAAAATGGATGGAAAAGCAATAGTAGACTTTTTGCTTATAATTTTCATTTTAAAGTGTGTTCTTCCTCTTTTTTTGTTAATCAGCATTTATGCTGAAAACCTTGTAAGAGATTGGATGTATACCTTTGTAGAGACCAAAATTATTCTTTTTTCTAAAAATAATAAGAGAACTCTCTTTATTTTCATGTGAAGATTACAACTAATCTTTCTGTTGGAGATTCCTTGTTCGTTTGTGTGATGGGCAAGAGATTTTACTTTTGTCTTCTGCAAGCGCTAGTAGTGTATTCCCAAAATGTGACAAAGCGCCACTATCTTAAAACAAAAGAAACGAAACAAGTTGAAGGCCAATACTTCAACAAAGCGAGTACAAGCTAGCTAGCGTATAGACTGCAATTTCCTTTCACGACTATATATATTACCGCTTTCTTCTCGGCATGGTTCACAAATCACAAGAGGGGGGTGGGGCGGGGGGAGAAAACTGTTTTATGTTATAGTATGACGTACGTATCTTGCAGTGATTTTGAAACAAACGTTTCTTCAAGTGTTAGAAGCTGGATCTGCTATAAGGGTTGAACAACTTTCCGCTTGTTTTAGCTTGTTCCAGCTTATTTCCTCTCACACAATACTATTCAATCAACCGGAATCAACCGGCTTGTATACCATCCGAACAAAAAGATAACAAGATGAAGATTTGTCACTCACATCACATCAACAAATACAGTGCCACCATCGATCAGTTCGTTCTAAATATTTTCCCATCATCTTTCTTTTATAATTCTGTTCGATCTTGATGGCATTCACTTACAACATATGTATCTGATTTGCAAGAGAAAAGTAAAAGTAAATTGTTGGATGATATTGTCACGCATTGGGCTAGCGATAGCACGTGAATTGGCCAATCTGTAAAGCATTGATACGTCCATGCAAGTATGCAACTGCAGCAGCAAATTCTTTGATTTTCACAGATGCACCTGTTCTGCAGAAGCAGTGGTGGTCAAGATCTAACCCGGTCACGTACGCGCACAACAATCTTCAGAACCAATGCATGCCCTCTGGCACGTTGTTGCTGGCCACAAACAGTCTTCAGAATAGAAGCAGTTAGTTTCCGGCAATAACTTGTGTGCCTCAATGAAGCCCTGAACCAAGGTTTTGGGATTCTTTTTTGAAAAAATTTTTGGAGCCCACCGAATTGGATGAAATTCAGAAAATTCGGAAAATTCAGACCGGTTCCCACTCAAAAATTGAATGAAATTTGAACAAATTTGAACAAAATTTGCCCAAACAGTCAGAAGTGGTTGCAGGCATGGAGAAGATGCCTGCAAGGCCAACATGAAACTCGTAGGTGGTGAGAAAGACAACAATGGTGCGGTGGTGGCAGCAGGAGGCCGGTGTGCAAATGGCAGCGACGACATGTGAGGGGCGGTGACGGCTCGACGGCGGGCGTTGAGGAGCAGCCATGGCACTGGGACGGTGTTGAGTATCCATGGGCGAGCTCGGATGTTGGGGGAAGCGACCATGGTTCTCATGGTGGCTGCAGTAAGCCTAGGCAAAAATAACCGAACCAAAAGAACCGAAACCGAAAAATTCGATTCCAATTATTGGGGAACCGAAATAACCGAAGGAAATTCGGTTCCTACTCTCGGTTAACCGAATTAACCGAATTACATGAATTATACTTCATTTACTTGTATTTTGTAAGAATTATGCTTGTTTTATGTGTGGTGTTTCATATTTGAACTGCTATATATTTGTGTCCCTATATTGCTAATGTTCCTTAATGAATTATCATTATTAAAAATAAATATAATGCTGCATAAATTTGCTTTAGAACATATATATATTTATTATTGTTTTGACCTTTTCTGAAAACTTCGGTTAGTTCGGTTAGATCCGGAACCGAACCGAAATAACCGAGAACCGAAATGGTCGGTTCCGAGAATTTTGAGGACCCACGGTTTTCAAAGAAATTCGTCGATTCCTATTTTCTGGGAACCGATTTTCTTTGAAAACCGAAGAACCAAACTGAACCGAAGAACCGAATGCCCAGGCTGCTCCAGCAGCAATGGAGCAGGCGACGCGCCGCTGGCGGCGACCGGCTCCCAAGCAGAGGCTGCGACCATGAGGTAGGTTTTGAGGGTCATATAGCTGAGAAATGTATGTGGGCTCTCTGTTGCGCCATCAAACAGACTGAAAATTTGAATTGAGCCGAAATAATTTGGGAGGTATAGCTTTATCTCGGGCCGGACCGAAATGGACGAATTTCGGTGAAATTCAGTTGATTCGGGCCGAATCCCAAAACCTTGCCCTGAACCACCTAATTTAGTGCACGTTTAGATCCATTAGCACTAAAACTTAGTTAGCTAATAGCTAATATTTACTGAACTTTAGTTAGCTAATTTTTAGCAGGGGCTTTTTGGATCCACCTGCTAATGGGGGTTGGATAACTATTAGCACATACTAATTTTTAACAAATCTAGGATTAAAGCTAGGAGAACAAGAAATTCATGGAAAACAAGAGACGACAGAGAACAATTACTAACCAGCTTTGCAACAATAATGCACGGTATGGGACAGCAGCAAGCTACTAATCCCCCTCTTTCTTTTCTCCCTTATTTTCCTTCTTTGCGTGAAGAAGACGGCGGCTAGTGTTACTAGGCATGAGCGAAGGGTGCACTGCCACCGTTCAAGAAAGAGGGAAGGAAACGAAGAAAAAATACAGCAAGAACAGTCCATCTCGATAACTGTGTAGCCCTCGCGGCTACCGTAGCTTGTTTTCCCTATAGATTTTGCGACAAACGTAGCTCCATGATCTAAATTACGATCAATGTTTATAAGTACTCAAATGGATCAATCCATTCGACAATCTCTATGCATGTGTGGCCTCCAATCCATCTGATTTATATATAAAAAAAGTCAACTTTTGGACCCACTTTAAATTGCCCCGTCAACCTTTAACAAAAACTAAATAATCAATAATGTAATTTTTTATGTATTCTTGGGTGTTACACCACACACTAGTATTATGAGATCTTCTTTGGGAAAAAGATACATCTTAGAAATTCTCACAAAAACAGTAACATCTAGTCATCAATTCGGTATACTATTATCACCATTTAAAAAAGTCATTGGATGTGTGTATTCTATTTTATAATGTTGATGTTACGAGGTTGAGGAATGGATGAATAAGGGATTTGTTAAATTCTAGATGCCTGAATTTTAATTTTATTTCAGGTGACGATTATTACATATATTTTATACTAAAATTACAGTTTTAGTTTGTTACAATTTCTCTAGACACAATCTACACTTTTTTTTGTTCCAAGAATAAGAAACCTATTAGACAAAATCACAAATCTGATAAAATCTTATATATGTTGGCACAAAGAAATTTAACAATTCACAATTATTTCTATAGTCAGACAAGAACAAAAATTTAATATGTTATGACACAAAGACGAACAACAAATCATAAATGAATTATTTCACAAGTGACAATTTTCTTGTACTAATTGGTAATACAAGAGTGTTGGCTAAAATTATTTTAAAAATTAGGCACCTGAAATATAGGAGAAGTGGATGAATAGATACCCACATTATGATTTTGTGTTAAACTAGTAAAGCATGAATCTATATTTAAAGTATCCACCTATGCCATTAGGAAACATGATAGTATCCACATATTGTTATGATAGATAATCTATGCAAAACTATAAATTTGAGTCTTGAAAATAATAAAAAACATATTTAATCTCTAATATTTCATAAGCAAATAACTTAAATAAAAGGAATTGTAGAATGAGTACCATTTTTTTTAAAAAAATGTTATCTATCAGTTGGGGGTTCGTTCTATTTGGAGTTGTTTGAATATTTTAGTTCCATTCATGTTCTTAGTGTTCCAACAAAAGCAATAAAACATTAAAAATAGAAACAAATAAGTTCCAAATAAATTTAAATAGATCATCAACAAATAGCTAATATTTTTTCAAAATACTTGTTTCACATTTATCAGATTTATAAAAGTTAGTTATGATCCAGATTAAATCGCCTTTGAAAATAGCTAGATGACAAAATTTGATCGGTTTTAATGGTTAGAAGTCATACAGGACTGAATGTTCCATAGTTTAGTACTTTATTCACTTTAACCATTGGAGGGCACCTAGTATCTGTGTTTTCCAACAATTTCTATGACAATTTTTTGTAATCTTGATAAAATTCTTATTCTCTGATTATGTTTCTGGAATGTGTATTTCATCGGTTTACTTCACGTTTGTCACATGAGGTATTAGCCACACTAGTTCACCCTGCGGAAGCCTGCTAGCTTGCAATTAACACATGTAATGCATGCTTGTAAAGTGCGCTGTTTTACAATAGTTCAGGTTGTACATGTGCTAACAAAGTGTGCTTAGCTTGTTCTTGCGCTGGAGTGATGCAGTGACGATGTATGGGATACATAAAGGATCATGTCCTGTAGTACAATGTTACAACTACAAGCTTTTTGTTGGGGATTCCTTGTCCGTTTGTGTGTTGGGCA
This sequence comes from Microstegium vimineum, assembly GCA_022036555.1. Taxonomy (NCBI): domain Eukaryota; kingdom Viridiplantae; phylum Streptophyta; class Magnoliopsida; order Poales; family Poaceae; genus Microstegium; species Microstegium vimineum. The sequence goes on along the minus strand of CM039140.1, from coordinate 6,623,833 downwards.
AGAGATGCTCCTCCTCTTGTGCAAGTAAGGGAGTGGATTTCCAATGTGGCAAAGTACTACCGCATGATATAAAAGAAACTAATCAAACTGAAGGCCAATAGGTTCAGACAAGCTATAGCGAGTAGGAGCTATATATATATACCAATTTCCTCTCACGTTTATATATTACCCCTTTCTTCAGTTCCCGGCATGGTTCACAAGGTGGCCAAATTGTTTTCTGTTTTATATGATGTACTCAGTACATAGTTCTGAAAATAGATAACATTTTTCTGAAAAATGTACTGGTTTCTTGTTTATATCATTTGAAAAATTTTAGTTATGATTTTGGATAAACAATCTTTGAAAATATCTAGCCTTAATTTGTGAATTTTAACAGTTGGAGGGAGTCCAGCATCCAATTTTGTAATTTAGTACTTTACATATATTTTAACACTTGAAGGGAGTGTCCATCTTTTTGCTTCACATTTGTCACGTGAATTAGCCAGAATCTGCAAAAGCGAGCTCAGCAAATTCTCTTTGGGTTTCAGGACTTCTTACGGACTCTAGTGAAGAAGAAGAAAAGATGTTCAAGAAGAACCCAAATATGTATGCACGTGAAAATGCATTATATTGGCGCAGTCCATGGAGATTATAGCTGAAGGTGTTTCTAGCAGCACGCGTGCGAATTGCCTGAAGTCCTTAACAGTCAGCAAAATTCTCTAGGGGTCACAGCACACAGCACACAGAGCCAAAGATACCCACCGATCGATGTGGAGTGCAGGAGAACGTTTGGTCATGAAAGCTAGAACGCGGCTGAATCCGCCTAATCCTGAGGCTATGATGCTTGCATATATAAGGCTCGGACCCCTCCATTCTAAGCCAAGCAAAGCAGCAGGAGATACTCCAGTACAGCTCTGCACTACTTGTTCCACCTGAAGAACCAAGATTATCTCCATCAAAAGATAGATAGATATGGCGGCTGTGCCCTCTCAGAAGGCCATGGACATTGAAGAGGAGTACAACAGGACCCTGCGTTCACAATCCAATGTGCGCTTCCTGTCGAAGAAACAACGATCCAAGGAGATAGAAGCTCTTCTTGAGACTCAGGAGGAGATCATCATCTCTCCAGTGCTTCATAACATGATGGTGCACCGAAGAACATCTTTAGAGATTGAGCTCACAATGGCGGATTACTTCGACGCCAACACAGAGGCCTTAGAGATGTGCAGACAGCTCCTCCAGAATATCAAAGACGCCAAAACCAACTACCAATACATGGACCGCTTCCTCGCTAGCATCTCAGCTTCCCACACACTCGACTCCCCTTTGACAAGCAACGACCCTTTCTGCTCCACAACACGAAGCAACTTGAGGCCAATCCATGATAAGTACTCGTCCATACTTCAGAGAATCAGGTCGAGCCACAGGAGAGTAGGGAGGAAGATCAAGATGGTGAAAACCGTCAAGAAGCTCTCGCGTGCCTTGGTCGTCATGGCGGGCGGAGCGGCTGCTGCGGCTGCCTTCGGCACGGGGGCAGCACTGCTGTTCTTCGGCATCGTCCTCATCGGGACGGCGACAACAGGGGCGCTCAAGACGTGCCTTGGGACCAGGTCTAGTACAAAGAAGCCATCGAGCAAGACCATGTCGTCATTGCTGCAGCTGCAAGAGCAGCTCGACACAGCAGCGAAGGGCACCTACGTCCTTGGCCAGGACCTTGACACTGTCAACAATCTCGTGGCGCGGCTCTCTGATGCCATCGAGCAGGAGAACGTCATGGCGAGGTGGTGCGCGGAGAGAGCGTACGAGAGGAGCTCGGTGCAGGAAATGGCGAACGAGCTGAGGCGGAGCTGCTCCAGTTCCAGAAACTCACCGACGAGCTAGAGGAGCATGTGTGCCTGTTCCTTGCTACAATACATAGGGCTAGAAGGTTGGTGATCCAAGAGATCTCCAAGAAAGCTTGATAGGAAATGTACTCCTATTCTCTAAAACTTAGAGAGTATGTATTAGGACATAGAAAATTAAAAAATTATAAACTTTGACCATCAGCTAGTTAACATTTATGCCATATTTATATTTGGTTCCAGTGCAGGAGTTGGTCAACTTTTGCATCTAGACTAGAGTCACTCTCGAGGTGCTGCACCGGGTCAAAATACCACATGCCCTGGGCTCAAAGTTTTGATGATCTAGGAGACATGCAAGAAAGCATGACCCTCTGCGGTCTGAAACGTAGTGAGCATCATGTATTACATAACGTAAAAATGTGTAAATGGTATTTTCAGGGGGCAAAAACAATGTTTGTAAACAGTAAAAAAAATTAGGGACGCTTTATAAAGCTGACACTATGTGCGTGTTTCTGTTCCTTGCTACAATACATAGGAAATTATTGGAAATGAGTACGCGCGTGCACCTGTTCCTTGGTACAAGACATAAGGCTAGAATTTTGGTGATCCAAGGCGTCTCCAAGAAAACATGATAGGAAATGAGTACTCGGTACACATTCTCAAATATAGGTGGTATATGTTAGAAGATACTCCCTCCGTTTCAAATTATAATTCGTTTGACTTTTTGATCTCAAGTTTGACCACTCGTCTTATTCAAAAAATTTGTGCAAACATAGTCAAATTTAAGTCATTCTTGTAGACCATTTATTAAATAAGCAAGCCACAACAAAAGAAATGATATTTTGCACAAAATTTTGAATAAGACGAGTGGTCGAATTTGAGGTTGAAAAAAATCAAACGAACTATAATTTGAAATGGAGGGAGTAGAAAATTATCAAATATTGTAAACTTTTGACATCATCTAGTCAAATTATTGCAAACCATGATTTTTTTGGCAATTGGAATCACCATGCTAATTCTTATCAAGCCAGCAATTTTAGTCCATCTTTTAGGCCTTGTGCTCAGCAATTGATTTCGAAGTCAAAAGTTCGTCTAAAAATCAAAAAGAAATTGTAGAATGAGTACAGTTATTTTTTTTTCTAAAAATGTTATTTATCTGTTGGGGGTTCTGTTAGGAGTTATTTAAATCTTATTTTCCGTTCATGTTCTTAGTGTTCCAACACAAGCATTAAAACATTAGAAACAGAAACAAATAAGTTCCAAATAAATTTAAATAGATCATCAACAAATAGCTAATATTTTTCTAAAATAAGTTTTTCATGTTTATCTAATCTAGAAAAAATAGTTATGATCTAGATAGTAAATCACCTTTGAAAATAGCTAGATGACAAAATTGCTCGGTTTGAACAGTTATTAGAAGTCGTACAAGCCACAATAGTTCAGCCTGTTGAAGCCTGCTAGCTTGCAATCAACACATGTGATGCATGTTTGTAAACTGCGCTATTTTACTATAGTTCACGTTGTATATGTGCTAACATAGTGTGCTTAGCTCGCTCTTGCATTGGAGTGAGGCAGTGACGATGTATGGGAGATATAAAGGATCATATCTTGTAGTACAATGTTAGAACTACAAGCTTTCTGTTGGGGATTCCTTGTTCGTTTGTGTGTTGGGCAAGAGATGCTCCTCTTGTGCAAGCAAGAGAGTGGATTTCCAAATGTGGGAAAGTACTAGCTACCGCATGATATAAAAGAAACTAATAAACAAATTGAAGGCCAATAGGTTCCGACAAGCAACTAAGCGAGTAGGAGCTATATATACCAATTTCCTCTCACGTTTATATATTACCCCTTTCTTCAGTTCCCAGCATGGTTCACAAGGTGGGGCAAATGGTTTTCTGTTATATGATGTACATAGTTTTGGAATAGATCACAAATAAATAGATAACATATTTGCTAATGAAAAATGTACTTGTTTCTTGTTTATTTGATTTGAAATAATTTAGTTATGATTTTGGATACTATAAACCATCTTTAAAAATAGTTAGAGTCCTAATTTATCCATATCAACAGTTGGAGGGAGTCCAGCATCCAATTTCGTAATTTAGTACTTTACCTAGTTTAACACTTGCACGGTGTCCATCAGTTTGCTTCACATTTGTCACGTGAATTAGCCACAATCTGTAAACGGAGTGCAACAAATTCTCTTTGGGTTTCAGGAATTCTTACAGACTCTTGTGAAGAAGAAGAAAAGATGTTCGAGAACCCATCTACGTACGCACGTGAAAACGCATGATATTGGTGCAGGCCACGGCTATCAGAGCTGAAGCTGTTTCTAGTAGCACGCATATGAGTTAGCTGAACTGTCGCAAAATTCTCTTGGGGTTATATGGCGGCCAGGAAAAGACAGAGCCGAAGATACCCACCGATCGATGTGGAGTGCAGGAGAACGTTTGGTCATGAGAGCTAGAACGCGGCTGAATCCGCCTACCTGAGGCCATGATGCTTGCATATATAAGGCTTGGACGCCTCCATTCTAAGCCAAGCAAAGCAGCAGGAGATACTCCACGACAGCTCTGCACTACTTGCTCCTCCTGAAGAACCAAGGTTATCTCCATCCAAAGATAGACATATGGCGGCTGTGCGCTCTCAGAAGGCCATGGACATTGAAGAGGAGTACAACAGGACGCTGCGCTCACAATCCAATGTGCGCTTCCTGTCGAAGAAACAACGATCCAAGGAGATGGAAGCTCTTCTTGAGACTCAGGAGGACCTCATCATCTCTCCAGTGCTTCATAACATCATGGTGCACCGAAGAACATCTTCAGAGATTGAGCTCGCAATGGCGGATTACTTCCACGCCAGCACAGAGGCCTTAGTGACGTGCAGACAGCTCCTCCAGAATATCAAAGACGCCAAAACCAACTACCAATCCATGGACAGCTTCCTCGCTAGCATCTCAGCTTCCCATGCACTCGACATCCCTTTCACAAGAAGCAACCCTTTCTGCACCACAACACGAAGCAACTTGAGGCCGATCCACGACAAGTACTCCTGCATTCTTCAGAGCATCAGGTTGAGCCACAGGAGAGTAGGGAGGAAGCTCAAGATGGTGAAGTCTGTCAAGAAGCTCTCACGTGCCTTGGTCGTCATGGCGGGCGGAGCAGCTGCCGCTGCTGTCTTTGGCACAGGGGCTCCCCTGCTGTTCTTTGGCCTCGTCCTCATTGGGGCGGTGACCACAGGAGCGCTGAAGATGTGGCTTGCGACCAGGTCTAGTACAAAGAAGCCATCGAGCAAGACCATGTCATCATTGCTGCAGCTGCAGGAGCAGCTCGACAGAGCGGCGAAGGGCACCTACGTCCTTGGCCAGGACCTCGACACGGTCAGCAACCTTGTGGCGCGGCTCTTCGATGCCATCGAGCGGGAGAACGCCATGGTGAAGTGGTGTTTGGAGAGATCGGACGAGAGGAGCTCGGTGCTAGAGATGGCGAACGAGCTAAGGCGGAGCTGCTTGAGCTCCAGGAAACTCACCGATGAGCTGGAGGAGCATGTGTGCCTATTCCTTGCCACCATACATAGGGCTAGAAATTTGGTCATCCAAGAGGCCTCCAAGAAAGCATGATACGAAATATACTCCCTCCATTCTCAAATATAGAGTATATATTAGAACATACAAAAAATATCAAGTGTATTCGGTGCACAAAGAACGTATATATTAAATGATGTATATATATGATAGTTTAACACACAACTGAAATAAAGCTTCAGGTACGTACCTGACATCAGTAATATGGACGAATGAGGAGGTAGGAAAACGGCTGTACTTATGAAATCTGGCACAAAAACTAGTGGAGTGGAGATACTTATGCATGCACTCACACAAATATTAGCAGACAAGGACACTGCATTGCCGCCCATCATTTGACCTACAGATCGGGAAAAATAGCCAGTGATGTTGTTGACATATCAAAATGATGTTCCTTAAAAAAAAACATATCAAAATGATCTTATTAGCATAAAGTGATAGCACCACTCCCTAGCCCAAAGAAAACAATGAAATAAAATAGGATGCAGCTCAATTCTACAAAAACAGGATTTACAAGAGTGAAAATGAAATACAATGGTGCCAACTGTGATTTTCGTTAATTTATTGGTCTTCTTCGATATGTAAGATTGTTGAGCAATTGCAGCAAAACAAACTTAGTACACACCAAAATCCAAATGACATAACATGTCATTTCATTTTATGAGACGTTGCAATCACACAAAGAGCGTTTAAAAAACACTCTGCGAAGATATACCTGGTGGTAAAAGATAACTTGTACACAAAAAGAATAGTTGGAAGTTGTATTGAACATTGATACTGCATTACTTATCCCCAAGAAAGTAAAAGTGCATGCCTTTAAATATTAACTAACAGAACCACTCTTCCAGAAATAAACAGGACACTTTCATGGACAACATCCGACCCCAAACCAACAAATAGAAAACTCTAAGAAAAAAAGGCATACCAACAATTTCTCCAAGGTGCACTGAATTTAGTTGAGTCTTGTTTTTGTAAAGACGATTAACTGCACATCTTGATCTTACAAATTCCTTAGCAAGACACTGCCATGAAAAAGATATCATAACATCAATACTACACCAAACTGCTAGCCTTATTTTGACAGATAAGATCAGTGATGAAAATTGACATTGTAACTTGAAACCTGAAATGCGAAGAAACAGAACACACAGAAGTGCTGGTACGTTTGATAGCCAGAGCCAGACTAGCCGGGTATTCATGGCATACACATGGAGGCCAAAGGACGTGCATTGACCTCATGGGCATTACATCAAACACCTCCTGTACGCTACCGATGTTAACGTCGAGTCCGGTGTTGGAGGTGGGTGCTGCCGGGGATGTGAATGCTGGCGTAGATGGCCGAGATGCCCGTGGCCGCCGTCCCTTACGGCTTCACGGCTGTCGGTGCTCCCTTGCGTTCCGTGGCTTCGCTTGTATTGCCGCCGATAGCAACACGCGGCATGGTAGCGCGGACAGGAGGACGGCCGTGCCGTTGATGTCATTGCCGCACAAGAGCGTGTACGGCTGTGCCCCTGGAGGAAGCATGCACAACTGACGCAGATGTCGTGGTACCGGACAGGGCCTCCATGTGGGCATGTGGCCTTGGTAGACGGGATAAAAGGGTCGGCAGGGTAAGGACAGGGCCGGGCTGGGATGGGCGGCGGCGGCGGAGGGAGGTACGGCGGGCAACAGGGGTATGGCAGCGGTGTCGGCGGGGATAAGGCACGGTCAGGCGGCGGGCGTGGCAGGGGTGTGGCAGCGATGTCGGCGTGGGGAGGGGCTGGACGGCTGATCAGTGCAGCAGGGCGGGAGTCTATTTTTCTTTTCGTGAAAAAAAGAGATGGTGTGGACCTGTGGGGCGCCCAGGGATTATAGAATATTTTGACTTTTAAATTTGTGTGAATGCTGCCGGGAATTCCATCTCTTAAAAGTTATAGAATATTTTAACTTTTAAATTCGTGGTTTTTATTGTACATCTAAATATAAGATATGTTTAAATACAAAATAGATTTATATAACTAAAAATATCAAAATGTCTTATAATTTAAAATAGAAAGTGTACTAGATATTTCCCATAAGTTAAAAAGTTCAAAATCTCACTATAGTAAGACTCTAGCGTTTGACTTTCGAGAATTGTTTGATTTCGAGGTTCAAAAGCTCAAAAAAATCTAAACAAACATGCTCTAAATTATGATGAGCTTGATAAGAGATTATTATGATGTTGTTATTAAACTATTAAATCAATAGAGAAAACAAAAGATATATTTTAATAATATATTTATGATTGTCTTATTAAATTAATTTGTTTATATAGTGTTTCCATTTTGACAAACTCGACTTAAACAAAATAGATCCCCTTTAGAACATAGGAATTTCACAGGACTCATACATAAATTTAATAGAAATCAGTTTAATTTTACAAAACGACACATGGTGTAGAAAAAATGTGACAATGCAAAAGGGGCCTTAACCTAGGATCCCTAGAGATGCCACCTGGCATGAGCACGTCCCTAATGGAGCTCCCTTCTCCCATGGTGTAAACACCATTCTAGCATGGCTCCCTCTTCCCATGCATCCCTTTTCCAATGTTTTTACCTCCTCCTCCTCCTCGGCTCTTATACTATCTTGGCACGGCACCCCCCTCATCCCTCCACCATCGGCCTCCCTCCACTACGGGCACTACTACACCCCATACTGGAATGGTTACCCACACTAGGTGGTGTTGCTACACCACTATGTGCCCATACATGTGATTTATTAGTGGATTTGTTTGATTCAACTGATAGTAAATTGGTATTTAGAATTCATTAGGTTCAATTAAGAATCAATTTATGTATGATTTGTTTGGTCATTTTAATAGCCAATTTGTATGCAATGGGTGGAGTTAGCAAGGCTAGTGGTGGTGATGGCAACAGAGGAGAGAATTGATTATTTCCTATGTTTCATATTTATATATGAACTCAATGTTGGGGGTGAAGTATGTGATGTGATGAATAATGTTATTTAAATTTAATTTAAACTTAAACTAATGTATTTCAATATTCCTCCCTCTATTGCAAATTGTAAGTTGTTTTGGCTTTTTAGGCACTTAGCTTTTACTCTATATCTAGGCATAATATATATCTAGATATGTGACAAAAGTTATGTATCTACAAAAACCTGAACAACTTACAACTTGAAATGAAGGCCGAGAGTAGTTATTTGTATGAAGTAGTAACATTATTGGAGAAATGTATGTTAGGTGAAATAGATAAAGTAAACATAGATGATGAGAAATATAAAGAAGACAAAAAAATATATATGGGCCTTCATTTGAACACTATTCTTGGTGAAGTTTGGCCCAGAAAACTGGGCCTTAAAAGTAGAGGAAGCCTAGAAATCCCAAATAAGAACCCAATTTAGTGTCATTATTGGAGATACTCTAACATTAAAAAATATGTGTGATATCCTCAAACTCGTAGGTCCTTGTAATAAGGGTATTGAAATGGCAGACATTCATGGCGTGGAGCCATGGATGGCATGGAGACGGGTGGACAGGTGCATTGAAAACACCTAGAACCATGACTGGGCAGCCCATGGCTGACCACACGGACGGGAGGATGGGAGCTATGATGAACTACAGACTCCATAACAACCATGTATATGGACAATGATTACCGTAGTGGTGAAGATGGCCAGATTTGGATTCGCCTCCTATGGACATGCTACTACTGAAGGGACAAAGAACGACAACTTGATGCATGGTGAAGACTAAAAATAGTATGTAGATCTTCAAAGGCTAACCCCGGGAGTGGAGATGGATTCTCCTAGGGGAAGCACAACGGGAAGCGGGGGTGCTAAGGTATAATATTGAAGGGTATTATTTGAAAGTCCTTGTGTGATTTTGGTAATTGAGTGACAACTTAGGTGGACTAATATGTGTTTGAAGTGATGTATACATAGGAGATTAGTTCACAGGTGATTGTGTGATGAAGGAGCTTAATGCATATGAAACATGACATGGAGTCATGTGACCAAGGTGGAGAAGATCAAGATGAGGCTTGTCTTGATGGACCGGTTGCAAGTGTGAAGGGCAAGCGGGTGATGCTTGGCGCTGATGGACCAAGGCAACGGTGAAGAGCAAGTGAGGTCAAGATCGATATGGAGTGGATCATATCATTTGACAAGTGTTTGGTGCATGTGTTGCATCAACATTGGAGATGGAGATGAAGATGGAATGAAATGCGCAAGGCAAAGGTATAATCATAGGGCATTTCATTTCACCGGTCATTGGTGTGTAGAGAAGTATATGACCGGGTTTAGGATAGATAGCCGTACTATCAAGAGGGGTAAACTTGTTTGCATATCGGTTATCTAGTGCCACTTGGATCGATCTAACTTTGCGATGCATTAGGATCGAGTGGAGTGGTAAGAGCAAGTGAAAAATGCTTTGAAAATGATTGTGAAAATGCTAACACACATGCACAAGGTGGTGAACACATTTGTGTTGACACATGTAAAGCAAAGGAGGAAGTGGCAGCTCGGTTTGGCTCGGGAGAAAGCTCCGGACGCTGGGGGTAGCTGTGTCCGGACTATAGCGTGAGCGTCCAAAAGCTAACCCTAACTGAGTAGCGCGCGACACAGCGAGTCCGGACGCCGTTGTTAGTCTGAACGGGGCACTTCGGATGCGCGTCCGAAGGTTTGGCCCTCTATGGACCGGATCTGTGTTGGGTCCGGACGCAGGGTGGTGTCCGGACACCAAAGTTCGGACGGTGTCCGGGTGTGAAGCGGCTCTCGGGGAGCTTTCCGCTCACGTCCGGACGCGGGCGAGCGTTGGTCCGGATGGGCATCCGGACGTGTCCAGAGACGCATGGCAGCGATCGACGCAGGGCACCAACGATCGGTTCAAACGGACAGGATGTCCGGACGCGCAGTGCATGATCCGGACCCCAGTGAAAAGTGCGTCCGGACCCTCTGCAGAAAGCGTGAGAAGAGGAGGAAATGACTAGTTTCGATGGGAAGACTATTTATAGCCCTTGGCCGGCCCTTGGGGCCGGCTGAGCACCTTGGGTATGTGTTGCCCTTAGTGTGCTTGGTGAAGGAGCCCTCTAACTCACTTGTGCAAGCAATAGTATGATTTGTTTGCGAGTGAGTGATATCTAGTGCGTTGCTTTGAGAGATAGCTTCGTGTGGCACTAGGTGATCGTGTTGCAAGCCGGTGGTGCCTCCTACTCTTGGAGATTTCCACCTCCTAGATGGCTTGGTGATCGTGGCTCCGTCAAAGCACGCAAGAAGCTTGTGCGTGGCTCTGGAGAAGAGCTTGTGAGGGGTGTTATGCTCACCCCGCGGGAGATCGCGAAGAGCAACTTTAGTTGAGCGTGTCATTGAGTGCCCTCATCTTGCGTTAGTTGTGCGGCACTCGATTACGGGTTTGGCGTGTGATGTCAATTAGCGCGTGAACCTCCAAGTGAGTGAGCCAACACAACAGGGACTAGCTTGGTGGCAACCAAGTGAACCTCGGGAGAAAAATCACCGCGTCAACCTTGTACATCTTCTCGGCAGTTTTCATTCTCCAAATCACTAGCTTGTATTTACTTTCATATACTTGTGCTAGTGGTTTCTTGTTGCTCTTGTAACTAGTTTTAGCTTGTGTGGCTTGCCTAGTTACCTTCTAGCTTGTGTAGCTTAGAAGTAGCTCTTGAGTGGCTTATTAGTTTGTGTAGCTAAGTAAGTTGAGCTCTCTAGTTGACTTGTGTAGTCTTGCTAGAGAGCATTGCTAGTGAGCTTAGGTGCTTTGTGCTTTGCTTACTAGTATGTGTAGGAGATCCCTTTGTACTTAGAGTACTAGTTGCTTATGTTTGTGTGACCTTGCAACCTAGACTTGTTTAGGTGAGCTTCCTAGATTTGCACCTTAGTGAGCCTAATTAGGATCTTTTGCTAGGTGCTAAAGTTATAGATAGAGGGGTGTAGTCTTGGCTAGACCGATAGTTTTAATTCCGCATTTGTTTCGGTTTTCCGCTGCGCGTAAGTTTTTAGAAAAGACTATTCACCCCCCTCTAGTCCGCCATCTTGACCCTACACATGGTATCAGAGCTTGGTCTCTCATTTGTGGTCTTTACCGACCCGAGAGGATGGCGACTTATGGGCTAGATGTTGATTGTCCATACATTTTTTATGGCACACACTTTGCACAGTGGAAAAATTGGATGATATGCAATTTCAAATTTATTTGCCCTCAAATATGGTGGATCGTAGATGTAGGCTTTTCTCATGTGTGGGATGAAGAGAACCTAACCCATGCACAAGAGAAATGCCTAGATCTCGAGATCCAAGCTACTAACATCATGTATAGATCTTTGACTAAATGCATATTTGGAGAGATCATGGACATGAAGATACCTCATGAGATTTGGTCCTATCTCATTGAAAAATATGGGACGATCTCAAGTGATGGTGATGAGTTAGTGGCGCATAAGGATGTTGAGCATGACCACAACTTGGTGATTGTGGAAGATTGCTCCACCTCATGGTCAAGTGATGATGATGAAAGATCAACTACAAGCACGCTTGACAAGATTGATGATGGTGCCACAAGTGTTGCAAATGATGATGCTACTCCATGCACACTTGGTGGTGACAAAGATGGTTTGTGCTCGGTTGATGATGATGCTACTACAAGCTCTCCCACATCACCACATTGCTCTATGTCACAAGGTGACACAAAGGTATTAAATAGCAATGTTGTTGATCATGTTGATTCATATGATGAGCTTGTAACTAAACTTGCTAGCATGACCATGTCTTTAGTGAATGAGAAAACTAATACCTTGTCTTTGGAAAAAGAAATCTCTTCACTAAAGAAAACTTGTGAACAACAAAATAACATAATTCACACTTCTATATGTTCACAAAAAGAGCTTAATGTGACTCATAAGGAACTTGTTGATTCTCATGAAGAATTAATCGAAATGCATGCTTCTCTAATCAAAGCTTCAACAAAGAAAATCTCAACTTTAAAAGATTCATGTGAAGAACATAAGCGCTTACTTGATGTTCTTAAATCTTCACATGAAGAACTAAAGCTAGATCATGAGCAACTTCATGTATCTCATGAGGCTTTGGTTCACAAACATGGTGATCTAATAAATGAGTTGATGGATCTTAAAAATAATGAGAGCTCATCACATGGGTCAAATGATCAATCACATATTGTTACTAACCCTTGTGATGTAGGCAAGAAGCATGTATCCACCTCTTGTGATGATTTACTTGATATGCCTTGTTCTTCAAATATAGATGCTTGTTCTACTTCTATGTCTTGTGAGACTAACCTTTTGAAGGAGAACAATGAGCTTAAAAGTGAATTGAAGAACATGAGCAACAAGCTAGAGAGGTGCTACAACTCTAAAGTCACCTTTGAGCAAATGTTGACAAACAAGAGAAGCTATGGTGACAAGAGTGGAATCGGTTTCCATAAGGGCAAGGGCAAGAAAGTGAAGAAGCAAGACCAAAAGAAGCTATCTCATTTCATGTGCTTCAAGTGCCATGGGATGAGACATCTTGCAAATGCTTGTCCAACCAAGATTGCTCAAGCTAAGCCACAAGTCAAGCCCCAAGTGCAATACAAGATCAATCATCAAGATAATGATTTAGGAATGACAAAGAAGAAGAAGACAAGAAGAGGTGGCAAAGCTAGAGCAAGGCATCCAACTCCTATTCATGATGCCAACAAGATGATGATGAGCAAAGATCAAGAGAAGAATCATTTGGCTCACATCAAGTGCTTCAAGTGTGAAGACATGGGACACTTTGACTCAAAGTGTCCTACCAAGCTTGAGATGAAGATTCAAGCAAAAGAGAAAAGGCAAGACAATGAGAAGCACAACATGAGCAAGGAAGAAAATTCTCAAGCAAAGAGAGTGTGCTACTCATGTCGGGAAAGGGGACACATGGCTCATTCATGTCTCCTAGGTATGACTTCTAAGCCTATTTCAATTGATAATGATGATATGCTTAGAAAGGATAGTAATGGTACCTCTATGGTTGCTATTGCAAAACATCTCGCTATCCATACTAAGGCATTGCCTAAGTATGTTGCACCTAACTTGAGAGGACCCAAACTAGTTTGGGTACCATCAACAAATGGATGAATGTGTGTAGGTACCATTGGCATTGGAGGCTTGATTCAATATGTTTCATATTGTCCATCATATGATTGAGTCAAGTAGTGAAGCTTAATGCATATCTTATACTAATGTCAAGTCAAAAAGATGAAGTCCAAGTGCTACAACATACAAGTGCATGATCAAGTTGTGGTAGCTTATGGATGATTTGAAGGCTTGCAAATAATTTAGTTGAACGCTTGCAATGGATTGATCATGATCTATTAAGGTATATTTCTTGTTGATCAAGTTCATTTTGGTGTGTATAAGTTGTTTCGATTGGATATACACAAAGTGCATAAGAGTTGTTTGAATTGGATATATGTATGCACTAGTTGCTTGCTATAAATTATTTGAATGGATTAAATGATTAGTGATCAAATTTGAGTTGGGTTGAATGGATATGATCTAGAGACTACTCTTAGTAAGTGGATTGAATAGATATATGTCTCTTGAAAGTGTTCAAACAAGTTGATATCATGTTTGGTTCAATTTGAAGAAGCTTAGCTCATTTTGCTCAAATCTGTCATTTAGTCAAAATCTAAGCTAGCTGTGATCATAGCCATGTTTAAGAGTCCAAATCTATTTGGATTGGTTTGAAATTTTATATGCATGCTCTACACTTTTGGTATTAGTTGCTGTGCAAATTTCATGGGTATTGGATAAGGGATACTTTGATTTTGGAATGGATCTCGTCTACACCTGTGTAGCAGTTTTCAGCATGTACCTAGGTGGAAAGATGTGAAATCTGGTAGCAATCTAGAAGTTAAATGAAGCTCAAATTTTTATGGCTACTAGATGACTTAGTGAATCACATCTCCACCAAATTTTATGATCATTGGATATGTACTTTGGGATTTATGATATATTCTATGAAGAGTACAGAATCTTCCAGAAAAGTGACATTTATTGGATTGATCTAGACTCACTTAGATTGAAAGGTCCTCATGTTGGAATCATGTGTATAAATGATTGAGGCACCTATGTTTGATTTTGGTTTGAGCTAGAAGCATTACTAGCAATGAGTATAAGGTCATTTGATTGTGGAATGTATTTGGCACACTTTTGGTACTCAAGATGAAGATCAAGATCAAACTCAAGAAGAAGATAAAGTTTAAGTTCTAGTGGTAATTGGAGATCATTGGATAGAAAGAAAAAGACTTAAACAAGATAGTTTGAACTCATATTGGATTCATGTTCATTCATCAAATGGAGTTCAACATTTGAATCAATCAAACAAAGTTATCTTCAAGTGAGTATGAAGGATGATTCTTAGAGATAGGTCACTTCTCCCTAAGTGTAGGGGCTTGCCACAGTTGTGTAGGTAAAACCAAGTGTGGTACTTGGAACTCTAACATGGAAGTGGTGATCTAGGGATCATTTAGAAGCTTAGTTGAAGAAATCAATAGGATTAATTAAAAGAAAGCAAGCAACACCCAAAAGAGAGAGATTCATGTTCTTTCAAGTAATATCATGATTTATAAGTGGTACATCATTTGGTACTCTCTCATGCAAGCAAAGATCAAGAAAGAAGCAAGTCAACCACAACAAGAAAGTGCACTTGATTGTTAGTGGGACTCAAGTTCATATGGGTGAAGATTGGTATTCAAATTAGTATTCATTTGTCTTCACCATGCTCTTAAATAGACTTCATATTGCTAATTAGAGATGAAATCTATATGACTATCCTCTACTCCAACATAGCAAAGGTGAAATTGTTTGACATATGCATACATTATTGCTTAGGACATATTTAGTGCATATAGTCATACATAGTGATCATTCATTGAAAATCAAATGAATTTTATACTTATAGCCTACCACTATAGCTTGATTGAGTTGTTTGATCTAGTGGTAGTATATGAGTTTGTTCATGAGCTAGTAAACCCATGTACTTGATCTATTCATGGATTGTATAAGTGACAAGTACAACCTCTATAAGATAACCGCTTAATGTGTGTGAACAAGCTTAGAGAGAGTTTAAACCGGACTTGAAAGCTTATGCTATTCATTTTAGTTCAAGTCCAACATAGAAGCTCATGAAGATGAATCTAGTTCAAGCACAAGACAACAATGCAAATGGATATCAAGATGCAACTTACAAGTGGTATCTAGACTTATGCCAATCTTTCAAATAGTATCAACTTTCATATTAGTTCTAGCATACATGTGATATTCCACATCTAGTTGATTCAAGCAATATACTTCATGTGGTATCTCACTAGTGATATCCTACAAGTTTACAAGTGATCCTCAACCTTAAGCGATCAAATCATAGTTCTCTTGCTTGGAAAGCTTATTTGGATGATAATTGCTTTGACCAAAGGGGAGTTGCCCCACTCAATGGTATAATGGTCAATGATCTTTCATGAAGATTCATTCCAATACATGTGTGTTAGTGTCCATAAAAAATAAAAGGATACAAGTATCAATCATCTACCCTAGTACGACCTTTGTATCAATAGAGAAGCATACCTTTAATGGAAATTGATGACAAAGGGGGAGAGATTAGTGAACAAAGATATATTAATGGATATCACTAACGAAAGAGACATGGATATGGACATAAGGGAACAAGATCAAAGGATCAAAGTCTTGAACTAAGTGATGCACACAAGTAGGGGGAGCAAGCTCATGAACTTGATTGATTGCATTTGATATGTGCATATTCATGTGCTTGCTTGCATATTGCATAAGTATTATCTTTATATGCATGCTTGTGTGGTGTATGCTAGTTATAGGATTTGAATGATGATTTGATAAACTAGCATGCATAGGTTGGTAAGCTAGATATTTTTGTTCCTACTCGTGGTATCTAGAAACCTTGCTTCTAATGTTGATCTCACGAGGTTTCTAGTGTTTTTGAGGATATCTAGCTAACCATGGTGCTAAGGATGGACTTCAAAAGTGCAACTACATGGGTATCTTCAAAGGTTTATCCTATATCCCTTAGCATCACTTAGTAGTTCTAGCACTCCCATAATTTCATATTCATGCATGTGTGCAAAGCTTAATTTGAAATTTTGTGAGCACACATGTAGGGGGAGCTATCACTACCAAGTTGGACTTTGTGACATTTATCTAAATCTTGTTATAGAGCTTAAATGTTGGATAAATGGCATAATGTCCAAAGATGATCTTAATTTCCATATCATTGTAGAGTTGTCATCAATTACCAAAAAGGGGGAGATTGAAAGTCCTTGTGTGATTTTGGTAATTGAGTGACAACTTAGGTGGACTAATATGTGTTTGAAGTGATGTATACACAGGATATTAGTTCACAGGTGATTGTGTGATGAAGGAGCTTAATGCATATGAAACATGACATGGAGTCATGTGACCAAGGTGGAGAAGATCAAGATGAGGCTTGTCTTGATGGACCGGTTGCAAGTGTGAAAGGCAAGCGGGTGATTCTTGGCGTCGATGGACCAAGGCAACGGTGAAGAGCAAGTGAGGTCAAGATCGATGAACCAATACGGTCATGTGATGATATGGAGTGGATCATATCATTTGACAAGTGTTTGGTGCATGTGTTGCATCAACATTGGAGATGGAGATGAAGATGGAATGAAATGCGCAAGGCAAAGGTATAACCATAGGGCATTTCATTTCACCGGTCATTGGTGTGTAGAGAAGTATATGACCGAGTTTAGGATAGATAGCCGTACTATCAAGAGGGGCAAACTTGTTTGCATATCGGTTATCTAGTGCCACTTGGATCGATCTAACTTTGCGATGCATTAGGATCGAGTGGCGTGGTAAGAGCAAGTGAAAAATGCTTTGAAAATGATTGAGAAAATGCTAACACACATGCACAAGGTGGTGAACACATTTGTGTTGGCATGTAAAGTAAAGGAAGAAGTGGCAGCTCAGTTTGGCTCGGGAGCGAGCTCCGGATGCTGGTCCGGACGTTGGGGTAGCTGTGTCCGGACTATAGCATGAGCATCCGGAAGCTAACCCTAACTGAGCAGCGCGCGGCACAGCGAGTCTAGACGCCGTTGTTAGTCCGGACGGGGCACTTCGGACGTGCGTCCGGAGGTTTGGCCCTCTCTGGACCGGCTCTGTGTTGGGTCCGGACGCAGGGTGGTGTCCGGACAGGGTCTGGGTGTGAAGCGGCTCTCGAGGAGCTCTCTGCTCACGTCCGGATGCGGGCGAGCGTTGGTCCGGATGGACATCCAGACGCGTCCGGAGACGCGTGGCAGCGATCGGCGCAGGGCGCCAACGGTCGGATCAAATGGACAGGAGGTCTGGACGCACGGTGCATGATCCAGAACCCAGTGAAAAGTGCGTTCGGGCCCTCTGCAGAAAGCGTGGAGAAGAGGAGGAAACGACTAGTTTTGATGGGAAGGCTATTTATAGCCCTTGGCCGGCCCTTGGGGCCGGCTGAGCACCTTGGGTATGTGTTGCCCTTAGTGTGCTTGGTGAAGGAGCCCTCTAACTCACTTGTGCAAGCAATAGTGTGATTCGTTTGCGAGTGAGTGATATCTAGTGCGTTGCTTTGAGAGATAGCTTCGTGTGGCACTAGGTGATCGTGTTGCAAGCCGGTGGTGCTTGTTACTCTTGGAGGTTGCCACCTCCTAGACGGCTTGGTGATCGTGGCTCTGTCGAAGCACGCAAGAAGCTTGTGTGTGGCTCCGGAGAAGAGCTTGTGAGTGGTGTTGTGCTCGCCCCGCGGGAGATCGCGAAGAGCAACTTTAGTTGAGCGTGTCATTGAGTGCCCTCATCTTGCGTTGGTTGTGTGGCACCCGATTGCGGGTTTGGCATGTGATGTCAATTAGCCCGTGAACCTCCAAGTGAGTGAGCTAATACAACGGGGACTAGCTTGGTGGCAACCAAGTGAACCTCGGGAGAAAAATCACCGCGTCAACCTTGTACATCTTCTCGGTGGTTTGCATTCTCCAAATCACTAGCTTGTATTTACTTTCATATACTTGTGCTAGTGGTTTCTTGTTGCTCTTGTAACTAGTTTTAGCTTGTGTGGCTTGCCTAGTTACCTTCTAGCTTGTGTAGCTTAGAAGTAGCTCTTGAGTGGCTTATTAGCTTGTGTAGCCTTGTAAGTCACATTGCTTAGTTTGTGTAGCTAAGTAAGTTGATCACTCTAGTTGACTTGTGTAGTCTTGCTAGAGAGCATTGCTAGTGAGCTTAGGTGATTTGTGCTTTGCTTACTAGTATGTGTAGGAGATCCCTTTGTGCTTAGAGTACTAGTTGCTTAGGTTTGTGTGACCTTACAACCTAGACTTGTTTAGGTGAGCTTCCTAGCTTTGCACCTTAGTGAGCCTAATTAGGATCTTTTGCTAGGTGCTAAAGTTATAGATAGAGGGGTGTAGTCTTGGCTAGACCGATAGTTTTAATTCCGCATTTGTTTCGGTTTTCCGCTGCGCGTAAGTTTTTAGAAAAGACTATTCACCCCCCCCTCTAGTCTGCCATCTCGACCCTACATTATTGTAGTCTTATTTTCCTAGTCTAGAGTTTCACTCTTGTGCCTCCCATGTACTCTATATCTATTTTCTATTGGGCCTCAATACTATTATCGAATTCTTTTATTCGTAACAGTTGTGATGTGGGCACGTATGTTAGCATAGCAAATGTATTGAGGGTGAGTGTAGAAATTGCCAGTGGAGCAACAAAGGCGAGCACCAAAGGATGCAAAGCTAGGGCGGCGAGATGTGATTTGGAGATGGAACCTTCCTTTTTGCACTAATTGGGGCAAGTGTGAATGATTCCAGGAGGTGTGGGGTAGGGAGATTGTCGTGGGTGCCAGGGAGACATCGGTCAGGGAGGCATGGGTCCGCCAATGAAAGCACTAATTGGGGTAAGTGTGAATGATTGTAGGAGGTGGGTGCTAGGGAAACATCGGTCAGAGAGAGAGGGAGAGAGATTTCTTGTTTTGGTTGTGCTAAAGGTTTAGTTTGCAAGAGTAATTCATTTGAAGAACGATTGTATTGTCAAAACTAGTCTTTTTAGAGGAATGCTATAATGCGTTCATCATTTCAATTGCATCCTGGTTGTGTTTAAGATTTTTTATGTTTCTTATCATTTCTTTTTTCTATGTTGGCATCGTAGGTATGTCAACCATGAAAAAGAAAAGGAAAAGAGGAAGAGAAATGGGAGTAGAGTCTGCATCTCTTGGAGAGCAGAGGGTTTTCACGCATCTATCACAAGGAGAGGAAAAAGGAAGGGAAGAGGGAGGAGGATCTGCCTCAAATGTGGACATGGAGAAAAAAAGAAAAAGAGAAAAAGAAGAGGAAAGGAGGAAGAGGAGGAGGTGGTGGAGAAAAGACCCCTCTGGTCCTCAACTCAATATCTACTAGTGGCTTCTCTAGGCATGCAATGAAGGTAATCATGCATGCCTCTAATTTCATTCACTAAAGGTGGAAGAGTGGTTTCAGATTTGGGTTTTATACAGCTTGAGGCAATCCAAATATTGAAGGAGCTAGAAAAGAAGGTTGTTGTGCTCTATACTGCCCAACATGAATGGGAAAATGATGGTATATATCTTGCTAGTTTTGTCTAGTAGTAACAAAGCTATTATCTCTCTTCCTTGTGAAGTATATTTATTTTATATTTATCTCTTGGTGACTACCAAGTATGTTAGTGGTATCTCTTGGTGATTGCAAAGTATGAATGCCCCTTTATCATTCCTGTGGTCTAGGAGATTTGGAAGCATTGGGATTCATGTGTGGTCGAATCAATACAGCCAAACCTTCAGTCGTTCATTCAGACAAAGGTGTTGGGATGGTGTTTCTTTAGGCCTTTGGTCAGGTCCTTTTAGGGTGTATTCTAGTGTGTGTTTCGAGAGGGGGTTGGGTTTTCTGCTTGACTCATTGTACATTTGTTTTCTCCTATATTAATAAAATGAACCAAAGCTCTCTTGCGTTGTTGGATCCATCTGTATAAGATACACTAGCTCTACCTACAATGAAGAGAGATAGGGAAGGAGATTTCTTCCTACAATGAAGAGAGATAGGGAAGGAGATTTCTTGTTTTGGTTGTACCAAAGGTTCAGTTTGCAAGAGTAATTCATTTGAAGAACCATTATATTGTCAAAACTAGTCTTTTTAGAGAAATGCTATAGTATGTTCATCATTTTAATTGCATCCTAGTTCTGTTTAAGATTTTTTATGTTTCTTATTGTTTCTTTTTTTTATTGGTGTCACACGTACGTCAACCATGAAGAAGAAAAGGAAAAGAGGAAGAGAAATGGAAGTAGAGTCTGCCTCTCCTAGAGAGTAGAGAGTTTTCACGCATCTATCACAACCAGTTATGAGTGAAAGGAAAGAGAGGGAGAGGAAAAGAGGAAGGGCAGAGGAGGAGTATCTTCCTCAAATGTGGACATGGAGAAAAAGAGAAAAAGAAGAGGAAAGGAGGAAGAGGAGGAGATGGAGAAAAGACCCCTCTGGACCTCAGCTTAATATCTACTAGTGCCTTCTCTGAGAAGGTAATGAAGGTAATCATGCATGCCTCTAATTTCATTCAGTAAAGGTGGAAGAGTGGTTTCAGATTTGTGTTTTTATACAGCTTGAGAAAATACAAAGATTGAAGGATCTAGAAAAGAATGTTGTTGTACTCTAGACTGCCTAGCATGAAGGGGAAAATGATGGTATAGATCTTGCTAGTTTTGCCTAGTAGTAACAAAGATATTATATCTCTTCCTCGTGAAGTATATTTATTTTATATTTATCTCTTAGTGACTAAAAAGTATGTTAGTGGTATCGGTCTGACTCCTCCTTAGCTCTCTACTCCTCTCTCACCTCTAATTTACAACTAGATGAACTAGAACTAGATGAACTAGAAGAACTAGACTAAACTAGAAGACATCTAGAAGGACCTCTACTTCTACTTGGATGGAGAGTTGAAATTCTAGCTTTTGATATGTAGATAGATAATGGTGCCTGGAGGGGTCCTTGGGAGCTGCTTATATAGGCCAGTGGGATGAGCTGTGGCCCTTGGATCAAACTGACCTTGACCAATGGTGGAGATGCATCCTAGGAGGCGGTGGAGGAAGCTTCTAGAAACTGAAGGCGAGGCTTAATCAAATCCGAGCTCACTAGGAGCCTAATCATTTTTGCCGGCGAGGTGCCCGTCATCGGCAATGGCGTCCGCCGTGTGGCCTCTATTCCCTGGCCGGTAGAACCCCTCTCCCCTCCATCCTTCTAATCTGAACCGCTTAGATTTGATCCAACGATCCAGAACAACCCATAGCCCTTCATAGGTGATCTTTCTAAAGAGCCCCTCACTTTTTCTTTAATGAACCCGCGGTCCAGCCTGAGGGAATAATCCGACCCTTTTTTATTTGTTTTAATTCAATAAAAGATCCAACTAATTATAGAATTGCCACTGGATTAAACAGCCAATAATTAGCTCGTTTTAGCTCCGTTTCGATCCGTTCCAGTTGTGTTAGCTTCGTAATTTCATAATATATCTAATGGTATAGTTTTCATCTATGTTAGACACTTTTGAAAATCAAGTTTAGATTAATCTCTTTTAATCAATTAATCTTGTATAGAAAATACTGTTAAATTCATATCTTATTCGTTTTAGATTTGATTCGAGTGAATTTCGTGTCTATGTGATCATAGTGATGTGTAGATATGTTTTATAACCTTTTCAAAACCTTTTTATTGCTTATTGTGTATTATTATAATTGGATCTATGTTTGCTTCGTGTATGATTGTTCGGATGACTTGTGTGGTGGTGTTGATCGAGTTTAGACGTTGAGGTTTTTGTAGCTGATCAAGAGTTCTTTGTTGAACACTAGGATCCTCAGGAGCTTTTGGATCAAGGCAAGTTTAACATGGGATTATCCTTATCACCTATTTACCTTAATCAATCTAGTCATATTGCATGTGTCTAATTTGATTCCTATTAGATCTATCATAGCTCTGTTATCCTTTTTCCTTGTCGCCAATGGGTTACTATGCATATGGATAGCTTTTCTATGCTTTACATAAAGGACCATGAATCGAATCTTGACTAATGGATATATGCAACGATGATTAAAACTTACTTTTATAGCAACATGGAATAGGACCCCACTATAGGGCAAAAGCTGGGATATTAATGCAACTATGAGTGCTATATGGATCTAGCTTTAGTCAAGTATGAAGTTCAGACTAGCATGCTTGTAGTTCGTGAAAGACACCTTTGCTGAGTTGGATGTGGGGTATAGCCTAGGGTGGTCACTAACTTGACGAGTGCCATCAAGGGGGTCACACATACCCCTTTGCATTGGGTTCGTAGGGTCTGCTACATGCTAGAAAGGATTTTAAAAGACTTCCTAGTATACCCTGCCTACTCACCATGGAAGTGATATGGGAAATTCCGGATCCGAGCATATGGGCAACACCGCTTGTGGGTAAAGTGCGTAACCTCTGCAGAGTGTAAAACTATCATGTAGCCGTGCTTACGATCACGAGCGGCCTGGAAAACTCACAGTGTTAGTTGATTATGTTGTTTAATTAATGAAGATGATTATTATTATATCATGTGGATATCAACTGGGTTAAGCATGACTTAAGCTAATTATGGTTAAAAATTGACCAACTTAAAAGCAACCGCAGTAAACTTGAGTCAAGCTTTTTGAGTTTCATAACCCTCTGTTATTCTTGCTAACTACTTTAAGTGTTCACCCTTGCTTTATCAACCTCATCAAATGGCTTTGAAGACTACCGTGAAGATTACTAGGCTAGTGGTCAACCAGTTGATGTCCCTGTGAAGTGGTGCCTCTTTGAGAGTTATCTTTATTTCACGCTGTTATTTGTATAAGACTATGTTTCGTTATGTAATAAGTACTCTATGATGGTACAATTTAAAGATTTGTCAGTTTATGTGTGTGATTGATCTCTGGGCGCACATAAGTTATCGCATTCAATTTTATCCTTAAATTGGGTGTGACATTATGACTAATGTGTGTTTTGTAGAGGCAATTTGAGTTAGGTCATAATGATGGTGATTGAATGGGCAACGAATGGATTTCATGCCCCCTAGCGATGGATATAATTTTGGATTTCAAAGGAAGGCGACAAGACTTAGAATGATCTAGGTCTGACTATTATTGTAGTTGGGAGACAGTAGATTAGGGTCTTTGTTTTTACCTTTGACCGTATTATTAAGGGGGGGGGGGGTTAGGATGTGTAGCTTGACTTAGGTAAGTCTCATGTAGTAGGTGTGGTGCACACTTGTCTAACATAGCCCTAAGTGACCTTAGGTTGGCTTAAGATCAGTTGGAACAACTCCCGTTTTCGTCAAAACTCGATTCAGAGTCATTTTGGGGGTTTAAGGGGCACCGGACGCGTTCAGTGTATGCTAAGGTGCCAGGGTTTGGCACCCGACCCTCCCCTAGAGGGGCACCGTAGCTTTCGGTTCTTTCAATGAGTGCTCGAGTGAGCACCGAACACAGGCACTGGACACTAGGTGCTCTCAAGGGTCGCATCCGGTGTGCAGCGTCCAATGAATTTCCAGTAAGGTTCTCGAGGCATCGGGCGTGTCCGGTGACTAGGCATCGGGCGCTCCCTAGCGTTCAGTGACTACTCTATCTAGTTCTAGAGAGTGCACAGTAGCACCGGACACGTCCAGTGTAGGGGCACCGGAGCAGCCGGTGCTCATTAAAAATGTAGACTCATAGCCGAATGGGTATGTTTGAGGTGGGGTATTTATACCCCTTTGCTTGCTTCTCTCTCTTGCCTTTGCTCATTCCATCAGCTGAGATACGCTTGGAGAGTGTGAGAGAGAGCAGGAGCCCTAGTGAGGAGTTGAGTTTCACTAATCCCTTGATTAGATCGCTCATTAGTGGTTGGAGAGAAATAAAAGTGCATCCACTCACCTCATGAGACTTGTGTGAGTCAAGTGAGAGTTCTAGCTTGTTACTCTTGGTGTTCGACAACACCTAGACAGTTTGGTGGCGATTGGGGCTTGAAGATCATCCGATGGAGATTATGGATGACTCAAGGTGCATTGTGATCGGTCGTGGGTGATTCACCGAGATAGAACAGCGAAGAATCAGCTCATAGAGAGCACTTGGTCCTTGCGCGGATCAAGGGGGAGTAATACCCTTGTGCAGGTGCTCCAACAAGGAATAGGGGGAGTGTCGACTCCTCAATACCTCAGGAAAATATTGACACATCAGTTCCTTCTCCTTTCTCCCTCTCTTGCAATTACTTTCATTGCTCATGTTTCATACTTGATCATGCTTGATTAGAATTGCATAGGGTGTTTGTTCTACTTTATTGCTTAGTTTCATTACTATAGCTTGTTTTTCACACTTGTAGGCACTAGGGGATAATTGGCTTTTAGAGTAGGTTTAATTCTTGCATAGAATTTTTTTAAAAAACCCTATTCACCCCTCCTCTCTTGGGCATCTTGATCCTTTCAATCAGCATACTTAATATCCATAAACTCTAATAAAACTTCATTGAGACTGACCTAAGGCTGGTCCAACTTTGTCAAATTTTGGCCTATTCATTCTGGATCCCAAAGCCATGCCATCGACAAACAAAGTGTACTCCTCTGTTCACTGCTATAATGGTGTACTTATTTTAGTGTTTTAAGTAGTAGTAAAACACTATCATTAGTTATAAGACATGAGAATTCTCGCTAAGAGATGTTTAGCAGGGACAACTTGTACCAAATTTTAAATATCAAAATACTAAGAGAACTCCACTTCACTAAAAAGAACTTTTACATTTTGGTAGTAGTTTTATATATATAGCGTTCCTCAAACCACTAATTTGTCCTAAAAGTCCCATATTGAAAGTGCAGGGGAATACTATTGCTAGGAACTTCTTAAAACAGTTTATAACTACATGTAAATTCACATTATTCGAGTATAGATCAAAACAACTCTCGATACAAAGAGAAAATGAAATAAAAAGGATGTATATATGCACACACACACACTTATGCAAGGCTTATTAATTTGTACTTGATACAAGATCGTCGAGGATCAAGAGTTCCTACGTGCAAATATCGATCGGTCGCCCAAATCAAGACCTGGCGCACACACGAGTTGAATTGCTGAAAGAACAAATCAAGCAAGCAGCCGCGACGATGATGTGCTGCTTCAGCTCACGCGCAGTCGATCAGTTGTGGCCATGCTTCTTGGCGTCCTTCTTCTCGTGGTGCTCGTGGAAGGCGAACCCAGCAGAGCCCACGGCGGCGACGGCGGCCACCTCCTCCTTGATCCGGTGGCCGTGCTCGTTCTCCGGGTCCTTCTTGGCCTTGTGCTTCTCATGCTGCAATCACATGCACAGGAACACATCACACATCGATGCATACCAGATCGATCAAGAGCTGAATCATATATGCATCCATCAGGCGAGATCAAAGAAGAAGTTGGATTTTGATCTCACCAGAGCATATGCGCCGGCGGCAATTGTGCCGAGCTCGCCGAGCTGCTCCATGTGCTTGTGGTGCTTCTCCTTCTTCTCGTAGTCGACCTCGCCGGAGCTCTCCTCCTCCTTGCGGTGGTGGAACAGGTGGTGGTGGTGCTTCTCCTCGGCCATGACTCGTCAAAAGCAAGATCAAGTGTTTCCCGGTGAACTTGTCAAGGGATCGAGCTAGAGACGACTTGTTGGGATGAAGAAACCGTGGTGCCAAATGGCCAGCATTTATAGGGGTGGAGCGGATGCTGCAATGGCAGGCCTGTCAAGTGCCAACTGTTATCGTTCGGTTTGGAGGGCATTTTAGGTAGCACACTTGCTATACTGTTCGTGTGAATTATTGGGTTGGAAATGTTTGAAGGAAGACTTTGAATTTATTATTAAATCCCCGTATTATAATGAGCACAACTTTTTCTAACCACTTTTAAGGGTCATTAGAAAATAAGATATTTGGTTAGGTGAAAAAGTGGTTTCAAAAATTATATTTTTAGTTTCTTATTAATATGTAAAACCTAAAAAAAAATTCCACTTGCTATCAAGACATACTTGGTGAATTATCTAATTACATATGAGTTTTACTTAAAACAAAGGTAAAGTGAACTATAATTTTAAACATAGAGACTAGAATATAGATGATTCGTACAACAATTATGCATGTCTAACCAGCTAGCATGTCGCCTAACCGCGTTATAATGAGCACAACATCGTCTAACCGCAAATATCTTTCTTATTTTCTATCAGTAAAAAAAATATAGGAAAGATTGAGAATAACTAAAAATATAAATTTTGGAACCAATAATGGAATAGCTAGTTTTTTTGTTTTAATGAACGAACGAATGGAGTAGTTGCGAGAGAGGTAAAAATACTTGACGAGTAAAAGGGTGTTAAGTAGTCTATGCCCCACAGGATAGAGACATGCATGTAGATATGGTTGGAATTCACATGGCCTGGCTTAACCGTGTTATTTTCCACGGAAACTTTAACAAGTACTCCCCTATCCCAAATTACAAGACATTGAAAGAATCTTGGAGGACCAAAGCATCTCAAGTTTAACCAATAATTATAGAGAAAATTATAAAGATTTATAATATCAAATAGTTATACTATAAAAATATAATTGATAAAAAATGTAATGATTCTTAATTAATATTATAGATGTTATTATATTGTCACATAAGTTTGGTTAAATTTAAGATACTTTATACTCTCTAAAATTCTTGTAATGTGTTATAATTTGGGATGAAGGAGGTAGTTGGATAGGAACGCGTTAACGATGGATGGATGGATCGATCTTGTGCTGGAATTGGAATTCAAAAGTCTATACGTGACCGCGCAGAGAAAATCGCGTTGCCGAGATCATCCAGAAGATGAGAGATGAAAGTTACGTGTTGACCATTATTAGCTTTATATGATAAGTATATATGAGATCTATATAATAGTCGACATTAGGGACGACAACGGGTTAAGTATTGATGGAGTTGGAGCTACTCCAGAGCCTCTCTATACCCTTCCCTATTAATAGCAATAGAGATTTTGATTAAAATTCATTCCAACAACTTTTTATTTAGATCACCAAAACTTATCATTCTCTCGGCTTCTTATTTTTCGCTAGCCACATTGCAAGATTGACTATATAGAGTGCACACAAGATATAGAAAAGTTAGGGCTTATTTGGAGAGTCGCCAATTAAAGAGACTATATTGGAGGGTATTTTCAACAAAATATCTATATTCCTATAAACATCTATGCAGAAAAATAAAAAACAGAAATATAACCAATTAACATGTGGGCGCCCTACATGTATGAGCCACGCCAGCATTCAGAGCGGGTTTAGACCTCATGGACAATTGATATTTTAAATATAGAGTGAGCTAGATGGCACCTCTTGCCACCACGTTGAACGATTGCCGATGAATTTTCCTCTTCTTATTGGACACAAATAGGAATACCCATGGGTAGAATTTTGGCACCCCTAGTCAGCATTGGATAAAAAAAGAGCAATAGTAGTACGTCTAACATTAACAATATCCCTAAGAATAGTCTAATAATTAACAATATATATTTTTGGTTACCTATGTTTGTTGAGTACAGTGCTCATCGATCATGCATGTGATTAATAAGTCAATGCGCGCAAGAGCAGGGCACTTGTTCCACAAGTGGGCGGTGGCCGGTGGCTGTTGATCGAGTTGGCGCCTGTCTAAATGCTCCTGCACCGGTTGAACGTCGCCGCCGCGCGCGCACCTCATCAGCTGGACGGCGACATATGTATGCATGTTTCTTAGGAGGTAAGGATTGCCTAGCTTGGTCGTGTGAGCCCGGCCGTGATGCAAATTAAGCGCGCAACCGTATATATGTACTGTACGTACCTGAGGGGAGGAGCGAGAACGACGACGTGCCAACTTGCCGGCCGACGATCCATATAGTCTCGCAATAATGGTTCTCCTTCACGTTCCCGCGAGGCAGGCCGTTGGTCCGTGCCAGATCGTCCAGGCAAGCTCGCCGTCGGCGGCCGGCCGGCCACATGGAACCGAGCGAGCTAGGCCGGTCGTCACTGCCGCGGGCCTTTGCATTGACCACGGGAGGTGTTCGCAGTCGCAGTTGGCACGTTCCAGCGTTGTCGGAGGCTGCCATTGGTCACTGAGATTATATTTGGAAAGCGGAAACTACGGTCCGGTAACGTGTCGGCCTGGGCCTCCATGGAACCAGGAAACGCATTTCGTGCTGGCCCGTGGCCCATCGTTTGTTCACCAAGTTGCATTTTTTTTTAAAAAAATAAAATTATATATATGTGCAAAAGTAATTGTCCCAAAAAGTTGGCAGAATTATACTCCCGTCGCCAATTGATATTGCCAGCTGAATTTCTCATGCCACCTTTTTGAACGTGGAATTTTCCTTTTCTAGAGTGTACCTTAAAAAACTTGGAATTTCTAGTAGAGTGTACCTTTTTTTTTCTACATGAACTCGGATGAAAGTATACTCCATCTGCCCTAATAAAATAACTGATATTTTAAGTTCCTTTAATTTAAGTCAAACTATTTTAAGTTTAACTAAGTTTATACTAATAGGTATCAGCCTTTATGACAAATATATATTAAGTATTATTAAAAGAGGTTATTGTGTTTTTACCCTTACTTTGAACCTCAATTGCATTTTTACCCTCGTTTTGTAAAAGCGAACACTGTTTACCCCTACTCTGTTAACAACAGCTAACAGGGTTAAAAGGGCTTGCCAAAGACAACTTTGCCCTTACTAAAATACTCTTACTTTTCTAAGTTCATTATAATTTTACCCCTATTTACTTAAAAAAATTGGCAGCGTCATTATATACGGAGCCAAATAGATATATATAATACCACATCCGTGGTTTGTACGAGCACGTAGCTGTACATGTACGGCCTTGAATGAGCGGAGTCCATTCCGTGGCCCTTAGGCGCAACTCGCCGTGCCGGATCCCGGCTACCACTACCAATCCAATGCCAGTATGCCACCTGATCCAACCCACGCGTGTGATTCCGGCCGGCCAAGTACACTGCAGTGGCGCAAAACGCGAACATCATGCGTACGAGCGTGTACAAGTGTGTGGATGGGAAGCCCGGCCCCCTCGAGTTCACGGACTCTGCCAAGGGGACCGGACCAGCAGCTCCAGCTCTGATGGCGCGTTCGTACGAGTGGGCTGCGCCTCCGACGATGGAGATGATGTACCAGCGGTGGTGCACCAATCTGGGGCTCGTCGAGGGCCTCTGACGCCATTGCTTGGAGTCAAGTTTAGTTCCCACATAATGCAAAGGCTTGTGGTGTACTTGTGTTCGCAGCAACCATATATCTTCGAGCAACTTTGTTGGTCGACCTCGTATCCCTGCGCTCGCCGCATGCACCAACAAGGCCGATCGCACGGCATATTCGTGGCAACACCACGCGTGGGAGGCAAAGCAGTGTGCGATGGCATGCATGCGCCGACACCACCACCAGCAAGGCCAATAGTGGTGCGTCATTCGCAGCACCACCAGCGCGAGGGAGGCGAGGCAGCCGGCGATGGCATGCGTGAACATGGTTCTATGGCTTCGAGGACGATTGGCGTGATGTGACATATAAAAAAAATATTAAATATCTATTTGGTCTCATATATATTTGTCTGTTGTGTTCGATTATATGTAACAATTAAGTTGTATAATGATGTTGTTAAAATTTTTTAGCAAACAAGGGTAAAATTATAATGAACTCAAAAAAGTAAGGGTATTTTTACAAGGAAAAAAATGTCCTTGGCAACCCCTTTTAACGTCGTTAGCTGTTGTTAACGGAGTAGGAGGTAAACTGAGTGTTCATTTTTACAAAGCGAGGGTAAAAATACAACAAGACAAAAAGCAAGCGTAAAATCACAATTAAGATTCAAAGTAAGGGTAGAAACACAATAGCCCCTTACTAAAATTATCACAAATTACACATGGACTTCGGACAGCAGAGCACCGGCAAACGGCTGGCAGTAGGCTAGGTGGCAAGCAGGGAGATATGGCAGCGAGCTTAGCAGTTGGCATGCTAGGTACTCCCTCCATACTCAAAAAGGTTGTCGTTTAGGATAAGGTTTTTAGTCAAATATTTGGAATATAAACCATGAATAACTTTTAATTTGTTGAGTTTGAAAATGTAAAAATCATATCAATAGATTTGTCTTTAAAATACTTTCATAAAAAATATACATTATTATATTTCAATAAATATTTTTTAAAAAATAAGTAGTCAAAGTTAAACTTCGGAGACCGTGTCGTTTTCTAAAACGACAACCATTTTAAGTATGGAGGGAGTATCTAGCTATGCCTAATGCCTGTGAGGTGGATTTTTTTTTCTGATTTAGCCCACCTTAGCTATCTCTCTGATTAATTTAGAGAGAGCACAATATTTAGACGTAGGGGACTAGGGGTGGATCTAGCGGTAGGACGGGCGGGGCTCAAACTCTTATGATGATAATGATAAAAGGAGCGAGGTCCTCCATGAGCATCTCGTAACACTGAAGAGGCTTCAGAGGTTAAAGATGACATGAATTTCTGGATCTGCTACTATACATGCGCATACAAAGGCACACTCCTATGCTGCTTCTAAAGTTTACTTTTGCTTCTACTATTCATTCTGAATTTGTTTTATAGGATTTAGCAACAAACTGAACTAAAAAAAATTACTGGAACAAACAAACATCATGCATATCTCGGTTTTTTCTATATATTTCCTCCTCTAATAGAAAGTTAG
The DNA here is from genome assembly GCA_022036555.1 of Microstegium vimineum. Classification (NCBI taxonomy): domain Eukaryota; kingdom Viridiplantae; phylum Streptophyta; class Magnoliopsida; order Poales; family Poaceae; genus Microstegium; species Microstegium vimineum. Next base: position 6,592,695 of record CM039140.1, on the reverse strand, counting down.
AAAAAAAAACTTTTGTTCATCGAAGCTTCCACGAACTCGAACACATCCAGTTACACAATGCTCACACGTAAGAATGTACGGTTGTTTGTTTCAAAAACAAAACACTCAAGAATTAAAAAAGTGTTTTAATTGGGACAACGAAGAAATTTTTTATTCCAAAGTCTTGATAAAAAGTCAAGTGAAAATTAAAACAGTTACATATATACCACATATAGGAGTAAAACACAACTTAATTATTAGGCAAATGCACGTGCAGGCACACCGTAACCACCAAAGAAACACACACTACGTACTCTCCACAGTCCACACACAGACAGCTGAAAGGAACTACACAGTGATACCCGGCACATCATCATACGTACATGATACATATATAGACGGACACACACTGAGCCGTACTCTCGAAATCCCCGGTTCTCTTTTATTCGCCTGCTGCTGCATATATGCATGCTGCTTCTTCTTGGCCTTCGTCATCAGCCGAAGAAGTGGTGCTTCTTCTTCCCCTCGCCGCGGCGGGAGCGGGACTCCTCCTCCTCCTCCTCGGCGTCGTCCGCCGCGTCCTTGGCCTCCTCCTTGTCGTGGTGCTCGTGGAACGCGTAGCCACCACTGCCGAGTGCCGCCACCGCCGCCACGCCTTCCTCGATCTTGTGCCGCTGCGCGTGCTCCGGGTCCTTCTTCGCCTCGTGTCTCTCGTACTGCACAACAACCATGCATGGTCGTCACAAGTTGTCAATCAATAATATGAATGGAGAAGGTGACATTCTTCAGAAGCAAAGTTGTCAATAGTTACCATGGCGAAGGCGCCGGCAGCGAGGGCGCCCATCTCGCCGAGGTGCTCCTTGTGCTTGTGCTCTTTCGCCTCCTTCCTGTACTTCTCCGAGTCGTCCTCGTCCCGAGAGGAACTGTACTCGCCGTCGTCGTCCGCGCCACCGGACTGCTTGCCGGTGCCGTACCCGCCACCGCCGCCGGTGTACGCGTCGTCGTCGCCACCAGAGGGCTTGCTGTTGTACCCGCCGCCGGTACCACGGCCGTATTCGTCGTCGTTGGTGCCCGATTTCTTGTACCCACCGTCGTAGTCGTCCTCGCCGTCGTTGCCGGACTTGTTGTACCCACCGGCACCGGTGCCACGGCCGTACTCGTCGGTGCCGGGGCCGGACCGCCTGTCGTACCCATCGCCGCCGCTGCGGCCGTACTCCTCGCCGCCGGACTTGTTGTACCCACCTTCGCCACGGCCGTAGTCATCAGTCCTGGACTTGCTGTTGTAGCCGCTATCGTAGTCGTCGCCGGCGTCGGCGCCGGACCTGCCGTAGCCGCTGCGGCCGTACTCGTCAGCCATTGTTCACGTACGCTTCTTCTTAGCTAGTCACGTTATTTCAGGGGTTTCAGTACAGAACAGAAGAGTAGTATAGAGCTTGCTTGCAGTTGTTGCACTATGTTTCCAACAACATAGCAATGCCAGAGTATTTATAGAAAGGATTCATGGCCAATATGCTGCACACGTCCGTCCTGACAAAATTCTGACAGGTTGTTGTTGTTAATTCCAGCTAGTTAATTTGCCTTAATCTCGAAATGGAGATATTTTCTACGGACACAAACTAGTTGGCTAGTTGCTTGGTTGTCGGCATCATCTGGTTGGGCTTCTTGGGCCATGGCCATGGATTAAATATTGCAGGATGAGGGTTTATTCCCTGAAATCCGAATCTTTTTTTTTCTTGAGTATGTGTATCATTGCATTAAGAAAGTGAGCAGATCAAATTTTTCATAATTAAACTATAGAAAAAAACACTCACAATTTGCTCTGACATCTTCGCTCTGATAATATAGTGAAATGACTAAATAAAATTGTGTAAGTGGAGATGGATATGCTTGCTTGGCTGGATCATCGCATTGGTGGACCAGAGGATTAATAAAGTCATCACGATTCGTTATCAGAATGGGACTGAGTTCTGCACCGAAAGTTCTTACTTTATCTAGATGCAATGCAGAGCACCTCAAGTATAGGCTATCTTTGTTATACTATCATTATTAGTATTAGTTGACTGAACCTGTTGCTTACAATCACACTTCATAGTGTGTGACTGTGTGTGTGTGGCAGCATCTAGCTATGAGTTCCTCCACTCAAATTCCCCTTCCTCCACGTACTCAAAAAGGAGTTTCAAGCTCACATGTCAGCCTGTTTAATTTGGTTGCATGCCAAGATTAACCACAATTTCGCATAAGTAAGTACTAGTTTGTTGTAGCCAGACTAGCTTTAGTCATGCTAAATTATTTCCCATATAGATCCCATATGTCAAACTAGAGTTTGCGGCCGGCAAGATTTCCCTAAGCTATGAATAAGTTGTGCCATGTGTTTGTTTTTCTAGAATGGGGTTCATTATAAGCTTTGTTGGGAAACTTTGACAACATTGTGTGGGAACCAAAGACGCATGTCGCAGATCCAAAGTCCAAACTTAACCACGAGGAGTGGTCGATTATAGAAAATATATCAATATCTACAACACTAAAGTAATCAGGGGGTAGATCCAGCGATGGACATGTGAGGCTCAAAGCCCCCCCCCCCCCCCCCCTCCATGATAATGGAGCCCCTTCTTTGATATCCCACCTCTCATAATTTTTATAGACATGCAAGAGAGAAAAATGAGATGCTCTAGAGGCTAAACAATAATTGAGTTTCTACTTCCATAAATCTATGTTTTTATTGGACTCACAACTAAAAGTTATGCACTATTAAAATACATTTTGTGGTGGTTTTAAGAGGGAGGGCAAGTTTGAAAACTCTCATAACAAAAATACCGAGTTGTTGTCAAGGGGTTCACGGCGCAATGGCAAAGGCCATTGGTTGGGGGGCTCCCACTCAGGGTTCAAATCCTGGGTTCAAATCACACTTTATTCTGGATTTATTCTAGGATTTCTGGCGCTATGCATTAAGTGGTAGGCGACGTTCCCGTCGACAGCGAGACGCCTGTGGTGACTTCGTGAACTTCAATATTTGCTGGCTCAGTCCTTTGAAGGTGTTCATAGGGGTAGGGTTTGCGTGCGTATGTTCGTAGGGACGAGTGTGCGTGCATGTTGAGCGTAATCTCAAAAAAAAAATACCGAGTTGTTCTGCTTTAGAGCACATAGCAAATTAGTGCATGTTTATTGTTAAGTGTGTGCCCGCGTAAAACATGTTTAGAGCGAATAAGAGCTTGGGGGTAAGTCGTCACTAGATCTCTTCCAAAACCCAAACTAGAATACAAAGTCAGTGGAAGCGAAAGAAACCTTTTTTTTTTCTTCACCTGTTCTTGGTTCCGTGAAATAAAGAGGGAAGAGAAAAAAAATAGTTCGTGTAAACAGGGAGAAAAGCTATAGCTAGTAGAAGCTCCGTTAAAATAGAAACCTTAGACTAGCGAGAGATGCATGCTAAGTACCGTACCTACGTTATACGTTGCCGACCCAAACCCGTGCGCGCGGTGGTACGTTCTGCGGATAGTTAGCTGCTAGCTAGCTAGGCATCGCGTATATCATCCAATTGTTCAGTACGTAGTGCAGTTAAGTTGAGTACAGTAGTAGTAGCATGCATGTGGTCTCTTCACGTGGCGCTTCAGCGAACCGTTGCTGTCAACTAATCAACGGCTACATCATAAAAACTATAGATATACGGAGTATATACAGGTCCGGTATACACACTCAATGGTTATATATAGATCGTTTACTATATATACTAGTACTAACTAGCTAGTAAGTTGTAGGTGAACGTGACCGGTTGTCGGCAGTGCGCGGATGGGAGCACGTACGAATTGAAGGTACATCCACATGTGTATGGACGTACACAGCGAATTCATCGTGGATATGATCGATCGATCGCGCGCGCGCGCACGAGGAAAAAGCCATGGCCCGTCGGTATCGCGAGGCGGTCCGTGACCGTCGCTCGGGCGCGCCGTCCAGACCAACTTGCTGGACCAGCCATCGCCCATCGGTTGGCACGCGGAGGATCCACCGGCGGGTTCCATCGCCCAGCGGCGCGGCATCCCTATCCGGCATAGCGCACGCACCTCAAAATCTATTTCTATTACCCTTGTTCCAAATTATCAACCGCTTTTATTTTTTATTATATCTATTTTGCTAGGTAGTACTATTTACCTATAGCAAAATGAATGAATGTAAAAAGAAGCCAAAGTGAGGAGTACTAAAAAAAAAATCGTGTCGTGCCCGTGGGCATGCAGGGCCGGCCGGCGCGGCGCGTTAATGCGATGATCGATCGCCCCGTGCCCCCGTGGGTTGCGTGGTGTGTCGGCCGGCCGTGTGCAATCAGTCGCTGGTCGCTGCCTCACACGCACTCACTCACAGTGATGTGGTGGATGCCAAGAGAAACGAGCCAAGTGGCTGGTGGAGGCATATCCGATCCGACGCGGCCCAGGCGCGTGAGGATGCATGCATGTGAAGATCCCAGCGCGCGCGGCCTGCCACGCGGCAGTCTCGAACTAGTACTAAGTACTCCCTCCGTCCCAAATTATAAGACTTTCCAAAAATCTTAGAGAGTCAAAGCATCTCAAATTTGACCAAACTTATATGACAATGCACCCGTTTGTCCACAAACAACACAGCACGTACGCAAGCCACGCTATAGACATGGTTGGTAAAGTTTCTTTATAGCTTCGGTTCTGAGTTCTTTAGAGGACCGCTGCCAAACATTTTATTAAAGGAGTTATTTTTTTAATAAGAAATAAAGGAGCTAGAGCAACTCTAGAAAAGCCATAAATTATAGCTTCTTTAAAACGGCTTTAACTTGTCTAGAGGAGCCCCTCAAAGAAGCCATACCAAACATGCTCATTGTCTCTAGGCCGGGTCGTCGCTCCTGCACCAGCTCCTACGTACGTCGGCTAGCGTGCCTAGGTGCTCGATCATCTCATCCAGCAGCAGTTCACACAGCTCTCCATCCATGGCCAACGTACACGACTCGATCGACTGCTGCCGGGGCCGGCCTGTTACTTATGGCAGCAGTTGAACGTGAACATCGGGGGAAATGGCAGTTGCCCTCGCTTAGCAGGGAACACGGCCGAGCCACCTGCTTTTGCTTCCCCATCATCTAGCTAGTACGTCGCTCGTCTACACAAGTCGTCAGATGTCGGTGCTTCTCAGTCCACATCAATGTGTGTGACTTCCATTCCGCTAGTTTTATTTGTTGGTTAAGCATACCTTAATTGCCAGGTACACATACAGTTAGTTATACAGATCGATATAATAACAACCAACCGTCCTTTTCCATATTCATGCAAGTAAAGACAAAGCCTAGTACAACACGTAGCTATAGAGTATCTATAAATACATACATTTTTTTTTTGAAACTCATACATACACTGTTAGACACACACCAGCCAGAGAGCATTACACTAGAGGAGCTACGATGTAGGCTAATAGGATCAAACGATGCATTGACTCCTTATGTGAGTGCGCGTTTATGTTGAGTGTCCGCGTTGCATTGTGTAATTCTAAAAAAAAATGCATTGACTCCTTTAGCATGATGCTGCAGTAATTTCTAGTACTCATTGGTGGTGTTGTGTTACTTGCAGAAAGCAGAATTGCTAGAAAACAACATCAATCAGGACCAATGCCAACCTCCAAAACCCCACCCAGGGAGAGAATGGTAATCTTAATCAAGTGGACAGTGTTTTCAGTTCATTGAACCAAGATAAAGTTGCCCAAAAGTAATGCGCATTTGTGTTCTTTATTTCCTTGTCTTGTTAAAATGTTGCAAGAGAATCTCCTAAATAATTGCTAGGAGAATGTGAGACCAATCTTTAATGAGCTGCCAAAATGTGCAACTTTTGTGATAAACGATACGAGCATCTTTAAAACATAACTAGCTGATCTTTAAAATATAAATAAAATAATACTATTTGCACATTTGTTCGAATGAGAAATGACTGCCCTTCATGGCCCAGCCACATATTCTATGAGCAGCAAAAAATAAGAATTTGTATCCTAACCAGAAAGCGTGTGCATACGTTTTCGTTGCATAATGAGAAAAGTTAAGGGAAAAATGAATTAGAGATCAACTTTTGGATACAAAATCTAAGAACCCGGTTTCCGATAACTCTGTATTATATAAGTAAAGTTTGAAACCATAGATGTATGATGTAATGTGACACCCAGTGCAACTGAAGATTATCAACTTTTTTCTTCATCAGAACAAACAGAAAAGTCAGAAAGGTACAATATCAATGGTACAACTTCCCAGTGACCAAAAAGTATAGAAAAATGGTGCTTGCATACAAATGAAATAATGAGCTTAGCATACAGTCATATATAAAATAAGTTCAACAGCCTTGATAATAGGCACATTGAACATTAACTCATAGGAGCATAAGATTTTACAGCACACCTATGCCAAGAAAGAGAATTCATTGTGCAAGATCGATACCTTCAAGTAGATATTTTGCATGATCTACTAGATAATGTTGTGGACCATAGCATATACTTGCAAGATATTTGCAATAGGCAATACAACATAGAGCCAAACTAAGAATGCACTCTGTTTGTTTCTTCGTGAAATCTACTGGCTCATGTGCAGAAAGGTCCATATGATCTTCCTCAGAAAGGACAGACTGATATATTGTTGTTCCAAGAAAACTAAATTCCATGGAGTCCTTTATCTTTTCCAGACTGAGTAAACTTTGCACTAGAAACGACCAGCAATGCGATGACAAAGATAGCATTTGCTTGCCAAACGCTTCACAGGTTGATCTAAACTCATGGTATGGTGGAGAATCATTTTTTGTAGAACTTGCTGGACATGAAGAAAAGCTGAACCGAGCCTCAGATATATTTTGCCTTGTCTTTCCCTTGATAGACTCGACAAGATATAATAGAGACTGTCCAGTATTTAACAAAAAATGAGACAGGGGAATCATAAAAGAACATTCGGATAAGAACAAATGATGCGTAGTCCTTGCAAGTACCAATGAATATGCTGCTGCTGCTTTAGCCATTCTAAAAAAGTCATCAGTAGTTTCTCCATCTAAGCAGACAACTTCTAAACTTAAGGCACGAACCCGGTAAGCAGAGGCAAGTGTCATATAAGCAGTAAGACAGATATGGTGAAGAGGGTGTAGTATATGTTTTCTCCCAGAAATTTCCTCTTGCTTCAAACCACTCACCAAGTTGCTGGAAAGCATGCTTTCAATCATATCACAGCAAGCTTTAGGATCATCATTTGACGTGTACTCATATATTGCCTGTTCTAGGATATCACCCAAATCCTCAATTGCTGGAGTTGTAGCAGTATCCTCTGCTTTATCCAAGTCCCTTGCATCACACTGGATTAAGTAGTCACATCAACAGTTATTAGGAAATTCAAACATTTTCCACAAAAGATTTAACAGCCAGACACATGAAATAAGAAAAATGGACCTGCTACAAATGTATAGAATGGGCACAAAATAAAATATCAGTATTAGTATGGCTGAAAGTAGAGTCTGTTTGTTAATAACACATGAAGCTAGCTTTACCGATAGGGCTTTAGTTTTTCACTTGCCAGACACCCTATTTTAGTTTTATTCTTCTCTTTATTTTATCTCTGCTTTCTCAGTGGGATTAGTTTGCTTCCTAACAAAGAAAAACTAAGTTTCAAATACAATCAATTGTTGGTCAAAGTTTCATGGAGTAGCAAATTGATGCAATTTGCTAACGGTTTACAGAATACTGTGCAACAATATAAAAGTAGGAAACTCTAATCACTTATAAACACAGTGCCAATGCTTCATATCAATACTAATGAAGCATACTAAAAGAGGAAAGTAAATAATAAGAATATTTTCTCTCAGATTTCGTTCTTACCTTCAAAATAAGATCAGTGTATGGCTCTGGTGATGCAATACAGCGGTTGCAAGAACAAATAAATTTATACTTTGACCACAAATCCGAATGCCTTGCTTCCTGTAAAGAATTCTTATGAGCATGCCAACATAAGCGAATTAAATATTTAATTTGAAATACAACCAGTACAAATACCACGAAGTTCATTTTCCATCTATGGTCATTACATGTTGGTCTCAATCTGGAACTTTGACAATATCACCTAAATTTTACTAAGATAACCAGTATGTATTGGCTAATCATTAGTGGAAAACATTAGTACTGTATTATAGAAGGCTACATCAAAACAAAAGGGGCTAGTCAACATTTTGCATTCCTATGCTAAAAAGCAGGAAAACCAAAGTTCTTAAGACAAGTTGACAATTCTATCAAGTAGGATAGCTATGCACTAGACACTAGTGTGCAACTTGCAGAGTACAGTAGGTGTAATCCTGTGAGTCAAGACAATTTTTTGCATAAGCAAATAAGCAATACACTACTAATTAGGGCACTGTGTCATGTATCAACAAACAACAGTTGCTCAAAAGAAACAAAAATACCACAGCTCAGTGAGAGTGTTATGTCCTTTGATAATTTTGTTCTAAATTACAGCCCAAATTTCTAAAATTAAGGGCAAATATGATATATAGGTCATGTAAACATTAAATACTAGGCTGACAGTAACTCAAGTAGCACACACTACAATGAACTGCACAAGTAAACCTTGATTAGATTCTTGGAAATATAATATATGGAGATCTATAATATTATGGATATACTGACTTAATGAGTCAGGGAAACTATATAAATATGGGTTCAGCGAAATTCAAGAAATAGTACCCTGGTCTGGAGAAGATCAATGTATGTTATGCAAACTTCATCTCCCTTGTTAATTGGTTTTATGCAACGAACAGCAACTCTTGGACCATATTTGCACAGTGCTAGAAAGAGTTACAGAGAAAGTTTAGAGTGATTAATTTAACAGTTGCATGTGAAAGTAGAATGTAATGAAGTACCATGAGTAGAATGATCTTCTTCATATTGCCAAGCATGCCACTGCAATGAAAACAAGCACAATAATACACTTCACGGTTTTGTCTCAAATAAATACTAGACAAGTACTGTCTAACTAGAATGTGTGTAGTCAAACTATTTAAATTTTAAACACGAGTATCTTCATAAATATTTAGATTCAGCACATGAAAACGGCACATACTCGAAAGATATTTTCATGTTATTACATTTTTTTATTCTACGAATGATTGTCACAAACAAGTGTTGTTTGATTCTAACTATATAATTTTGAACAATTGGTGGTCAAAAAAGTGTTTGGGAAACCATATCTGCATAATATTTTTTTCTCGAACACTATCTGCATAAATATTCAAATAACACTTGTTTATGATAATGAAAGTATGTTGTGAACAGTATTCAAATATTTTATCTTACTCTTTGTATGATACAAGCAAAAGTTTAGTAGGTCCTAAACAAAGTGGCCATTATTTTCCTTTACCACATCAGCTGCAACTCCTTTGCTAGCAGGGAGTACACAGGATTTTGATTTCTGTGAAGCATAGTCTTCATTCCTTGGAGCCAGTACAAACCGGTAAGAAGCACTGGGAAAGCAACTATGGTTGAACCATGAGAAACTCGGGCCATACACTGCAACTCCCATGGCTAAACCTTCACTAAGTTGCACCTCAACACTATTGATAATCACTGCCCATAATGCCATCTTCTCAAGTTTAAGCCTATCGGAAAAAATAACAGAAGTCTGTGCCCTTGATTTTCTGGCAGCTGACATCAATAAGCTGCCCTCCAGTATCCTCTCAGAAGTAGCCTCACCTTCCTCCAAAACTTCCTCAATACCACTTGCTGAAAGTCCACCAATTCTACCGTAGTTATTGACTGAATCAGACGAAACAAGACCATGCATCTCAAGCACATAAAGAAGGCGGAGGGCAGCACGCAAATCACTGGTTCCTTCAGTAACATAGGAAGGGGAGGCTCTCTTGAGGTGGTCCACAAAGAAGCAACATTCACCAGAAGAAAAATGCACCGCTGAATCTGCATCAAAGCACTGTGAACAGCAGTATCGAAGAGAACAGCACATCGTGCAAGAAACTACACAGGGGGCTTGTGGCAGTAACTTGGTGAAGCATGATGAGCAATGGGACTGGAGGAACACATCATGTAGGGCAGTGGCATAAGGTGCTATTTCCCCAGTTAGGTCCTTCGACACACTTACAGAATCCCGGGCCCTCATCTCCATTGCCAACCTTTGAAGCTTCCTGGCCTGTTGTGAAGTTGTCTGTACATAGCATATATAATTAGAACTTTGGCAAATAGAACAGAACTTGTTTTATTTTATATCTATTTTTCATTTGTTTGCCATTTTGAAGTAAGTTGCCTACACCTGAATTCAACTCTTCTGCTCCAGTGCTTATCAGAATTGATTGAGGCCAATAACTTGAGAGAACCCAATGCTTATCAAAATTGAACTACTTGTTCCAAAGTAATCTAACCACCTTTACTGCAAGCACCCCGTAACGCGTGAAAAAAAAATATCCCAGCTTTTTCCTCCAAAATCTCCATATGATTAGGCAAAATGGGAGCGAAAGCAAACTTGATTAGACAAACCACTACATCTATTTGTAGTGGTTGGGTAATAAGAAAAAAATGTTGATATGCTCCCAATTCACCAGTGGAGTTGCTAACTTAGGTCTAGAAACACCAAACCCTTACCCTAATGGCTAAAACTAAGCAACAGTTGATTCAGTAGGGCTCTACTTGCCTTGAACCAACGCAGCGCCATCCACTGACGAGGTGGATATAGAAATAGCGATTGCTATGGAAGGGAGGAGAGAATTCAAGCAGGGGCGGATCAAGGAAAAGCATATAAGGGTTAAAATACAGGAGCCATAGACCAACTTGAGTTCAAATGTCCCATACAAGACCCACATAGGAGTTTCAAGCAGTTTTACATGAAAACATTGCGGAAAAATCCACAATGCAGCACTCAGAGAAGTAAAATATAGTATGTGATTTGGCCATACCAAATCAATAGATGACGTGGGACGCCAATTAATATTCACTAGAGCATGATTAACAGGCAGTATGGCAAATAACAATATGCAATCTACATAACGAATTACTGTCTTGCAGAGAATAATGATAAACAATCTGCATTTTATCCACAACTGGAAACTGAGAAACAAAATAGGGGCTACATTGAATCAGCGAAATGGAACCGCATCTATATATACCTAGTTGGTACTCACTTGATTCCTCCCAATTCTGCAAAACCCGAATTGGTGAGTGCTGTCACCAATCCTCCAGGGCCCAGCGCAGGCACAGCTGCGCAGCAGTGCGATAGCGCCCTGCCTAAGCGCCGGCTTTGATGCGTCGTGTCGCTGAGACCGGCCGCGCGCTCCCGCGTGCCGCGCCGGCGCCTGGCGCGCCCTGCTGTGCTGCTCGCGGCCTCGGGCCGCCGCGATGCGCGATGAACGATGCACAGATGCCCCGCCGGCTCCTCGGCCGCTCAGTTTCCCCCGGCCGTCGCCGTCGCCCCCACGCGCTAGCTGGTAGCCTGGCACTGCACAATCGTCAGCCCCAGTTCCCGATTTTCTTTCACTGGGCCTAGCCCATGAATAGAGCAAGGGCGGGCTTTTTTAGACTACGCCATGGGATGGGCTACTCCGGTCAAAATTGCTCTCTTGGTCGGCCGTTGTTGGACTGGACCTCGGTTGAGATATGAGTAATTCTCTAAAAAAATATTAATTTTAATAAAAAGGAAATAATTTTAAGAAAGAAACAAAAACAAAGAGCATGATTTTAAAAAGTGTTTTCCTAAGTTAAATTAAATTTTAAAAATTGTATTCTCTGGAAAAAAGTCCTTTTAACACTCTCCTTTGACATCTGTCAATTTTTAAGATAGTCTAATTTCCCTATCTTATTTATAAAAGTATAGTTTTTAACCTCCTTAATAAATTTCCAAGGCATTATTTCATGAATGGTTTTGGACCGCAGATTTGTGTAACGTAACACCACGTCAACCACACTATGCCATCTATGTGGCAATGAATTAATAAACTTGGTGGTTTAGCTGGTATAATTGGACTATAAGTGTTATTTTTAAAATTATCAAATAGCATTTCTGTAGAATACATCAACCACCCTATGTCATCTGCAAGGGATAAATTAAACTTGATACTTTAGGTGGTATAAATATGACTATACTTTTTTCTGAAAAATTATCAAATAGATTTCCTGTAGAATTTATGTAAATAAAAATCCTCTCATTTAGTATAATATGATGGAAAAAAAGAGGTTTATCTTAGAAATTAGTAAACAAGTCTCAATTTTTTTTTCTAAAATCATGGTACAAGATCTACAACGACTACGATTATGTTCTATGGAATAACAATGTTGAAGAGATGGCACATATTATTTAGCTGCTTTTTAGCAGCCAGGCTTCGTGGAGATTCTTAGTTGAATCCTCATATATGGATGATTCCTTCCTAATGATGATGCAATCAAAGCAACTTGGTCATTGCCCTTATCCAAGTGAAACACCCTTCTTCAGGGAGATCGATCTTGATCATTGACTCCTAGAATATTTGGAACCCGAGAAATAACTTCATCTTCAATATACGACGTCTCTCTCCTTTATCTCTTGAAAGACTAATTATATATATGAGAAAGCCAAACTTCAAGATTTTTTGACTTTGTGAAGAAAAACATCATGCTTTTCTCCTCTATTTAGACTTTCTTTCTTCGTTTCTTATGCTTCTATCGAGTGCAGTTTCTTGTGCCCTCTTGCAGGCTGTTCTTTAGCTCTTTTGAATCTCTCTTCTTTGTACATTTTTTTCTTTTTTCAAAAATAATTAAAAATTTCTTACAGGGGTTCCCCCTACTGTATTTTCGTTTTTGGTTAAAAGAAAAAGATGTGCACAGAGGGAGGAGGTAGTTGAGTCCAAGAGGTAGAGACAAATCGAGCTAACAAATGCCCATCCGCAGACAACAGTCCGTGAGCAACCTTTTTCATTCCGCGGACAGCTATGCATGTCGGCACAATGCATTGCACGTACGACTCATGACATGCATGCTTGAAGCTTGATCAATGATCATTGCTCTATTTTACTACTACTCTTATGCATGAAGATCGACTGACAATTACATTACTGGGGTGGGTATCATTGACATGGAGCTAGCTAGGTGCCTAGGTCTCCTGATTTTGCAGCAGGGAGATGATGTCGAGGGCGATGGTGCAGAGGCGCCGGAGCGCCTCCTCCCTCTTGGCAAGCTCGGGCGGGTACGGCCCGCTGCTGGCCCGCTGCTTCTGCTGCTGCTGCTGCCGGCGCCGGAACAGCGTCCGGCACACGGCGGGGTACTCATCGGCGGCGCTGACGTGCACGAAGGCGTAGTCGTAAGCCTGGTCGGCGACGAGGGACGACCGCGCCTGCAAGAGTGCGTCGCGCGCGGCAGCGTACTTGCCTGCGCAGGTGCGGAGCAGCGCGCGGTCCGCGTCCGGGGTGGCCGCGGCGTCGCTGGCGTTGCCGAGGAACGCGGCGGTTCCCGAGGCGTTGGCGGCCGCGGCGGAGACGGCGATGGCGCAGAGCCCCGGCACGTCGGCCGTGGAGCTGGATGGGTCCGTGGCCAGCGCGGCGATGCAGACGTCGTAGAAGCTCGTGGAGTTGCACGTCGACTGCACCAGCGCTGGCTGCCGATGTTGCTGCTTGGTGAACTCAGCAGCTGGTTGCGCGAGGGCGATGACGACGGAGGAGGAGGCGTCAGGGAGGTGGAAGAGCAAGTTCAGCTGGATGGTGAGCAGCAAGAGAAGCATCAACGGGGACGCCCTGGTCGCTGCCATTGCCGGCGCCGTAGTATCTCCTGCTCCGGTGCTCTCTGGACCCTTGATGATTGATGATGGAGACGGATGGGTGAGGAAGAGGAGAAGATATAGCATGGTTGTTCGCCTGTGCCGGTGTGTGTGCGTGATCGCTCCATGGATGTGGACAAGATTGCGCAAAGCTGCTGGCTGCTGTATTTGGTTGTCGCCTTGCTTCACGTGCAACTGATCGAGGCCCCCTCCGGTTCAAAAGAAAAACACTATCGACGTCCCCTCGCACCTCCCGGGCCACACTGATCGGTTCTGGATCGACAGCTCTGCTCTGCTCCCGAATATTTCAGGCATTCTGCACCGTCAGCTTCCGCTACACTCAACTTTTGGAACTGTACGTCTTGTGCTCTCGTTAAGCTGTGCTACAATGCTCTTGCAGTTGCAGGCAATGAAGGTCTGAACCGTACCGTCTGTTCGTGTCCAAGTAAAATTCACTTGCCTGGGGATTACAGTCACATGCACCAAAATGTACTGACAAAATTAGCTTTCCCTCCTGCTGCCCTGCAGCTGCGAAACATCTAAGAATTCTGGCACCGAACAGTGCCAGCCTGCAGAAAAAAAACAGCAGTAACCCAGAAAAACTCTGCTAACATTCAAATTCAGGGACATCCAACAAAACCCAAACAAATCAACCGTCGCTAGTCATTGTAAGGGCAATGAGAAATAACGACAAGTTGAAGATGATCATCCCGTGGTAAAGTTCTCAGGATAGCCAATATTACGGTGTAGATCCAGCCAGCATATGCATGCCTAGTCCCAACCAAAAAGCTATACCTCATAGTTTTCTAGATACCAGGTCAACCAAAAATTGCTTCTAGAAACCTCATCACTCATCACCCAACACGTACAATTTCCATATATGGGTCCGTAATAAAGATGTATATGTGCTTAGAATGTGTTATCTGAGCCGTCCACGTTATACATCAAGATGCGTGTCAAACAAAACAGTAGTGTTTTATATTGGGAAGAGCATGAATCTCAAAGCATATTTGGACGGTGTAGATAGTGCATTACAACATATTATTGATAAATTTCACAACTTTTTTTCTCTCCATCTTCTCTCCCTCCCACCCCGTCTTTCTCCATGGCGCGTGACCATAGGAGCGCCCATGGGACACATGCAGCCCCAGCTAGGAGCATGACCATAGCCATGTACAGTGTCAGCAAGGGCGAGCGACTGGCTCAACATGGCCCTGGCGTGGCCATGAGGGGCGTAGACATGGCGTGGCGGCCGTGAGCGCTGGACGCAACCATGGCATGGACAGGGACGATAGAGGATGCAGCAGCGACGAGGCGTGCAGCCAGGACGCGCGCGCTCGCCCAGGGTACAAAGCTCCAGCACGACAACCGGGGAAAGTGCGGGTGCAGTAAGGGTGAGACGTGTCGTCTGATAAAGGTCAAGACGATTATAGTGGAGAACATGTCCAATCAGCACATCCATGAACTGATTTGTTGGATTCAAGTTTGGTGTGTTTGGTTTGTACGTTTGTTGGGCCTCCGCCTCCGACTGTGTGGCGAAGATACGAAACAAGTATGGGTCGAACGGACGGGGAGGGCATGAGGCAAGGCGGGCCGCGTATGCTGAAGGCCCGTCCGGTGGTTGAGAAATAAGGCAGTGAGGGCCCCTTATTAGGGTTCCTCTCTTCTCTCTTTACTACGGGGGCTGTTGGCATCCTCTTGTAGGTTACCATACAAGGGTCAAAAGTTTTTCCATCAATGCTCTCTCTTTACATGGGAATATATCTCGGATATTCGAACTATCGCTCATAATACTCTAGGAACAATCTTGGATTCCTTCGGTTTGTTCCAGTGGACGGGCTTCATCAGGCACTGGTGGAGGCCCATCTCCTGCCTTTGGCCTCCTTGTGGTTCAAAGCCTTCACCTCCGTGCAAGCCTTGAACCCCAGCTCCTTGGTCTTCTCCACCGCGAGCCTCCGGTTTGAGGCCTTCGTGGCCTCCGACAAGCCTTCGCCGATGCACCCTTGGCCTCCACGTGGCCTCCGCTGGTGCACCTTTAGCCTTCGAGCGTCACGACGCTCGACCGTTTGGACCTACGACAGAGGGAAGGGGCTCTGGCCCTTAGTTATAACTCAGTTGAAACCTTCACAGTTCCTGTCCCAATAATGTTGATTTGGTTTCAGTTTTGTGGATCCGGTGCCATGGCAACCTTCGTCCATTAGGGTCAATGAGCATGGCCGACGTGCAGGATCACTGCTCGGTTTGGTTTGTCCGGTTATGGTCGGCGCACGGGCCGGAGCAACTGGAGCGTGGACTAGCGAATGTGCTTGGTGGGACTAGCAAATGTGCTTGGCGGGCACGGTGCCAAAAGCGAACGTGCGGGCGGCTGCAGTCATTGGGTCACATGCCATGGAAACTACTCATTGCCCCCAATGCAAAAAACCATAGTTTCTCTGTCACCAGCCAACTTGAGAAATTTCTCAAGGGAGAAACCGTGTCTTAGGATTTTTTTCATTTCTTTTTTCAATAAATTCTTTGCCACATCAGATTTTTCTGACATGGAAATCTCATTAATTATATGAAAACCGTCTTAGTGAAGGGTTAACAGATCAAATCAAGGCAACATGGTAGTTATGACTATGAGCAACACTTATGTGAGCATATAAATAAGCTATTGTGATACATGAAGTAAAAGCACAACACATACCATCCACTTTACATAAGAGCATCTCCACCCATTTCCCAATATCTTATTCCAATTAAAATGGTATTAAGGTCATCCTCTATTTTAAATTTTTTTGGAGAGATGGTTTTGCAGTCTGCCAATAGTTCATCTCTATTATTTTTCTTCCTTGGCATCCTAGTCCACCGCCAGACACCCCACCTCAGTCCTCATGGGCTAGGGGTCATCTTGGTGTTGTGGCCATCACCCCTAACACCCGGGGCACACCCACCAACCTTGGCTCTGGTCTTCACAACTTGGACCTTGTTTAGCACAACTTGTCATCGAGACTTGGCGATGTTTGGAGTCATTTTGTGCCAAATGAGATAAAATCAAGTGGCTTCAACTAAGAAATTTCTTAAATCACACTCGCGTAAAAGGATATGTGAACGGTGGAACCAAAAATAATGGCTTAACCCGACTTCACCTTATCCGCGAGTAGGGTATGCATGTGATCCTTTGAGAGCATGTTTTAAAGAGCTATACACTTAGAGTTGTTTTGTCAATTATATATCAAAATAGCTCCAACTTTATCGATAGAGCTGTTTATGGAGTTGCACCTAAGAAACAACTTCATTGGTGAAGTGTAGCCGCACTAAATAGGAATTGGTGTCACATAGCCAGCTAGACCATGGCACTGCCATCAGGCTATCAGAGGATTGAGTGCCTATTCTTGCTGCCTAATGTCTAGCTATCGGGGATTGCCTGACAACAGAGGCCTAGCAGCCTTTGGCATCCATGATTTGGCAATTTCCATTTTGGGGTAAAAAAACAAAGCTAGTCGTCAAGCCGCATTGAAATTAAGACTCAGGCATGAACTTGAGAAGTGTGAGAGTCAAAGAGTGGCTGTTGGCCTCGTGGGCCATGTGGTCCGGCCTAGAATAAGAGGGCCACAATGGTTATTGCTTTGGGCTCATTTGGTTTGCAATGATAGTTGTGCAATCCACGGAAATTGTAATAGTCTGGTTCCATTTAATAACCTTGTTTTAAGAAACAAAAGCTAGATATTTCTTTCTAGTCTAGAAACGTAATCAAGAATTATTGTACGTGGCCCTACCCTGTCGGGCCAGGTCTTGCTAGATCTCTCTGCACTGGCCTGCCGTCATGGAGCATTGGAGCTCCGGTGAGATCTACCTCGCCATCGCTAGGTGGAGGCACGTACGTTGGCCGTTGGGTGACGTGGCCATGGGGAAGTAGCTAGAGGTTCGGCTGCTGGTAATTAAGCTGGATTTCCTTCCATCCAATGGACAGAAAAAGGGCCGGGGTGCCCCATAGGACCCGAGCTAGCTAGACAGCCCCGAAAATAAAATGTTCATTTTTTATTATAAACGTGGCCCAATTTTTGAAACTCTGGCATCTTTTTTATCTATACAACGCGCGTCGACATGTGTCGGCCGGCGTTCACGACAAACGGCAAACTCCATGTATATTGCCTCTGCAAAACGAGCATGCATGCATGCATGTTCTAGAGATTAATTATTTTAGCACCAGGCTTTTAGGTGACAAAGCAGCGAAGCTGATGGGGCAGATGCGAGCATTATACAAGATAGAGCCGCGTCGGCGTCACTTTACCTAGTGCTGTCCCTTCTGTACGTGTACCTGATCGAGCCGGTGAGCTAGCTCAACATGCATGCTTAGTGTTTAGGTTGTACTTACCCTGCTAAAAGCTAGATGGAGGAGGTGTGGTCAGAGCTGGAAAGACCAGCCATGCATTACCGGCTCCCCCAATAATCCTCAATAACTAATCAGCTTATGAAATTAGTTTACCTGATCATGTTTATCATTCCGTTTCCAGCTTGTGGTTTTGCACTATAAATACGTGCTCATTCAACATTTCGTTAAACCAACTAGCTCGATCGACGAGCAAAGCAGCTAGCTAGCTAGCTATAGTACCACCTTTTGCAAGTGAGTTAGCTGCAGAGTGATCGGAAAGGTTGTTTGGGTCGGCAATGGCTCGGCAACAGTGGAGCAGCGGCGGCGGCCTCGCGGTCGCGGTGCTCGCGGTGCTGTCCGTGCTCTGCTCGGGCCACCCGGTGCCGGGCGGGGGGTTCCCGCTGCAGCCGCACTTCTACGACCACGCGTGCCCGCAGATGCAGGCCATCGTGGGCTCCATCGTGGCGAAGGCGCACGCGGAGGACCCGCGCATGGCGGCGTCGCTGCTGCGGATGCACTTCCACGACTGCTTCGTGCAGGGCTGCGATGCCTCCGTGCTGCTGGACGCCGACGGCAGCGGCAGGTTCGTCACCGAGAAGCGCTCCAACCCCAACAAGGACTCGCTCCGCGGCTTCGAGGTCATCGACGAGATCAAGGCCGCGCTGGAGCACGCTTGCCCCCACACCGTCTCCTGCGCTGACATCGTCGCCGTCGCCGCCAGGGACTCCGTCGTCCTGGTACGTACAAAGCCAACCGCAGTCTTCAGTCTCTCTCTCTCTCTCTCTCTCTCTCTCTCTCTATATATATATATATATATAATATATATATATAGCCAAAGTGCCGAACTCAATTGCTGCATGCATGCATTGATTGCAGACCGGCGGACCCGGCTGGGAGGTGCCACTGGGGAGGAGGGACTCGCTGACGGCGAGCCTGAGCGGCTCCAACAACCTCATCCCGGCGCCCAACGACTCACTCCCCACCATCATCGGCAAGTTCGCCAACCAAGGCCTGGACATCGTCGACCTCGTCGCGCTGTCAGGAGGGCACACCATCGGCGACTCGAGGTGCGTGAGCTTCCGGCAGCGGCTGTACGGGCAGAACAACAACGGGCAGGTGGACCGGACGCTGAACCCGGCGTACGCGGCGGAGCTGCGGGGACGGTGCCCGCGGTCCGGCGGCGACCAGAACCTGTTCGCGCTGGACCCCGTGACCCAGTTCCGGTTCGACAACCTGTACTACCACAACATCCTGGCCATGAACGGGCTGCTCAGCTCCGACGAGATCCTCCTCACGCAGAGCCGTGAGACCATGGAGCTCGTCCACCGCTACGCCGCCGACCAGGGCCTCTTCTTCCAGCACTTCGCCATCTCCATGGTCAAGATGGGCAACATCTCGCCGCTCACCGGGACCGCCGGCGAGATCAGGCACAACTGCAGGAGGATCAACCATTTCTAATTCTAAGTGTTTTAATTTTCTGGATGCATGCATGGTTCGTGTTTCATACTTGGATTTAAGTGTGCACTTGTCGTAAATGTTTGAAATTTCTGTTTTAATTTGGTGCGTGAGATCTCAAGTTGATTTTTCACTCTTGTAATTTGCAATTCATGTACGAAGAAATGATCCAATAAAATCCAGCGTTTGTGTCATTGCTAAACTACTCAAATAAATTAAGGATGACATGTGCAGTTCTAGGGGGTACCAAGTCTTTTCTTTTCTTATATATTAGGAAAATTTTATTATGAGGATATATAGGATGAGATTGAGTGGTGTTTGGTCATTTCACATTGAACTCGTTGAGTTTTTTGCCATGTACAAGTACGTGCACAACACACAACTGTCCAGAGTTGCAGAGGTGATAGCTAGCATAGCACCACCATTTTCTCGATGGTGGGCCGAGAAGAGGCGATAGCAATAGGGTTTCAACCCATTCAGCTATGCATCAAATTGGCAAACACGGCTCTATATATGGGAATTCCCACCATCGATCATTATATCTTTGTTGGGAAGCCCATGAGCAGCGATAGCCATGGCCTAGGTAGTGGAAGTGATGGTGTCACTAGAGGTGTCTCAAGGCCCTCAAAGCAGGAGGATGGGGATGGAAGAAACGAAAGAGTACAATTAAGGTGGAATAGTAGAAAGCTAACGACCAGCAACCGACACTATGCCAAAATAGCAGGACACTTTAATTAGTGACATATAATTGAAACGTGTTACTAATGTAAGATTAAATATGCAAGTGAATGAAATCCGTTACTCATTAGTTATCGTCCGAAGCAAAATGCATCACTAATGACAAGTTATCAGACTCATCCCAACTAGAAGTGTCACTAATAATAATAGGGGCTGTTATTCATGATGTGTTTCACCGAGACGAGTTTCTGATATATAGGCACATCAAAGACTCTTCCCAACTAAATGAGTCTGTGTAATAAAAGTCGAACAAGGTAAGTCCAATGTAGTGTTGTATTTTAAACAAGTATCATTGCCTCATTTACATATATATATATATGTGAACAAGTACTGGTTGTGTTTTGAAGTTGTGGTAATATTGATAGCTTTGACATGTCCAATGAACTTGTGTGTTGTGATGCCTATGCTATTCAGACGTGTGATTTATAAGCCGTCTATGATTTATGATTACTACAGACTCATTTAATTTAATATATGTCCTGATGACAAAATATTAGTGATGTTTATGAACTAAAAGTGTCTATTGCGCGATAATATCAGAGAAACACCTAAAATAAAAGCATAACTCTAGTGGTCATGTTTGAGATGCACATGAAACAAAACAAGTCATATCTTAGACGTGTCACTGATAAGAGTCATAACACATCTTCAAATCAATGGTCACTAGTAAGAGTAATATTTGAGACATGGCTTTGAATCAAGAGTCACACGTTTGTTCAATACGGGTCGTCACATCAAGTCACACGTTTCCACAATACACATCACTGATGTGTTCACATTAGAGACATAATATAAGTGCCGTGTTTTTTTTCTACATCTCTAATGTGGAATTTGACATACTACAATGCAGGCAACATATCCCATTGGAGAGGGAGCAGAACAATGATCATTATTACTCTCTCCTCCCTGCTCAAATCATGCAAATCATTATTTGATTTAATTTGATGTGGTGTTATAGGAAAAAGCACATTGATGTACCATGATCAATTCTAATAATTTTGATATCAAAAGACCAGTACCATAAAAGTTTAGCATTACGTGGCAAAATATGTCTTTTTTATTTGGAAAAGTTAACCTAACTGGAGTCTGATTTGCACTATTCCCTCACTTGATCTTTTCAGCTAATCCAAAAATGCCACGACAACATCTCCCTTAGTCCTGGCGAGGTTAGGTTTTGGTTGAAAGGGCATCTAGGCCTTAAATGTGTTTTGGTGGATTTATGGGACTAACATATATACTTGACGAGAACATGCATATGCATGTATTTAGTCCTAGATTGATTAGTGATTGGGGTCAAATGAAGCAAACTACAGGAAAATGCAAATGATGGAGTCCAAGATTGAATAATGAATTTCATAACGAACTAACAAGGATATTTTGAAATTGCAGTATGTCTACAGGTTCAACAAAAGGAAGTGTTGTGGGTTCAACAAGTTTTTTTTTGAAGGAACAGGAGGGGTTCAGGAACCCCTACTGAAAATATTATTAAAAAGTATCCCAGGAGGCTACCAACAGAGTACAAGATAACAAAAAAACACTAAAAGAATAGCCTCTATAGAAAGCAGGCTCAAGAGACAAAAAAGATTAGAGAGATTATACAAGCTACTCTAGCCATGATTCAATAGCAGGGAAATAGCTCTTCTTGGCTCTCCAAATGAGTTGACCAAAGATCATTTTAAAGAGATCAAGACACCTGAGACAGGAGGTGGGGATCCCTCTGAAGATTGCATAATTTCTGATAGACCAAATACTCCAACACATAACAATAATGATTTCCAAGCAAAAGCTCACTCTCAGCTGTTGCCTGAAACTTTCAAATCTCTAAACATCATCCATAGAGCTGATAACAGTAAGCCCAAAGAGCCCCCAACAATTTTTAGCAAAAATACAGTCCAAAAAGAGATGGCTCACAGATTCTTCAGTATATATTAAGATCACAAAGAACACAACAAAAGTAAGGAATGACCATGTTTCTCCTTCTTAACAGATTATGGGTGCTAAGTCTATCCTGAATCAGAAGCCAAAAGAAAACCTTGTGCTTAGACTGACAAGAAGTTTTCCATGTCATTCTGAAAATTGGGTGAGCACCACCGCTGCCCAAGAGATGACGATAGGCTTTTTTCAGAGAGAAAGAGGAGCTGCCCCAGATATACGACCAAACGTCCAAGTCATCAGAGTGGGGATGCATTTGAATGATGTCTTCTAATTGCTGAAACTGGCTAAAAGCCTCAATCGACAAAGGAAGATTGAACAAATTAATGTGTTCCCCAGTCGACAAAACATTCTTAATACAAATAGATGGCTTTATAACAAAGGAAAAAAGTTCTGGGAAACCAAGTTTTAGGGGCCGATCAAAGCAACAATCCTCCCAAAACAGACAAGAAGCTCCATCTGCAGCAACCACTGATGCCACCCCTTTGAATTTATCAAGCAATTTCAAAATATGTTTCCACCATAAAGACCCTTTTCTGACATGGTTAGGAAGTTTGCCATTGGGGTAATGTTTCTCCCAAACTAGATGAACCCAGGG
Organism: Microstegium vimineum; assembly: GCA_022036555.1. Taxonomy (NCBI): domain Eukaryota; kingdom Viridiplantae; phylum Streptophyta; class Magnoliopsida; order Poales; family Poaceae; genus Microstegium; species Microstegium vimineum. The sequence continues at coordinate 6,569,901 of CM039140.1, read as the reverse complement.
GATATCAGCTCTGTTAAAGAACTTATAAAGATTTTTGATCAACATAGCTTCATTATGGGTTTTGAGGTCTAGAATGTCAAGCCCTCCATCATTTTTAGGTCTAGAGACCATAGCCCAAGCAGCTTTAGCATTGATCCTGCCGTTATCATCTGAGCCCCTCCAGAGGCAGTGCTTTCTATACTTATCAATCTGCTCTTTGATTGTGACTGAAAGATTGAAGGTGCACATGAAGAAGGTGGGGACAACAGTGAACACAGAGTTGGTGATCTGCAATTTTCCAGCTTGGGACAAGAAGAGATAGGTGTTCACTAGCCTTCGCTCACATCTATCAACCGGAGGAAGGAAAATCAATTCTTGGCTTGGTTAGGCCTAGAGGAAGATTCAGATAAGTGAACGACAAGGTTCCAATAGCACAACCGAAAGTAGCAGCAAGGTGCTGGGCTCTGTCAACAGAAATTTTAATAGGCACCAACATAGATTTGGCAAAGTTAACTTTGAGTCCAGTAGAGGCAGCAAAAGTATTCAAGAGCGCTTTCAGAACAAATAACTGTCTTCCACATCCCTTAAGATAATGAGAGTGTCATCAGCATATTGGAGGATGGGGAAATCCTCAGTGTAGCGAAGAGGGATGGGAAGATTAATGAGCCCTTGAACTCTAGCTATGTTAATCATAGTTTGAAGAAGATCAACAACAAGCACAAAGAGAAGAGGAGAGAGGGGGTCACCCTGTCTAACTCCTCTTCGGTAGTGAAAAACTTTACCTGGGGTGCCATTTAACAAAATCGAGGAAGATCCAATTCCAAAGATAAGACCCATCCAACTGAGCCATTTTTCTCCAAACCCTTTCCTTCTCAAAATCTCCAACATTGCCTTATGCTCAATTTTATCAAAGGCTTTTTCAAAGTCTAATTTCAGAATGACAATCTCCTTAGAAGTGTGACAGAGATGCAAATACTCAAAAGACCAGGCTAAACAGTCTTGAATGGATATGTTCTTGATGAAACCATATTGATTCTTGTGAATTAGTTCGGTGATAACTGGCTGCAACCTATTAGCAAGGAGCTTTGTTATCAGTTTAACAGAGTTAAGGAGAGAGATTGGCCTGTAATCATTAATTCTGGTGGGACTATCAACCTTGGGGATGAGGGTAATAAAGGATCCATTGATACTCTGCAAGCAAATATCCCTAGAGTGAAAACCATTGCAGAGGCTATAAAAGTCCTGCCTGATTAGGTGCCAGCATTTTTTAGGAATTCATTACTAAATCCATTAGGTCCTGGTGATTTGTTAGTGGGAAGCATACTGATGATATTGTCGACCTCTAGCTGGCTGAAAGGGGCCTCCAAAGCACTAAGATCCACATCATGGTGAAAAAGAGAGTCCAAGTCAAAATGCATCTTATCAAAGATAGAAGTGCCAAGTCTTTCCTTAAAATCTTCCCAGATGAGGCTAGCTTTCAAGTGATGTTCCAAAACTAAAGAGCCATCAGACCTTGCAAGATAGGCAATAGAGTTTTTCCTAGCTCTGACAGTGACCACAAAATGAAAGAAACTTGAATTCTCATCACCCAATTTGACCCAGTTAAGTGCACCTCTTTGCCTCCAATAGATTTGTTGTTGGTGAAGCAGTTCAGAAAGCTTTTGGTGAAGGATGTCACTGAAATTCCACTCCTGAGTTTTCAGGTCCCTCCATTCAGCAATAGTGTCAATGAAAGAGATAACTAGCTTGACATTGGCAATGGTAAATTTGAGGTTTGAGGGTTGGGTTTGCCACTCCTGCAAAGCCTTTCTCAAAGCCTTGAATTTAGCAGTCAAGCGCATAGCCGGGTCTGAAACAGCAAAGTGACCATTCCAGGTATTAGCAACGAGAGGAAGGAAGCTGTCATGTTTCATCCAAAAGTTCTCAAATCTAAAAACTTTCCCTTTGGGAATTGGTGTCTTAATTTCAATGATGCAAGGCCAATGGTCTGACACTTCCATGACCAAAGAATGATCAGAAGTATTAGGGTAACTCACAGTCCAAGCTTGGGAGGAAAAGAACCAATCTAACCTCTCCAATAGATGAGGGGGGTTCTGTTTATTAGTCCAAGTAAACTTTCTACCATGCAAAGGGATCTCAACAAGTCCAAGAGCACTAATGATAGAGTTAAAATTAAGCATATCATTCAAATTCCCCCCTGGTCTATTTCTGTCTTCAGGCTTCCTATAGAGATTAAAGTCCCCAATAGCAAGCCAATCCACGTCATCAGGCATTTGGATATTCCCCAGCCAAGATAAGAAAGTATCCTGTCCAACATTATCACAAGGACCATAAACAGAAGTGAGGATCCAAGAATTATCACTATGCAGAGAGGTGAATTCAACTGAGAGCGCAAAATTGTTCTGAAAAATCTCAATACCACTGAAAAATGAACTTTTCCACACAACTAAAATCCCACCAGAAGCACCCACAAAAGGGTGATGACAAAAGGCATCAAAACGTAGGGGGAGAATTTTCTAATAAATTGCAGATCAAAGGATTCCTTCTTAGTTTCCTGAATACTGACAATGTCACATCTACTCTCGGTTATTTTGTCCCTAAGAGACTCCCACTTCTCAGAAGCATTAATACCCCTAATATTCTAGCACAGAACATTCACAGGCTTTTACAGTAGAAATATCATTCATTTAAACACAAAAAAGAGGGTAGCCACCTTAGCAAAGTAGCATAGACCACAAAAGCTAAACAAGGAAGCTGAGGCACCTTGCCATTACAAAGGACATTCAAGCTCACAGAGCCAGGAGTTTTAAAGGACCAAAGGTACGACAGTTCAAAGAAAAAAAGAGGAAGACATAAAAAGGAGAGCCTAGCAGGTCCAACTCGAAACAAAAGTAGGAAAGGCCGCATGCCTCCATTCCCAAAGGCCTTGAAGCATTTAGTTGTCCAATTCATTGTCATCATTTTCACTTGAATCAAAAGAGGAGGACTCATCATGAGTTGTCCTCTTATTAACGGTCTTGCTAGCACCACCATTTCTGAAACTTGCCTTCTTGTCGCCACCAGGGGTTTCACATTTAGACTTCCTATTCAATGCTTCATCAGTCACCAGAGAAGCACTAATATCACAAAGACTAGAACTGATATTACGAATAATTTTTCCACTGAGGCTTTGAGGCTTGGCATTGCAACCCACACAATTCTTCTCCTTGCAGACTAGGTCTTTGTATCCATTTTTGCAACTCCGGAGTCTAGGGCTCCTTCTAACTTCATTTTCAACAAGGAGGTGACAACTGCAACAAGGAGGGGACTAACTTCAGGATCCACATTACTTTCCTCAGACTGGGTTGCTGCCAAGGCACAAGCAGGGAAGCTAGAAACTGGACACTTGCTAGGAATGGAGAAGCTAACATTCTAACCACCACCCAAACAAGAGAGGAGCAGAGATGCACTAGAGAGTTGCTTAGCTTGTTCAAAATATTCAGGAGACAAAAGAAGGGCAGTGAAAAACTTGGCCCAGTCATTTGGGATCAAGACCTGAGGAACGGAGCCAGGACAATCGGGCGAAAAGAATTTGGCCCAAAGGTCAGGAACAACCTTGATAGATGCAGATGGCCTAGCAGAAGGTGGGATTAGCCCATGACTGATAAAGGCAAAGCCCACCAGCAGATTATTGGGCCCAAAGTGGTAATTTTGAGCAACATCAACTTCTTCAGCAATTTGTTGTTTAATTTCATCATCCTTCATCAGATCTTCTTCTTGAATTTCAAGAGGAAGAGCATCAACAAGATTGTTTAGAGCAGGAATATCCACCTGTACATCATGCTGAAAGTTGACCAAATTTCCAAGGATCTCCTAATCAGCAGGCAACACAATATGTTCCTCCTCTTCTTCATTTACCTGATGTAGCAGGTCATTTAGTTCCAGAAACATTTCCTGAGGAAGATGCCCAAGCCCAACTAGGTCAATAATCACTTCCTCCATGTCGACTGGTTGATTGAGGTCTAAAACATCTTGAACCTGCAGGGCTTGATTAAGGTCCAAGTTTGGCACATTATTATTCTTAGTCGACCAACCCCCCCAACTATCACCATCATTAGGGGTCTCATTAACATCATCATCATCATGGTTTTCCCCATTGGCTCCAAATCCATGTCCTGGAATGCCCCCAAATGGGTTCTGCTGGCCAGGCTGAAGGACTGGGCCATGACCGATCTGCCCAAAACCAAACAGATCAAAGGCCCTCCGGGTGGGAAGTCATCTGGTCCAGGAGCCGGGTCTTCATCCTGGGGAAACCCACCAAGCAAATCCCTCTGCAAGATTTCGCACTGCACAGTCCATGATTCACCTTGGAAGCCCTCTCCTTCAGTTAGAACAAGAAACTGTGGCACTGACTCATAATCAATCCCACGTGCCCTAACAAGAAGTCTGGACATATGCCGCCCCTCATCAACCCAGTAAATGACTCGCCCAAAGGAACTAATAGCATTGACAATAAACTCATCCTCTCTGTAATCTGGCAAGAAACCAAGCAACATCAGCCAACATTCTCTATTGAAATTAACAGTATGCCAATTCCAACCTTTGTTATGATCAACAAAACTAACTGAAATATCCCCAAACTGAAAAGGGCTTCCTTGAATCAGGCGGTCCTTATCATAAACATTACGAAACCTAACATAGGCTTGCCCCAAATGGGTTGGCTGCATATCCGTAATCTCGACGTGCTGAACAGTTGCTAATAAATCAGAGACGACATTGCGTATGGCATATTGAAGGTTACCTGATGCCCAGGCATCCGCTCAATGGTCGCAATCGCCAAATTCTGATTCTTGGGCTTCAGTTTCATCAGCACCACCCGCTCCATGGGTTTGCGAGCAAGAACCTCAAGATGACCAAAGCCATGCGGGATGAATGGAGCCGGGTCAACGCGTTGGAACGCCATGACCGGCACAGAAGAATCGTCCGTCGAAGATTGCCGCAGAGGCGGAGAACAAGATGAGGGATTTTCTGGGTGAATAGTGGCAGAACCAAGTGTCGAAGGAGAAGAACTTAAGTGCCAGGGAATAAAGAGGGGAGCAGAAGATCCACCGAACACCTCAGAAAATCCTTGAAAGCGCGGGGGGTGGAAGGGCCCGCTGTTATACGCGCTGGATTAAACCAACCAAAGTATGTGAAACGTTCACCAAAATCTTTTGCAAAATTATCCAGCCGTCTTCCATTTAGACTCGTCAGAGCTCTTTTCCACTTCTCGGAGCAAGACACTGCCACATGACCCCAGCCAAGCAGATGTTACACTTAATGGGAGCATTACAATTCGCACATCAAACGAAGAGTTGGGGTTAACAGGGTTCCTAGAACCATTAAAGTCCAGACTCAGATTCAAATCTAGATTAATCCCCGAATTATCCGAAGCAGGACGTTGAGTAAATAACAAGCTTGAATGCACCGGAGCAAGAGCTACAGGAGCACGAACTGTCAGATCACGAACTGAACCCCGATTATCAATTTTTTGACGCCAAAACTTCATGGACCGCCGCTTGCCATTGTTCAGGTGCAAAGGACGCATGGGAAAAACCTTGGAGCCTTGTAAACTCTCAGCAACCGGCCTGAGCTGAACATCAGGCACATCCAGAATGCGAGGAGAACCATTGCGGCCATGAACCTTGTTGGCAACCGCTTTCAAAGGAACACGATTAGCCCTAGTAAGAGGGGAAGCTTCATGCTTCCTAACAACATCTGCGTAAGATTTTTTCTTTCCCACTTCCACCCAATTAAACTTTGGCATAGAGGAAATGTGTTCACGAGCAAAAGAGAGGCCATAACCGTTGAATAGGTGGAAAAACAGCTCAAACTCAGTGCAGACGAACTTCTTGATCTTGTAAACCTCAAAACCAACATCCTTATTGGAAACCAAGAAGAAGCAGAAGATTCTATCTTCAAACTGACTGACATAAAAATCAGAGGGGGAGCCTCCCAGGATAGCATTCAAACAATCGGCAACAAACGAGTCGGAAAGGCGAGAAAGACATCTGCCAAACGCCACAAGCATGGAGAAGGAGTCCGAATCCGGAAGAGCAGGCGCAACAGAGACACCAAAAGCTCCACTAACGAAGGAGCAGAAAAGCTTTCCACGAGCCACGTCCACCAGGGCGGCCGGAGGAGAAGAAGCCATGACGCGGCGCAAAAGAGCAAAGCAGAGAGGAATGGGCTCACCTTTAGAGAACAGAGGACACCCACCAGGGGGAGAGGGACCAGAGAGGGTCCCCGACAACAGCACCCCGGCGGCGAGTTCAGAGGGAGCGGCCCGCCTAGAGGGCGGCCGTTTGAGAGCCCCCCTGCGAGTTCGCCTCCTCAGGTCTAATGTGTCACTCATATGCTTATGGTTCAGCAATTTGGGTATGAGATTGTAGTGTGTCTATACAAGAGTTGTGTTGATAAATCCTTCCTAGCATAATAAGAGTAAAAAGGGTGATATAGGATCTCACCTTGGCGAATTCCCCTAGTTGTTCTAAAAGGCCTTGAAATATTTCCATTTACCCTTACTGAGAATGCCACTGAGGTCACACATCTCATAACGGTGTTAACAAAATTTTTCTGCAAAGCCCCGACGAAGCATAATTTTCTGTGAATAATTCTATTCCACCCAGTCGTTTGCCTTCGCCATATCCAGTTTGAGATAATGTGTACACTCATATGTGACAAGTATATTGTCCGTGATCATGCAACTTGGAACAAAAGCGCTTTGCTCCGTAGAGATAATGTCATCCAGAAAAACCTGAAGTCTATTTAGCGAGCACTTTAAAGCAAATATTATAAAATGACATTGCATAATGAAATTAGTCTAAAATTATTTAGGTCCTGGGGATGTTTTATCTTCGGGAATAAGCACAATCGGCCTGTTTAGCTGATCGTTTCTGCGGTTGATAAGCCGACTGATGTCGTTTTTTGCTGTTTTGTTGTGAGATAAAACACTATACCATGACTGATAAGACATCAGCGAACATGACGTATTCTTTTGATTGATACCTTCTTGCAGCTGGCCGCCATTCAGGAAATTCGAAAAAAATTATATAATGATGTTAAATGATATAATAGTGTACTTTTTGTTGGAATTATGCATGACACTAGGCTAAGATTTCAAACCTCAGCAGCAAACTATATACTCACTACTTTGAAGGTTACACTTTAGAACCTATATGCTTGCTAATGCTTATTTTTTTGCGAACAAATATGCTTGTTAATGGTTAGAGAGAATAAATATTAGAAGCAGCACGATGTCAGCAAAACACGTGCTGTCGCACATGTGAATGCAGCACAACTGCACCATACCGACAAATACTCATCATGATTTTAAAGGCAATCTATATATTAGAAGGGCCAATCTGCCGCCATTTCTTTGGTGCATTTTCTCTTGTCCCTTCTATCGTGAGGGTGGTCGTTTCGGTTTAGTATGTGTTGTTGTACATTGTTTCTTCTCTATTAAATATAATTCTTGAAAAAAGAAGACCCAAGGGTGACTCCGGTAGCCAGGCAATATATATTATACCCTTGGTGCACGGGACAAAGAGTATGTGTATGTATCGTGGGTTTGGGAAGCACCAGGACTCTTGGCTACACAAACGAGGACGACTAAGGTCCAGCCTTCAACCCAATTCTTCAGAGATTTAGAGCTTATATGGTAGGGCTTATATTGTGGCTTGAGCGCGCTCTAGCACAATTCATGTACTCTAGTAGGAGCCAAGAAAGCCCAGAAACCAAAACCTGGATTCACCTTACTCCCTCTGTGGTTCAATTTGGATGGAGCTCGAGCACACTAGTGTAGCTCTATAATGCGTGAACAATAGCATAGTAGTTGAGGCCGCAGCACCAAGAAGCCGAGAGGGATATAGTTGCCTTCTGCCTGATCCATTGCAGTGATAGCACATCACCATGTCCGGTGACGTTTGTTTCACTTTCGCTCACTGCAAAGCTTGGTTGATTTGGCAAGATCAGTCCGCTTGTGATAGTTAAAGAAATAAACTATCCAGGGAAGTAACATTTTCATGTAGCAAGAAGGACATTATACGTAGAAAGATTTCAATCTCAAAGGAGTTTCAGAGAGAGAATATATAAGCAAAAATAAAGTAGAAGAAAATCTTCGCAGCGCCTGGTTGCTTGCTTCCTTCTTCATTGTATCAGCCAACCTAGGCCATGTGCAAATTACTGAGTACCCTACGTATAGGAGCCTAAGCATGTGAAATTTTAGTGCAAAACCGCAGTAGCACAATTAATATAAGCTCCCATGTGATAGGATTCCTAATCCTACCACGGATGTCACGCAGGTGGTATGGGTGAGAGGGAAGAGGAGCTGGGTGGCGTGCTCGCTGCCGGCGGCTAGGCGCCGTCGCGAGGAGGGCGAGGGCGAGAGGCAGGCGGCGGCTAGGGCACAGAAAACTCCGGGCTCCCTAAGGAAGCCGGAACAATTAGATGATTGTTCTGCTTGATTGATATCGATAGTGTTTACAGGTATTTATACCTCCCTCAAATAAAATAGTAAATAGTAATAAATATTCTATAATATGACAAATAATGTAAATATGTGCCTTTAGCCCCTCCCGGCCAATGGTGGCCATCAGCCACTCTTGGGCTTGCCCCTCTGGTACTGAATACCAGTCATAACATCTCTTCCCGCCTTGACAAACAGCTCGTCCTCGAGCTGAACTTCTGGAAACTGCGTCTTAAAATCTTCGAGGGGCTCCCATGTTGCGTCATCTTCTGGAAGGCCTTGCCACTGCACCAAGATGCGCCACTCTCCGCGGCGCAGCTGAGCCCAGAGCACGCGCGCGGAGCTGTGCAGGAGCCGGCCATCCTGGACCGGCGGTAGTGGAGCAGGCGCACCCGACGGAGTACCCGCATATGCCTTGAGCTGACTGACGTGAAACACGTCGTGAAGACGCGCGCCGGCCGGAAGCTGAAGACGATAGGCCACGGTGCCGATGCGTTCCAACACTTGGTAGGGTCCGGCGTAGCGAGGCCGGAGCATGCCCTTGGAGTGGGGAACGAGTGCCTGCACAGGGCGGTGAAGAAGCTGTAGGAGCACCCAATCACCCACCTCGAAGGACACGTCGCGGTGATGGTCGTCGTAGTACCGCTTGGCGTATTGCTGCGCTTGCAGCAAGTGTTCCCGGACCACGTCCAGGAAGGCGTCGCGATCGCGGAGGAGGGAGTCGACCGCCTCAGTCTGCGCCGCCCCAGGCTGGAGCGGGAGGAGGGGCGGTGGAGGCCGACCGTAGACCACCTCGAATGGCGTCGCGCGCAGCGCTGTCTGGAAGGACGAGTTGTAGCAGTACTCGGCCCAGGCCAGCCAATTGACCCAGGCGCGAGGTCGGTCACCGGTGACACACCGCAAGTACATCACGATGATCCGGTTGACCACCTCAGACTAGCCATCGGTCTGAGGGTGGAAGGCCGTGCTCAAGCGCTGCTTCACACCTGCAAGCCTGAAAAGGTCATGCCACAGATGGCTGGTGAAGACAGGGTCACGGTCGCTGATGATGGAGGCAGGGAAGCCATGGAGGCACACGATGCTGTCGAAGAACGCGCGCGCCACAGACGCCGCCGTGTACGGGTGGCTGAGGGCGATGAAGTGCGCGTACTTGGAAAATCGGTCAACCACCGTGAGAATGACCGATTTGCCGTGCACCTTGGGGAGGCCGTCGACGAAGTCCATCGAGATGTCCGCCCACACCTACGAGGGAACATCGAGCGGTTGCAGCAGCCCCGCCGGGTGTGTGGTCGGCGTCTTGTTCCTCTGGCACGTGTCGCAGGAACGGACGAAGTCCTGCACCAGCGTGCGGTCACCCGCGAAGTAGAAGTCCTGTTGCAGGCGCACAATGGTCTTCTGGATGCCCTCATGGCCGGCGGTGTGGTCCAGCGCCACCACCTGCTAGCGCAAGTCGCCGTGGCTGGGAACAAAGACCCGCTTCCCGTGGAGCAGCAGGCCCTCGACCTCGGTCCAGGGGTCCTCTAGCTCACCGCGGCGCAGCTGCTGGAGCAGCTCGGCAGCCTCCGTGTCCAGGCCCATGGCGGCCCGGATGTCGTCGTAGACGCCGAACGAGGGCCCGGAGATGGCTAGGGCTGCTGGGCCGTCCTCGTCGTGGCGGGAGAGCGCGTCGGCGGCGGTGTTCAGGCAGCCCGGGCGGTACTCAACCGCGAAGTCGAAGCCGAAGAGCTTGCTGAGCCACTGGTGCTGAGGCACGGTCGACAAGCGCTGATCCAGGAGGAACTTCAGGCTGTAGTGGTCGGTGCGGACGAGGAAGCGGCGACCCCAGAGGTATGGCCGCCAACGCCGCATGGCTTGGACCAGCCCGATGAGCTCCCGCTCGTATGCCGCCAGCTTGCCGTGGCGGGCAGCGAACGACCTGCTGAAGAAGGCCAGGGGCCCGCCCCCTGGTGTAGCACGACACCAAAGCTGGTGCCCGAGGCGTCGCAGTCGACGACGAATTGGCGTTCGAAGTCGGGCATCTGCAATACCGGAGTTGACGACAGGGCGCGTTTGAGGCGCGCGAAGGCCTCGGCTGCCGCCTCATCCCACGCAAAAGCCTCCTTGCGCAAGAGACGAGTCAGAGGGGCGGCGATGGTGCCGAAGTCCTTGATGAATTTCCTGTAGTAGCCGGCCAGCCCCAAAAAGCCCCGGACGCCGCAGGGAGAGCGGGGAGCCGGTCAGGCGGCCACTGCCTCCACCTTGTCGCTGTCCATGGCGACACCTTCGGCGGAGATGACGTGCCCCAGGTACGCCACGGAGGAGGCACCGAAAGAGCACTTCGACCTCTTGAGGAAGAGGCCGTGCGCCCGCAGCGCGCTGAGGACGAGGCTGACGTGCTGGAGGTGCTCGGCCCACGATGTGCTGTAGATGAGTATGTCATCAAAGAAAACCAGCACAAACCTGCGGAGGTAAGGTTGGAGGACGTCGTTCATCAGAGCCTGGAAGGTCGCCGGGGCGTTGCACAGGCCAAAGGGCATGACCAGGAACTCGAAGTGCCCATGGTGTGTGCGGAACGCGGTCTTGACGATGTCCTCCGGGTGCATGCGCACCTGGTGGTAATCCGAGCGGAGGTCGAGCTTGGTGAAGTACTTGGCACTGTGAAGCTCGTAGAGGAGTTCGTCGACCACCAGGATCGGGAACTTGTCCTTCGAGGTCTTGTCGTTGAGAGCCCTGTAGTCGATGCAGAAGCGCCACGACCCATCCCCCTTCCGGACCAGGAGGACAGGGGCGGATAACGGCGACGTCGACGGTCATATGATGCCCTGCTCTAGCATCGTGGCACACTGTCGCTCCAACTCGTCCTTCTGGAGCTGCGGGTACCGGTACGGGCGGACGGCCACGGGCGCCTTACCGGGGAGGAGGTGGATCTGGTGGTCGTACGGTCGCACGGGAGGTAAGCCACGCGTCTCCTCGAAGATTGCCCCGTGCTGGTGTAGAAGCCGATCCAGCAGGGGGCACGGCTGGACGTCCGTGGTGGCGGCCAACAGCTGCTGCGCTGCTGGTGTCGGCAGTGCTCCCTCGCACTGCCGGATGACGTGACGGGCGCCCCTCTGGAAGGCCACAGTGCAGGCGTCGAAGTCCCACGTGAGGGGCCCCAGGGTGCGCAGGAAGTCGACGCCAAGGATAAAGTTGAAGCGGCCCAAGGCGAGGCCCACACAGGTGACAGGGTAGGGGACACCGGCGACGAAGATGGGCACGTCGCGTGCCACGCCCTCGCACGGCAGGCGTTCCCCGCTGGCGACGGTGACGTGGAGGTGCTCGGCGCTGGTGGGGGAGAGGTCAAGACGGCGCATCACGTCCCCCTAGAGGAATGAGTGCGTCGATCCGGTGTTGAGCAACGCTAGGAGGCGCTCGCCCTTCAACGTCACTGGAAGGAGCATCGTGTTCTCCTTGCGTATCCCTGCAAGTGCATACATGGAGACAACGAGGGCATTAGCGGTGGGCTCCTCCTCTGCAGGGGTTGGCTCCTCGGGCGGTGAATTTCTGTCCGTGTCCATCGTGGGGGACTCCTGGTTGTCGACGAAGTCGGCGGTCTCGATGTAGAAGAGCCGCTTGCACACGTGGCCGCGCATGAAGGGCTCATCGCAGTTGAAGCAGAGGCCCTGACGCCACCGCTCCAACTGTTTAGCCGGCGTCAAGCGGCGGAAACGTGGTTGTCCACCGCCGGCCGGGGTGTTCGACAGCTGTGGCGTGGCGCCTGCGCCGCCAGCGGGGGTTGCCGGCGTGGTGGAGCGCAGTGGAGGTCACGCGCCCCGCTGCTGGACTGGCTGAACAAAGGCCGCCGTGCGACGCTCAAAAGCCCGTGCCAGGTACATCGCCGTCTGGAGGTCCGACGGGTGGTGCATCTCGACATCGACCTGGATGTGATCAGGCAAGCCACCCACGAAGAGCTCCGCCTTTTGCCGCGGGTTGAGGTCGCGCGCGTGGCAGAGTACCGCGTTGAAGCGGTTGGAGTACTCCTGCACCGAAGAGCCAAATGGCAAGCGTGCTCGCTGAGCAAGGCATGTGCCTTGTGTTGGTGGCCCGAAGCGGAGTTGGCACAGAGCGTGGAACCGCTCCCAGGCCGGCATGCCCTCATCTTGTTCCAGGGCGTAGTACCAAGTCTGCGCGTCGCCGCGCAGATGGTAGGAGGCGAGCCACGTACGATCCGAGGCCAAGGTGCGTTGGCCGCGGAAAAACTGCTCGCATTGGTTGAGCCAATTGAGCGGGTCGACGCTGCCGTCGAACGTCGCGAACTCGAGCTTGTAGAAGCGGGGGGGGGGGGGGGGGGGGGGTTGCGCGCCGTAGTCCGCAGCAGGGGCCGGCGCGCCCTCGTCCGCGGCTGCAGGAACCGCGTCGCCCCTGGGGTGGGGAGCCGTCGAGGACGGGGCGCCTCCATAGTAGAGGTTCCCTGTAGTGTCGCCGTAGAAGATGCCGGGGCGGAACTGTGCCCCAGCACCCCCTGGTGGTACGCCCGTTGACACCACGGTGGAAGTGGTGTATATCGGCGCAGACACCGACCCCCCCCCCCTCCGTGAGCGCCCATGTAGGTATGGGGGAGGGCGAGGTCGGCCATCGGACCTTGTTGAGGGGAAGACCCGAAGTCGGCTGTGGATTGATCCCCATGGATGGTGCCGGCACGGAGGGCGCGGGCACCCCGATGGAGGGCACCGGCGTACCGACGGAAGGCGCTGGCAGAGCGGGGTGTGGCAACGGAGGGGGCAGCGCAGACCCCGACGGAGGCGGCTGCGTTGTGAGTCCCTCCCACGCGGCCTGCATGGCGGTGATGCTGCGGCTCATCTGTGCCATGTTGGATGACATCTCGGCGACCACGACGGCGAGGGACTCGAGCGTCAAGGGGACCGAGGAGGTCCCTGCGCCGGTGTCCCCTGTCGCGACCTGGGAGTCGACGGTGGAGGACAGGATGGTGGTGGTGGTGGTGGGCGGCGGAAGTTGCGAGCTTGTTTGCGGGAGCGAGGGGATCGCGGGTCCAGACATCTCTGATACCAGGTTGATAGGATTCCGAATCCTACCACGGATGTCACATAGGCGGTATGGGTGAGAGGGAGGAGGAGCTGGGCGGCGTGCTCGCTGCCGGCGGCTGGGCGCCGTCGCGAGGAGGGCGAGGGCGAGAGGCAGGCGGCGGCTAGGGCACAAAAAACTCCCGGCTCCCTAAGGAAGCCGGAACAATTAGATGATTGTTCTGCTTGATTGATATCGATAGTGTTTACAGGTATTTATACCTCCCTCAAATAAAATAGTAAATACTAATAAATATTCTATAATATGATAAATAATCTAAATATGGGCCTTTAGCCCTCCCGGGCGATGGTGGCCATCAGCCACTCTTGGGCTTGCCCCTCTGGTACCGAATACCAGTCATAACACCATGAGCTTATCCTTCGTCGTCCAGGCCTTCCACACACACGCATGATTAAAGTATGCAGAACTCTGACTGAGAATGCATCATGCTTGTTATGTTCTCACATCAGGAGAATTTTAAATGACAAAGTTAAAAAGGGAGCCTCTGTGTTAATCATAGTAAGAATTTTCTTGCAACAAAAATAGGTGCTATCTTGTTATAGAGGTACTCTTGGAGCCTCCAAGTTAGTCCACGTAAGACGTGTTTAGGGAAAAGCATAAATCCAATAACTCTAGAAAAATAAAGTATTTGTTTATCAATTTTCTAGGCCCAATTCGTTATTGACAATTCACTTTTGCCATCTCTTAACACTCCTCCCTCTATCCCAAATTATAAGACATCTCAAAAATCTTGGAGAGTCAAATTATTCCAAATTTGACCAAACTTATATGACAATATAATAAAATTTATGATGTCAACTAAGTATCATTATATTCATTATCAATTATATTTTCATAGTATGCCTATTTGATATCATAAATCTTCATAATTTTCTCTATAATTATTGGTCAAACTTGAGATGCTTTGACTTTCTAAGATTATTGACACGTCTTATAATTTGGAACAGAGGGAGTACTAATTAAAGACTGCTACTGAGGCCATCACATTAATCTTTACCGGATGAAAAAGATTAATATAACTTCTTGAAACCCATGAAAATGAAAAACATACGGATATTAATTTAATAGACTATTTTGATAACAGTAGTCATGAGAACTATTCCATTTTCTAAAATTTAACTGTCTCCACCGTTGTAAAGACAGAATAACGTAAGCACTATATATTTCCAATATGAAATCTATGCCAAATTACTAATGACTGTACCAATATATAAAATGGTTAGAAATTGTGCTTTAGATGATGGTGATTTATCTATTACATTGTGCTATGTAACTAATCTAACACCACAATATATAAAGAGTGTCAAAGTAAATCGTCATGTGCTATATATAGATTTAGGCATTACATTAGATTGGTAATTTATAAACTTTGTAAACGTTGGTTTAGATAAATCGGCATATATAAGGTTTATTAGCAATAGTAAAATATTGGCATCGATGGTGAATTAGATGAAGATGATACGATTTTTTTTGGCAGAAACCATGCATGTGACTGCTTAATGCTAGAGAAATAAAGTTTGGAAGCAGTACAATGCCAGCAAACACACATGCTATCACAAATGAGAATAATGCTGCATGATTGCACATTATATATATATATATATATATATATCGTCTTGATCCTAAAAGGCAGTTTATGCATATATTAAAAGGGAACCGAGGTTGTGTCCCATCATCCAGGCAACATAATGGACACACAGACTGATGAGGAGCATTGTGATAACTGAGAACGGTGTGCACGAGGTGAGATGAGATTGTGAGGCACCAGGACGTACTCTTAGTTACTATGGTGCAGAAATATAAAGGGCGTGGTTAGTTCAGGGCTATCGTACTTCACTAGGATTGAGTGTCAACAAAATACAATCAATTGAGGATGTGTCATCGTCCCCTACCTCTTCCAATACATCGACAAAGGTCTACCGGCCAACGCCCTATTGCTCCTTTATCTCCTTCATCGGCTGTCCGTTCCTGTCATACCCGCCTCCTTTCCCGCACACGGAGACTTTAAGATGATGCAGATTGTTGAGTGTGTTGTTGGCGAGAGCAATTCATGATTCTGCAGTTTGCGAACAAGAGCCTGATCGATATGATAATGCTGAAATATGTTTCTCATGCTGGTTGCTTTACTGACCTTGTAATACTTTAATATCCAGCAACTGTGCAAATTTTGTTAGAACCAGAGAGCCGGCTCTAGGGAACCTAGGGGCGTCGGCTCAGCGAGCCGGGCCTGGTTCTAACAATTGGTATCGGAGCCGGTCTAAGGACCCGCAACAAATCTCGGTGGGTCACACAGTGGCGGGGACACCCCGTCTAGACAACGTCTTGGCCACACGGTCGTGTGAGTTGAAGAGTTGAGACCGATGTGTGACAACGGGAGAGATTGTTGGGGTTAGTCCCACATCATTAATTGATAGTAGGGGAGCACAACATATTAGGCGGGGGCAGCCCTCACCTATTATGCTAGTCTTTTGGGTTGAGTTAGGTCTAAGGCCTGTATATGCTGTGACTCCGGTGGAGGTCGGCTCTAGGGAATCTAGGGGCGCTGGCTCAGCGAGCTAGGCCTGGTTCTAACAATTGGTATCGGAGCCGGTCCAAGGACCCGCAACAAATCACATATAGGTCACATAGTGGCGGGGACACCCCGTCTGGACGACGTCTTGGCCACACAGTTGTGTGAGTTGAAGAGTTGGGACCGATGTGTGACTACGGGGGAGATTGTTGGGATTAGTCCCACATCGGAAATTGATGGTGGGGGAGCACAACATATAAGGCGGGCGGTCCTCACCTATTAGGCTAGTCTTTTGGGATGAGTTAGGCCCAAGGCCTGTATATGTTGTGACTCAGGTAGACCTGGGCCGGAGCGGCGCCGGTCGTCGGTACGACGAGCCGGGTCGGCTCCAGAGAACCTAGGGGTGCCGGCTCAGCGAGCTGAGCCTGGTTCTAACAATTGGTATCAGATCCGGTCTAATAAGGACCCGCAACAATTGTTGGGGTTAGTCCCACATCGTTAATTGATGGTGGGAGAGCACAACATATAAGGCGGGGGCATCCCTCACCTATTAGGCTAGTCTTTTGAGTTGAGTTAGGCCCAAGGCTTGTATATGTTGTGACTCCGGTGGACCTGGGCCGGAGCGCGCCGGTCGTCGGTACGATGAGTCGGGTCGTTTCCAGGGAACCTAGGGGTGCCGGCTCAGCGAGCTGGGCCGGGTTCTAACAATTGGTATCAGATCCAGTCTAATAAGGACCCGCAACAATTGTTGGGGTTAGTCCCACATCGTTAATTGATGGTGAGGGAGCACAACATATAAGGCGGGGGCAACCCTCACCTATTAGGCTAGTTTTTTGGATGGTGTTAGGCCTAAGGCCTGTATATGCTGTGAGTCAGGTGGACCTGGGTCGAAGCGGCGCGACGAGCCGGGTCAGCTCTAGGGAACCTAGGGGCGCCGGCTCAGCGAGCCGGGCCTTATTCTAACAATTTATTGTTGGGGTTAGTCCCACATCGAAAATTGATGGTGGTAGAGCACAACATATAAGGCGGGGCGATCCTCACCTAATAGGCTAGTCTTTTCGGTTGAGTTAGGCCCAAGACCTGTACATGTTGTGACTCCGGTGGACCTGGGCCGGAGCTGCGCCGCTCGTCGGTATGACGAGCCGGGTCGGCTCCAGGCAACCTAGGGGCGCCGGCTCAGCGAGTCGGGTCTGCTTCTAACAATTGGTATCAGGGCCGGTCTAAGGACCCGCAACAAATCTCGGTGGGTCACATACTGGTGGGGGCACGCCATCTAGACGACGTCTTGGCTACACGGTTGTGTGATTTGAAGAGTTGGGACCGATGTGTGACTACGGGGGATATTGTTGGGGTTAGTCCCACATCGGAAATTGATGGTGGGGGAGCACAACATATAAGGCGGGGCGGTCCTCACCTATTAGGCTAGTCTTTTGGGTTGAGTTAGGCCCAAGGCCTCTATATGTTGTGACTCCGGTGGACCTGGGCCGGAGCGGCGCCGCTCGTCGGTACGATGAGCCGGGTCGGCTCCAGGGAACCTAGGGGCGCCGGCTCAGCGAGCCGGGCCTGGTTCTAACAAATTTGTCTTTTGTTTTTGAAAGAAACCGGAGGGGCTTGTGGCCCTAGAGTGAAATTTATTTATTAAAAAAATTAACAAAAGGGATTTAGACTTACAAACTTATACAAGAAAAAAGGGTTGGAGATTACCGGATATTACCGGATAGTTATGAGGAAGTGAACTGATCTGGTATGCAAAATAAAACGCTATGGATTGGAGACATCCATGCCTGCAGTGAATAGTTGAACATGAGTTGTGTTGCAGGCTGCCCAATATAGGACTGCTATCCACAACTTATTATCAAACTTTGTTTGTGGTGTATACATGAACCAATTTACTTTACCCTACATAAACCCTCTGTGGAATCCATGCATTGGAATGGTTAAGTGCCAGTCAGTATTTACTGCTCTCATTCTTCTCTAGAAACTGTCCATGGAAATCATGAATTGCGACTACCCTTAAACACAACTGTCCTCACAAAACGTGATTGTCTAAAAAAGAAACTCCCTTAAAGACAACTATCCTCACAAAACGTGATTGTCTAAAAAAGATAAATAATAGAAATTCTTACATTAGTAAAAAACATCTGGCCTTTAATTTGACAGACTCTAACCATTATCCCTAGTTAACAGCCATTGAATCTATTCTGAGTTATAAAAAGTAATCCATTGTGAAACTATTAAAAATAAAAAAATAATTCCATAAATTTAAATCTAAAACTAAATATAATTAAAAAAATCTAAATATGTATCCATTATTCTACCAGTATGAAAGATAATATAAAAACTAACCCCCAAGAGCAACTCCAATAGCCTCTCGTATCCTCTTACATTGACTGTAATAGAGATTTTGGTAAAAAACAAATCCTCTCTAAGAGTTTTTTCAACCAGATTTTTGAAGCATTCTCTTTTCTTGATTTTTGGCTCACCAAAGATAGAGAGTGGAGCTAGTTTCTAAAGTGACAAACAAAATATATAGAAGTTTGTTGGAGATAAAGAGATATAGAGAGCAAATTATTTTATAATGGCTCTCCATATGAGGTTTTAGATTGTGGGTTACCTAAAGATAATTGGAGATGCTCTAGTCTTGCATCTTAATTATCCACTCTGTCATTATGAAGAATAATATGTCTAAATGTCCTTTCAAATTACCATGTTGATTATTATGAAAGACAATAGTAACACTTTTAATTTGTATATAAATTATTCACTTGTAAGTTTATAAAACCTACTTTGTATATAAGTTATCCATATTAAACTATCACACACACGAGGACGGACACCACCTATCCTAATACGGTCGCCTCCAATTAGAAACGGGTTCGATAGGCCCGACTGTGATGTAAGCAACATCAGAGACGAGAACAAAGGTAACTGTCTTTAATATTATATCAGACATCACAGACAGTTGTTTACCCAAGAATCACCTATGATGTGTGTAACATCAGATATAGACGTAGATGAACTCTGTCTGTGATATGGCACAACTCCGACTGTGATATGGCACCCTCCTATCACAGATACTATGTCAAAATTGAGCTTCCGCAGCGTTGCCTAAAAGCCCTCCGTGGCGGACACTAGTTTTTTCCGCTGCGAAAAATCCTATAATTTACAACAGCGGACATTTTTATTTCCCGTGGCGGGCTTTTTTGTCCGCAGACACTACATCAAAATTGAGCTCCCGCAGCGTTGCCTAAAAGCCTTCCGTGACGGACACTAGTTTTGCCCGCTGCGAAAAATCCCATAATTTACAACAGCGGACATTTTTTATTTCTCGTTGCGGGCTTTTTTGCCCGCTGCGGTAAATCGATTTACCGCAGCGGACATCTTAAGACGTCTGCTGCGACAAATAGGGCATTTACCACAGCGAACACCTTAAGTTGTCCGTTGCGGTAAATCAATTTACCGCAGCAGACATCTAATAAGGCCCGCCACGGTTAAGGCCGAAGCCCATTAGACCCAGGGCGAGGCCCATATCGGGTGCTGGTATAAAATAGACACTTAGGGTTTGAGTCCACTCAACTCTCCCATCCCCAGCCGCCGCTCCCACTCCCTCTCTCTCTCCCCCTCTCCCAGTCCCAACCCGCAAGAACACCCGTCTCCAGCCTCTCCCACTCCCTTCCTCTCTCTCCATCACCGGCGTGAAGGCCTCCGCGGCGTAGGGACGAGCGGGTCGCCCGGAGCGCGGCACGCTGGAGGCGGCGCGCGTGGCCGCGGCGGCGGAAGCGCGGGGACGCGCTGGCCGCGCGAGGCGACAGCTGCAGCGCTGGGCCGCGGCGGATGGGCTCGACGCCTGGCCTCGATGGGCTTGCGTTGGGCTCGTCGTTTTTTTTTATGTTTTTTTAATTTCGATTTACCGCAGCGGGTGTTCTAATGTGCCCGTCGCGGTAAATAGATTAACCACAACGGACAGCTTTGGCCGCTGCAGGGAGGCCACAATTTACCGTGACCTTGCCACCTCAGCGGACAAGTTTGCCCGCTGTGGAAAACCAAAACTGCCCGCTGGGCAAAATCAATTTTGACGTAGTGAGAGGGCCTCCGTTTTATGATTGGTGATCTGAGACACGAACCGGCGAGCGCCAATATCAAAGACCTGTACATTTGAGCCTTGTCTCTAATTATTATTACAGACGTGTGCTGTTGGCCCATCTCCGATGTGGTGTCTTCTTTGTGTGTTTCTGGCATATTGTAAATAGAGAATAAGAAGCCGTAAGAAAAATAGTATAGAAATTTGTAGCTAGCCAAATTTTTTTTGGTGAAGCAGTAAGATGGAGACTACTTCTAGTGCGTGGTTTGATATCATTGTGGATTATTTATGGAAGATCTAGTGTTATTTTTATGTTTTCCATGGTTTGAATGCTTCAAGAATAGTGGCTGGTGCAGAAATATTTTGTTAGCGTGATGTTTTGACCAAGTCACATCTTACTTGGATTTGTTGGTAGGGCGCTTGTGATTGCGAATTTCAATGTAGCTTCAAAAAAGGGGTCATTTTAATAAAGGACAATCTTGTTAGGTGGAATTATTAGAAAGACAGTCAAAAGTGTTTGTTTTTGTAATTGTAATGAAACTATCTCAAACATCTTTTGTTTGATTGTCATCATGCCAAGACAATATGGAAGACTGTTTATATAGCTACTTGGCTATCAAATTTTGAATTAAAAGAGAAAAAACTATTTTGGTTGTGGTAATTGCTTTATGTTGGGTAATTTGGAGATGTCGTAATGATCTAATTTTTTCAAAATTTTAAATATATATCTTTTATGCAAGCTACTTTTAGGGGAACATACCGACGACGATTTTAGACACTGCTATAGCGTGATGATGAAATAAAGAAAACAAAGAAAAAGTCCATAGGAGCAGCACGCGCTAAGCTAGGAGACGCGCATACACGTCCCGCTAGGCGCCTCCTGGGGGCTGGAGTAGTCCTCCTCGATGATGCCTTCTGCCCCAAGCTCTCCGACTTTGGGCTCACCAAATCTAGGTCCAGTCAACGATCGGTCCCCGCGGGTGATTGTCACCTACCGCTACTGCAGCCCTGAGTACATGCGCGCCGCAGCCACCCTCACCCACATAATAAAGTCATGTACATGTTTTTTTTTGTTTGTTTTTGAGAACCTATATGCAATTAGTGTTTGCAGCTGCGTGCTGGGACCACCAATTATTATCTTGGCCTTTAAAAACACACACAAGAAGTAGGGGTTCATTCTTCTTTTAACAAAAGGAAACACAAGAGAGGGTCTGTGCTGGGAGTGTGTGTGCCTGTGTGTCCAATCTGAGAGAAAGCATCCAAACATTAGGTAGACATGTGGGATTTGGAGGCATCGGGATCTAGAATGAGATCATTTTCTCTGCTTGCTGACCGGTGACTGCTGCTGGGGGAGCCGGTCCGGGAGCAAAAGCTCCCTAGGGTGCGCTCTAAACGAAGTTGGCGTCTGTGGGCGTCATCTCCTTCTTGAAGGTTCCGTTGATGCACCCTCGATGCTCTTCCGACGTCGCGCCCTGCACCTGCCGGTCTCCTCCTCCCTGCCTGGAGCTGCGCCCTCCGCGTCTACTCGTCATTCTGAGCCTAATTGGGCGTCATGTCTCTTCACCTTGATTTGTCTAGAGGATGTTGGTCGCAGCTGTAGTCGTGGTCGTCGTCTTCAAGTTGTCCCTCCTCGCCCGTGGTCCTGAGGTTGTTGACTTGAGTGACTCGGAGGAGCTTTTAGAGAGGTCGCGTTTCCGGCGGTTGCTTTACCGCCGAGGTCGCGGTCGTTTTCCGGCGGATGCTTTTCCGCTGAGGAGTTTCAGGTGGATGCTTTGCCACTGAGGTTATCTTGACCGTTAGCGGATGCTTTGCTGCTGTTATCTATTATGACTCCTATCACTACCGGCTATCTAGGTGTTGAGTTATTTTTTGTATTAGGCGCAGTTGATGGGGTTGCTAGTGGAGGGCCCCTCACCCCTCTTGTTTCTTGTTTTGTGTCTTGTGTTGAGGTTTTCGTTGGTAATCCGTGGATTTACCCGCGATTCCCCTTGTATCGCCTATGTGTAGGTCTATTGATCACTCTCTTCTTCTTAATGAGATATCGGCTATATGCCGGTCTAAAAAAAAGAATGAGATAATTTGCAGTCGGCCTGGCTGACTGTTCTCTACATTCAAGCAATCTACGCCGTCCCTGGTCTATGCGACTCAATTGGTCTTGTTCACCGCCATTGCCACTTGGTCCTTCTTTCTCGGTCGCTGTCTCTCCCATGAGCACATGTGTCGGCCTCCCTTCTCTTCTTCATCCCTCGGAGGCTAGGTGTCCTCGATCCAGATGTCACACCGGTGCCAGGTCACGGACGAAGAAGACATGTGTATCTAACCGACCAGTAGGTCCTGAGCATCCATGAGTTTCCACGCGTCTAGCAGCTGCGCGGCCGGCAGACAAGACCAAGGCATCTGGACGGTCCGGAGCACGATTTTGCGGGAGAGAGAGTTCGCAGGTCAGTTATGCTGAGAAAAGACGGCGGCAGAGTTGAAGGACCGAGTCGTCCATGGCGAGCTCGTGCGTGCGGAGTCGACATCGGTCCTAAGGAGCATCTCTCATTCATACTTGGCTAATAATTTGTGGTACCACGCGCAATCAGTCTTAGAGTTGGGTAAAGCCCCCGTCATTGCATTAACAAATTAAATACTAAAACGTTTTACAACGTCCGGTTCCAAAAAATTCTACAAATGTTATCCTCACTAACGAAGTTTCAACTGAAGCAAATGTTATCCTCAGCTCTACTTGAGAAGGATTATTAAAATAATACTACCTGAGTTCAAAAACACCATCGCAGCAACGCCGCAGTGCAAAAATCATTTTTGTCATTGGTTGCAAAAATAAATGTTTGGCCACAGCAGAATGCAATATTAATGGCAGCTAAAGCATGCACTGCACACGTGAGATAGAGTAATGGTCCTTAATGCCAGCTTCATGTACGATTGCACGACCCATAAATCAACATGGCCATAAAAGAGAACAATGCAAGGGCGCGTCCATTTGGAAAGCAACAGATGACACAGAGAGCCACCCAAGCGTGGGCGAGAACATGAGAAGTCAGGTGACTAGGGTCTCGACAGCGAGAGACGCGGATGCTGTTTGTGCTACACTAGACTGCTAGATGATTAGAGGTGACGCTCTGAGTGTATCATATCATGGGATTGGGAGGCACCGGAATTCCGGGATATACGGCTCCCGTTGATGCGGCTGCCCATCCTAATCTGGAGTCCTGTTTCAGGGGGTCATCAAGGTTTCAGTGTTGCAGAATTCACTATTGCACCATGTAAAAGTAGGTGGCTGCAATGTGATGGCTTCTCAGGCTCACGGCTAGCTGCATGTCAATATAGCTAGGAAGAGCCCCTAGCGTGGCTTCTCAGGGTTCTTGCACCTTTGGGCTTACAAGATCATGTTCCAGGTCGGCATGAATTCCTTTGCAGATTGGTGAAGAAAAGCAGCGAAAGAGATTTGGAAAGATACAAGAAAAGGGTCGAACTCGATTATCATTTTCGGCGCCTGCGTAATCTGAAAACATCGCAATTCATGTGTTTTTGACGGCACGCGGCCGTGCATCAACGACCTCCTCCGGATGTTCAGAGAAAACGCGGCCGTGCATCAACGACCTCCTCCGGATGATGTTCAGAGAAGAGCAAAGGCTGAGAGCGTTGGGTCAAGGTCAGGGGGACGGGCTAGGGCTGTCTTTTAGTTTTGTTTCATTCCTCGCTCTTTCTAGGTCAGGTCTCATCTCTCCCGTGCGTGTTCTTTGGAGTAACCCTCCCTGTTCATGTAAAATTCAACTCCTCATAGCTCGGCTCGGCCAGAGTGAGGTGGTGGTGATTGTAAGAGGCTGGTTCATTCTCTCTATAATATATACAAAGATACAAAGCTCTCCTTCGTACTCGAGAAGAAAAAATACTTGAGATGTGTGTTAAAAAAAACTACCTGAGTTCCAAAACATTATTGCAGCAGCACAGTACAAAAACCATTTGCCATATATTGGTTACAGAAATAAATGTTTGGCTGGTGAAGAATGGCATAAAAAACATAAAGTCCACACGTGAGATAGTGTAATGGTCCTCAATGCTAGCTACATGTACGAATGGACGACCCATGATAAATCAACATGACCTATAAAAGAGAACATGAGTGCATTCATTTGGCAAGAAACAGACGACAGAGAGCCTGATCCCAAGCATATATGGATGACAACTTGAGAAGTCTGGTGAGTGCGGTCTGGTAACAACTTGAGAAGTTTGTGCTACAATAGACTGTTTGAGGACTACTAGTAGAGTGACATGCTGACTAGTGTATCATGCGATTTTTTGATAAACATATCATGGGATTGGGAGGCACCGGAATTGTGGGATATACTGCTCGTGTCGAAGTGGCTGACTATCCTAATCTAGAGTTCTGTTTCAGGGGGTCATCAAGGTCCCAGTGGTGCTGCAGAATTCGCTGTGTGGCACCATACGACCGAGGGGAAGCTACGGTGTTGCATTCCTTTAGATCGAAATGATCATGTATCATGATCTTGCACCCGTCCACGAAGCTAAACTGTGCCACTGAGGCCGGCTTGCTGACTTCCAGATGGCTGTGTGTCCGATCACTGCCCTCAATATTGTTCCAAGTTGTCCACCATATTGCCCGCTATTTGTGGCAGCTTCAATTCCCTAGCAGAATACAAATATATCATGCATGCATGATGCATTTCATTTCGCTTCACCAAGGTCGAGGGTCAAATTCATAGGTAGGATCTGTTTAGTACCGATTACAACAACTTCAAGTTACCTTACACATGTTACTATAGCGACACTGTTTTGCATTGTAGTGACATTGTGACAAGCTGGAATAAGCTAAAGTTTTTTTAGCTTCACCTGCTTCACACTACAGTGCCCACTTTTACAGTTCATTTGATGCCTCGTAATCCCGAACAACATCACGCTATAGTGCCAAGCAGTGACCCTACTACAGTGTTATGTTATTAGATATCCTGCAACTCCCTTCTCTTCTTCCTCCCTCGGAGGCTAGGTGTCCTCGTTCTAGATGCCATGCTGGTGCGAGGTCACGGACGAACAAGACATGTGTATCTCACCGACGAGTAGGGTGTGAGCACCGATGAGCTTCCACGCGTCTAGCAACTGCGCGGGAGAGGCCTGTAGGGCTGACGGGGACATTTTTATAGGCGGTTTCTTACGAACCGCATGTAGAAATCGAATTCTACATGTGGGTTTCTTAAGGAAACCGTTAATAAAAATAGGATTTCTACAGACGGTTTTCTTAACAAAATCGTCGGTAGAAATACATGATTTCTACTGGGGGATTTCTTAAGAAATCCGTCTATAGAAATCGATTTGTAGTGGCGGTTCGGAACCGTTTTATTTGTACAGACGCATGTGGGTTCAACCGTTTTATTTGTACAGACACATGATAACCAAAACCGTCTGTAGAAACATTTGCATACTGCTGGCGTAGTGCTTTTTTGTACTAGTGGATGTTTCAACTAAAGCTAATGCTATCCTCGCTACTTGAGAACGATTTTCTGTAAAAGAAAACTACCTGAGTTTGGAAACACACGATCACACGGGTGGAAGAAAATCATTTATTGTTACACAAAGAAATGTCTGGCCACAGAAGAATAATGCAATGGCAGGAAAAACGTGCAGTGCACACGGGAGATAGTGTAATGGTCCTCAATGCCAGCTGTCGATGAGAAGTCCAGTGAATGGGGTCTCGACTCTGGACATGGAGGTAGCTAGCTAGGACGCGCTGTGTGTGCTACACGAGTACTAGAGGTGATGCATCGAGTGTGGTATGCTTGGAATTGGGAGGTATCGGAATTATTGGAATTGGGAGGTCATGTAGAATTTGCTCTTTGTTTTTTCTCGAACCTGCATTAGCACGGCATTCATTAAGCAGGAATAGAAGATTCAGAACGTGAATACAAAAAGAAGCAGCAGCAATCCGCTGATTACTGGGGCTTCACGGCCCTATGACAAAATGGGAATGTGATTTACAACCAAAGAAAATCTGCGACAGATGGGTCACTCGCTCCTATCCTACAGCAAAGCAAGAAGCTACAACATTTGTTTAAAGCCTGCTAAACACCATTCATTGGCCTTCTCCTGAATCTTGAGCGCCAAGCGTGACCGGGTTGTAGCGACACTGTTGAAGGTCCTCGCGTTCCTTCCCTTCCAGAGTGTCCAACCGACGAGGAAGAACAACGAATCGAAGCCACCAAGATTGAATCACGGATGGGTTGGCTTTTTTCCCCTTTCGATCAAAAGAATCCTGTCCTATATCTAGGTCTTGCATGAACCATCCTTGGAGGTAAAACGGTGTGAATGAGGCCGGCGTGCTGCCTGCCAGATAGCTGTGTGTCCATTCACTATCCTGTATGCTGTCCAAGCTCTGTTTTATACGTGTTCCACCAAGCATATCCTGACTGAAGAGTACGGAGAGTTATCATTATTGTCGGTGGTTCCAATAACTATCCAACAAATAAACATCTGCCTAATAAAAAATATCCAAAATACTTATGATCGAAGGCGTTACGAATGTCTATGCTGAGCAAAAGTAAATGTCCATGCTATGCTACTTGCTTGCTGCCAAACCTAGCAATAATATAATTACAGATTTTTTATATTATATATATCTACACCTTAAATATTTATTTTTAGCTTCCATAGTCATTCACCCCCTCTGATTGACTATGTTAGTGCCAATCAATCCTATGAATACTTAGGTTGAAGCAAGACAAACACTCGAACAAACATATTGATAGTGCCAATGAGCTAATTAAACTAGAAAGTTCTTCAAGATATCTTGTTTCCTTACCATGAAAGAATGAAGCATCGGGATTTATCCAGACTAGTATACACGTCTTGCAGGTTCCCGAGGCATTCACCACATTCTTTGCAGAGTATATCTTGAAGATAGTGAAGGCGGAAAAGAAGCTTCATTCAGAACCAAATGCTAGCTCTAGCACCCGAAGAAATCAATGAAGAAATTGTAAGGCAGGAGCTCATGAATGTTGATGTTGCTGCTGATCATGCAGATGCAGGAGATGACATTTCTGTGCTGCCATGCATGCTGATGGAGGTGACGATGACTATTGATGGGTTGTAGTTCTATGCACCGAAGATTATTTCCATGGGTTGTAGTTAAAATTTCATAGTAGTGTCATGTATTAAAGGTGGGTTGTAGTTAAAATTTCATAGTAGTTGAAATTATTTAATTTTGGCTTTGTTGGGTGGAGATGGAGGTTGCCGAAGGTTCAAAATAAAAATGTGAAGCCACAATTCTTCTGTTGTATCCAATTTTGGGTGGGAGGAAGTGTGATATCTGAATGCCCATGTGTACTACATACAAGTACCTAGTATGCACTAACAATTATTCATTTTTTTCCACGGTTTGTAGTTAAAATTTTAGAGTAACATCCTGTGATGTGCATCCTTCACATGCAATGGTTTTAGGTGAAGTGAAAACATAGCAAATATGTGGATGTTGTTGGGAAGGATGAGAAGTATAGCGAGAATGCAATGCAAGACATTGTAAATCACCCGAAGAATTTGTTAGCACTGGACCTCCTCAAGCCTCTGATGTGTCTAAAAGGTCATGACTTTTGGGACCTTGTGGTATATATCTATTTGCACCATCTTTAAGTGTTTTTGTTGGCTGAGTTGTCTTAAGAGTTGTAGTGTTGTTTTCTTTTCTATTGCATGCTCCTTTATTAACATATAGTTTTTCCAGTTTAGACCTTCTTCTTTATTAATATAATCGGCATGTCTTTTGGTCTGTTCGTTAGAAAAAGAAACAACATTGTTTATGTTCTCTCAACTCTAAAGAGTTACATTATAAATTAAAACAAGGAATTAGTTCAGAGAATGCAGAACCAATGTACATATTAATTAAACATGCAATTAATAATTTTAGTAGAAGTTATTAGAGTATATATAAATTCTTTGAACGATCAACATGAGCCCTCGAAACTCTAGTTATCCATGGTTAAAGTAAAATTTGAGAAGGATGTTAAAAAAAAAAAACTACCTGAGTTCCAAAACATTGTCGCAGCAGCACAGTGTAAAAACCATTTGCTATATATATATTGCCATATTGGTTACAGAAAGTATGGCTGGTGCAGAATGGCATAAAAAAGTGCAGTGCACACGTGAGGTAGTGTAATGGTCCTCAATGCCAGCCGCTTGTACGAATGCACGACCCATAAATCAACATGACTTTAAAAGAGGACCTTCTTAGCGCATCCATTTGGCAAGAAACAGATCGATGACACAGAGATAGGGCCTCCCATGAGAACTTGACAAAGTCTGGTGACTATGGTCTCGAGAGGGAGGGAGGTTGCCATTTGTGCTAGTGTGACGCGCTGAGTGTGTAGCATGGGACTGGGAGGCACCGAAATTGTGGGATATACGGCTCGCCTTGAAGTGGCTGCCTAGAGTTTTCAGCAAAGTAGTATAAATGTGACAGAGAGATCGAGGAGGAGAGACATTATCAAAATTATAAACAAACTTCTGAACTCTGTAAATTCAATCATTCCTTACCCTTCCTTGTTGTTCTTCACCAAATTCATTCCATACCCGGTTGATGCTAATTAACACTTTCCTAGCTAGCAGAATACAAATATATCATGGTTTCTTTCGCTTTACCAAGGTCGAGGGCCAGATTCATAGTCAGTAACCATCCTGACTGAACTGCACGAAGAGATCAATTTGGGTGGCTCCAAATAACTATCCAACAAACGAATCTGGCTGATAAAAAAAACACTTACAAATTAAGGCGTCAGAAATATGCATTCTGAGTTAGTTGGCTGTTTTAGGATTAGTGCTGATTTTAGAAATAGAGTACCGGAGTAGTATTTCCCTTATTTGCTATTCTATTATTATTTACTATAGTACTTCTTTGTTTTTAAATTATAAGTCGCTTTGATTTTTTTATATCTATTTTGCTATGCACCTAAATATAATAATAAATCTAGATACATAGCTCATACTTTGGAATGGATGGAGTACCTAACTTTTACAACACCGACGCAGCAGTGCGCTGCAAGAGCCATGTGCCTAATTGGTTACAGAAACAAAAGCTTGGACGCAGCAGATGGAATGGCCATAAAAACGTACCGTTGCACATGAGACTATGTAATGGTCATCTATGGAACCTGCAGCTACGATTTCCCACAACAAGATACATCACTAATGCTCAAATTAATCATGGACGTTGGTATTATTACATATAAGTCTGTTGTCGGGCAATGTACAGTTAGGAAAAATATAGGCTAGATTACATTTCCCTGTTTCAGTTTGAGTCGCTCCGCAGAATGTCGTCCCTCGTGCCGTCTCCATGACGACCTGCACTGGTCGCTTGCTTAACATTTGTTTTCTTCGTATCTTTGATGATCCATCACAGTCCATGCCCATGACCTTAATTACATTGTCCCTTGAAGTTATGAGCCTATCCTTTGTTGTTGGAGCCATGAACACGCGTGATTGTCTCATCAGGACATCGAGAGAATTTTGAATGACGAAAGTGAGAGAAAATTTTAAAGATATTTTGGTGACATGTATTTCAACTGAAGCTACCATGGTGCCTCACCCAGATCTCATCAGTTGTGCCCCCCCCCCCCCCTGGTGCATGGTGCTCCATTGTCTGCCAAATTGCTAAGGCACTCCGGCCCACGTACACCATCTTTTAATTTGGTGATAAAATATCTGGTGCACATACCGTTGCCATGTCTGCTGTCCCAAGCTCCATATTGTGCTGTGAGATAAATCAGAGTTGGTGTTCTTTTTTTTTTGTAAGAATATGTGCTATATATATCTACATACTCACTACTGAGAAGGTTACACTTTAAAACCCATATGGTCGCTAGTTGTTAGAGAAGTAAAGTTTGAAAACAACACAATAATATCAGCAACACATAAAGATGAGCATGCAGCCCGAGGCACGATGGCACGGCATGTTTTTGGCCCGGCCCGAGCACGGCACGGCACGGTCTATGGGCCGTGCTTGGGCCGCATCCTGAGCACGCCGGGCGACACGACACGGCCCGATTATAGCTTAAGGCCCGGTAAAGGCCCGATACATATATATACAGAAACCCTAATAATATTAGTATGCTTCTCATTTGGTTCTTCCATCAGCCGCCACTTCCCCCACCCTCGTCTCCTGCTCGGCCGCCACTTCCCCCGACCCCTTCTCTCCCTCCCCCGACGCTCTCTCATGGCGGCTCGTCTTCTCCCCTCGCCGACCATCCTTCTCCCGCTCGGCCGCCACTTCCCCGACCCTCGACTTCCCACGCCGCCTCGCCTCCCTTCTCCCTCGATGCTCGACTTCCCCTGCCGCCGGCACCCAACGGAGTGGAGTCAGCGCCCGGCGGAGCAGAGTCAGCGCCCAACCGTAGCTGCTCTCTCGCGGCGGCGCCCGTGACGGGCCTCGGGCCGGCCTGGTCTCCGAAACAGGCCGTGCTTTTTGGGCCGGCCCGGCACGTAAAGTGGCCCGACAGGCCGTGCCTGGGCCGTCGACCAGGCACGATGGCCCAAGGAGGCACGGCCCGGCGGCACGTGGGCCTTGTCGTGCCCGTGCCATGCCGGGCCGGGCCGGCCCGTTGCTCATCTTTAGCAACACATGCATGTGCTGCAACACATGTGCATGTTGTATGCTTGCATGAACTGACAAATAGTCATCATGATTTTAAATTAAAATCAATATATTAAAAGAGGCTAATCTGTCGGTGCTTTAATTTGGTGCATTTGCTGGCAGGGTTTCACTGTGGTGGTTGCTTCTATTTAGTATATGCAGTCTTCTTATTATATATTGCTAGCTTCTTCTTCTCTATTATATTAACAGAAGATACCTGACTTTTTGAGAAAAAAAACAAGGCCTAAGGGTGTGCCCACTAGGCAGGCACGCAACATATATGTATTACACCGTACCCTTGCATGTGGCCGGTGAATAGTATGTGTATCATGGGATTGAGAGGCTCTAGGAACCTTAGCTGCACAAGAGAGTCGTAGTACTGAGGTCCAGCCAACAAAGCAACGCCGCAGAGCTTTAGGGCTTTTATATGATTTTGTAGCTCTTAGAAAAAACATATCAAAATTGTTGTTTTCGATGAGATCTACAACGTTTTAGTTTTGAGCTTTTTTTTATTTGAGGACATTTAATGCTTAAAATAATATAAAATATTTAGGGGGACATTGAACTGCATATATACCTGAACTTGTCTTATAAAAAAAATCAGATCTCTCTTGTATGATGTTGGGTAAAGATAATTTTATATGGAAATTGTAGCTCTTGGTGAGACATATAACTTTTTACTAAAAAGAATTACATTTTACAAACAAAATGCTAAAACCTTTTAGCACCATTTTAATTGTGCAACGAGTTCCCATCCAAGTTTTTTTGCGACAGTCTGATCCAAGTGTCGTCAGGGACAGATGAGCCGTCAGGAAAGATCTAGTGTCGGTTATTATGATTCTGTCAGGATTCCTGATGGCTGCGGACCGTCATTGATAGTTTGAACTTTTGTCGTTGGTTGGTAGACTGTTAGTAAAATTTCAAACTTCCTCTGCCAGTTCCTATACCATCAGTAATAGTTTGAATTTTCCCATCGGTTGCTCAACCACCACGCATGAAAATAGGCTTTCCCGCCAGCCTGTCTGCCAGTATTTTGTGATGGTTCACCTCCGTGAGGGAAAGTATTTTTCAGTTAACTGGCTGTCCAAAATCACTGGATGTAATCACTCATCCACACTAAATAGCAATAAATATATTACATTGAATTGTCTTAGAACATTATTTAAGTTGTTCATAATTTAAATAGGGTTGAGGAGTGAGGGTTTGGATTGGATAGCGGGTTCTGGACTAAAGGTTGGGCCGAGTCACGGGCACGGAAAAAAGAATTCACTGTACTTTTTATGCGCATGTCTCTCTCTTTTCGGTAGGCGGTAAGAGTGCATAAAAGATAGAAGAGGAGCACGTAAATGTCCGCCGAAGGCCTGAAATTGTCTCCGTGCCACAAGCCCTGGTGTGCATAATATTAATATGCTGTTAAAACTTTTAAATTATTTTTTTAGCATTTTAACGACCCTGCATAAAAAAAACTTAAAACTAAAAAGTGTAATCAATACACAAACATAATATTAAAAACTCGTTAAATTGTTGTTTTGTGTGGAGACGATGTCAAGCAACTACAGGGACGAGAATACATCTTTTTGTGTGGCACTTAACATTATAAGAAGGCCTGAAATATTAAATAGAAAAAAATTAGATCAGTGCTAAATAGTGAAGAAAATTGGCTTCACTTAACCTGTTCGGCTGATCGTTTCTACGGCCGATAAGCCGACTAATGTTCGTTTTGGTCGTTTTGTTGTGAGAGGAAAACACTATATACCACAGGGGAGTAGTTGATGCTGGAGCACTGACGGGGCCGGTCCATTGCAGTGACAGCACATCACCATTTCCGGTGAGGCCGTGGTTGGGTTCCCTTCTGCTCTTCATAAAGTTTGGTTAATTTGGCAAAATCAGTTTCCTTTAAATTAGATGTAAAGTTTGGTTAATTTGGCAAAATCAGTTTCCTTTAAATTATATGCAATAGTTAAAGAAAACTATGAATGTAGCATAGGAAGAATAAGGAAAAAATAAAGTAACCAGTGGAGCGCATGACCGGCCCGTTAGGAATCACCTGCCGTGGTGCTCCCCATGGCGCCGCTGGCTGATGCTCCGGCGTCGGCGGCCCCACCCCCTTCCAATTTGGAAAGCACAAACGGAACCTAAATGTAGGTTCTTTGCCTAGACACTACTATATCGAAAAATTCTAACTACAAATAACTTAATCATAAGAAACTAGCCAAATGAATGTAAACTGTGTAGAACGAAGTCTGAAACGCCTCAACACCTTTGCATCGATTGCAATTTCACAAAGGTGACTTAATTAGAATTCTTCAAAGTTGGTGCCACATGACACACCTTAGGAATATAAATCAATCTAGCTCTGTCTATAATTATTGAAGAAAGTGTCGAGCCACCTTTGACAAAGCAACAAAGAAAGTGTTTGATGGAATCATTATTTTTTGTTTGGTGGCATACTTGGTAATGCTTCCTATGACTACCACGAGTTAGTCAATTTGGTTTTCAATTTATGTTGCTCCCTAGAGGGTCTTTGTTCTTGATAGGTGTTAGTGGGTTGTGCTTGAGTCAGTTTTTATTTCGGTTGGGGTGGCACAAGGCTTTTTATATTATTTTTGTGTTTTTTTATCCCGACTGAGAAGCCTAGTCGAGTTGCTTGTTTGTACTAAAATCTTTTTTTTATCATTTTTGCGTCTAATAAAAATTACGGCAAATCTCTTGCCATCCATTCAAAAAATATTAGATAGCCTTCTTCCCTCGATTCTAAATTGTAAGTTGTTTTATCTTTTTTCACATACATAACACTTTACCATGTGTCTGGATATAATGTATCTAGAAAAACAGAATGACATATAATTTAGTACAAAGGGGTGACATCTATTAAATGTAATAAAAAATATAGGAACAAAAAAAATAAGAAATGAATGTCATTACATACCGTGTTGAAGCCATTGACACAACAAAGCATACTGCACTCTTACTAACGGGCACTCGGCAAAGGCTCAGCTCCATTGCAACACTCGACGGTCGTTTAGTTTCCACTTTTGTTTGTCGAGTGCTACATTGGTTTGCCGAGTGCCTGACAAAAAACACTTGGCAAAGTGCCCTTCGCCGTTAGGTTGGCTGCCGAGTGTATTACAAGCTTTATCGAGGGCCGCAGACACTCGGCAAAGAACCCGAGTCCGGTAGTGTCGCCACCCAATAGTGATCATCCTCTAATCACTACCGGATCTGAAAACTAGTAGTCACTACTACAGAACAAGCAAACAGTGCCGGTTCAAAACCCCCTTCGGTGACGGTTTTTGAACCGGCACTGGCACTTCGGTAATGATGAGCCCAAACCATCAATGTCGGTTATGTCAAACCGGCAGTGATGGCTCAAGCATCACTGCTGGTTTGTGACACCAACCGACAGTGATGCTGGAGCCATCACTGTCGGTTTTAATTGAACCGACAGTGATATTATTTTTTAGAATTGCATTTTTTAATTGTTTTATTTTCATTTGGGGTTTAGGGTTTAGGGTTTATAGTAGAGGTGGTGGGGTGGGAGGTCGTGGAGGTGTTTGCTATCGAACCATTTGATATCGATGTGAATTGAAGGTGGTTGTGGACTAGCGACAATACAAACCCATCACACATTTATAATAATTATTACAAAACATCCAAACAAAACTTAAAGTATCGAATTAAATGTCGCATTACAATAGTCTTTCGAGGCGGTCTTTTCCGTAGATCTTCTTGAAGTTCTCACTCTGCACAATGGACAGAGATCCTTTTCTATACACTATCTCGTCCAGAATAAGAGCTGCTATCTCCTCTTGAAATCCTCTTATCTCAAAATCTAGCAACCTATTGTGGTTCTAATCTTTGCGCTGTAAATTGATACAAGATGATATTGAGATGCATATACGTAAGACAAAACAATAGAATTAAAATGAGACGCGTACGTATCATGTCATCTCCTAATCCTAGTTTTGCGCCAAAGTAGCAAAGCATTGCCCACATCACATAAAACCCGCATTCGTTGTTCCCCATTGGTTGATCTAGGGTCTTGATCTTCTTCATATACTCCACTCTGAATAGTTCTCTCCATTTCTTTTGCATCTTAGGCTCCACATTTCTCCAATCAGGTAACGCCTTCATTCTATGTGACAATGTAAATGAAGTGTGAAGGCTTAGGACATTATTAATTACAATATCATATCTGATTGAAAAGTGTGGTGATATTGGGTTCACTTACATATTTAGCACTTTGACTAGGGTTCGATAAGTTTAAGTGGCTTCTTTTTTGAGTCCCACACCTCGATAGTTGAATTTTTAAGACTTAGATCTACGAGGACGTAATGGTTGCTGCAATCACAAAGTTCATGTTATTGAATGATATATCAAGAAAAAAACACTTAAGTAAGGGTCAAGAACAGATACTCGCAATTGTAGGTTAGCAGTGCGATTGTTTTCTGAACTGAGAACATTCTTTCAAACTCAGTCTTCAAACTTGCTGAGACATAGGGATCTTTGAGACAGGCTTTGCATGTTGTCTCATTTACCAAGATGGGGTCCAAGAAGTCAAAATTGCTATTTTGTTTTTTAAGGCAAAATTTTGCTACAGACCTGCAAAATAAACATGCATGGATATATTCAAATGCAGATCACGTAGTTTATTATAACGTTGTTAGGGTATGGTACTTACAGAGTCCATAACATCATAATCTACAAATCCAGCGAGCGTCGTTGAAAGAGTTGAAAGAGGTCTTCATAATGAATAGTATGCTCAATTTCTTCAGGATGATTAAAATGTAAATAGGAAGGGATGCATACTTCAAAGGTTGCTATCTTGTCTTTGCTGCTATTACTGTCTATGATGTAATAATCATGCAACTGCCACATGTTTGTTGGCAATTTTCTATACTCTTCTTGGCTGGCGACCATAGGCTTGCCTAGTTCAAACTTGTATACAACTTTGGCTACCTCCTCTGTTGCGAAGTCGAACATGATCTAGAGCTAGGCCATCGAGATCCCAGTCCTAAGGACTTTGAAGCTGGTGGCGGTGGAGAAGGAGTCTTCTCCTTTGGCGGTGGAGGAGGTGTCGGTGGATCTTGATGAGGAGAGAAACCTCTTTGCGGAGGCGACCGAGATGATTCATTGTCATCCTCATCATCCGAAGATGGCTGCTCATCTAGCTTGATGAAGCGTTTGCGCCAGGCGACATGAGTGCCCAAGTTGTGAACTAGACGCGACCTTTCTTCCTCCACTGGGAAATCAATATGTATCTTATTGTACTTCTTGTCTAAGATCTTATCAATGCTGACCCTGGCATACCCGAGTGACACTGGCTTGCCACGAATGACATTCTCTCCTCTAAGAAATGCTTGTCCGACCGCCACCTTGTCTTTGGTCCACTGCTGACGGATATGCAATCTAACATTCATAGGTTCTTTGATGTCGTCCACCGGATGAGGAGCATTGACCTCTTCATTGTCAGGCATAGGGGTTGAGCCACAGATACTGCGGCCCTTGCCGGGCACTGGGATATTCAAAGCTGGGATTGCATGGGGCCCTTGACTCGAACACATGGTTTGCATAGCGCTCGCCACTTGAGCAGCTATCTGTTCTTCCATGCTTTGTTCTAGCTCCTCTCGCATCCTTTGGAACTCCTCTTCTCTTTGCATTCTAGTCCTCGCCCGGCTCCTATAGAAAGCGGATTCACCTTCAAATGCTTTGTCCCAAGGAATTACCCCGGCTCCTCTAGTGCGACCGGGGTGCTCCTTGGTTCCAAGTGCTTGCGTGAGCACATCATTTTCTCTATCAGACTTGCGGGCCCCTCTATGCACTTCCTCAGTGGTCGTGGAAATCTTCTGGAGGAGATCGGTGACGGGTTTAGCCCTGGCGGAAAGGCTCCCGTCAGGATTGTATTGTGCCCCCCTTGCGAGTAGGTAGTTCACTGCACTACTACAGAAACGGCAATCACTGCGGGCCCATCACTGCCGGTTTTGTTTGGGCCGGCAGTGATGCCCCTTCACTGCCGGTTCTTTCTCTGACAAGCCCCCAATTATTGGGGCAGGGGCTGAACCGGCAGTGAAACACCACATCACTGCCGGTTCGTGGCTTGAACCGGCAGTGATGCCTCTCGGCCCTATCACTGCCGGTTCAAGCCACCAACCGGCAGTGATGTGGTGTTTCACTGCCGGTTCGTGGCTGGAACCAGCAGTGATGTTGTGTACAGTATAAAGCTTCGATCTCCTCCCTCCCTCCTCTGCCCAACAGTACAGAACAGTGCATGAGGAGCTCTCTCTCTCTCCATTGTTGCGGCTGGTGGATTTCTTGATCTCCATTTTTGGCTCCTCTTTACTCTTGGATCCTCATATCTTCTTGCTCTTGGTTAGTAACAAGCATAATTCTTTAGAATTGTTGGTTTACATTGTGTCAATTTGTGTTAGAGCTATGCTAGTTTTCATGATCAAGAATAGGGATGTTGTAATTTGTGTCAATTTTTTGTAGCTTTTAGATCCAAAATTATTTAGAAAAATTGTAGCACTTTGTTTTTATTGGGTAATTATTGTATAATCATTGAGTAGCTAGGTTCGAAAGATTCGTCTCGAAAATTATGGATAAAAATTGTAATTAGTTATATTTATTATTTACATTTAATACTCAATACATGCATGAAAGATTTGATGGGATGTGGAATAGATTCGGTATTTATTACTTAGATTTAATACTCCATGCATGCATTTAATACTTACATTTAATACTCCATGCTTCCATTGTTATCTATTTGTTCTCTTTATTTTTATAGCGCGACCAAATTCAAATTATATCGAAGAATATTGTTAAAAAATGCTTCTATTAATATGTTCATATGTTTCCTCTGCTCTTCCCATCTTATTTTATCAGTGCAAATATGGCTCGAGGGTGGATGTACGGTCTGTCACATACAAACCCACAGTACTTGACGGGCATCGACAATTTCATCAAGCGAGCTAGAGCCAATGCTGGGGACTCACATCTTGTATTCTGTCCATACAAAGACTGCAAGAATACGAGAAAATGGGGCGACGTGGAGCATATACGTTTGCACTTAATCACAAGGGAGTTCATGAGAAACTACACAATTTGGACTTTGTATGGGGAGGTTGGTCAAAATGTTAATGATGATGTGCTCATACCTAGTGTAGCATTATTGCCTGTTCATGATTACACAGAAGATGTGCCTACCAATGATGATGTGTTTGTGAATACATTAGCTGACGACACTGAGGAAAATGATGGTATTTCACAGCTTCTACATGATGTGCATGGGGGATTCCTTAGTGCTTCAGACTTGAAAAAACTGGAGATGATGAGAAAGGATGCAAAAACACCATTGTTTCCGGGCTGCCCAATAAGCAAATTGGAAGCCAACATCATGCTATTGGAGTTCAAATCAACGAATGGGTTGAGTGATAAAGGTTTCGATAACTTGTTAGTTATACTACATAAAGTGTTCTCGGAGGCCGAGTTAGCAGAAAATACTTACCTTGCGAAGCAAATGATTTGCCCAATTGGCCTCGAGGTTGAGAAAATCCACGTGTGTTCCAACGACTGCATATTGTACCGTGGAGAGAAATACAAAGACTTGGATGCATATCCCAAGTGTAAAACTCCCCGATACAAGCAAGGGCCATCAAATGATGGAAGCAAGACCAGAGGAGGGCCAGTAAAGTCCGTGTGGTATTTTCCTATAGCTCCACGAGTGCATAGGTTGTTTGCAAATGAGAAGTCAGCCAAGCTGTTGCCTTGGCACGGCGAAGAGCGAAAGAAAGATTCAATGATGAGACACCCCACCGATGGGTCTGACTGGAGGACTATCAACACTATATTCTATAAGAACATCGGTGGAGAGGTAAGACATCTGTGGTTTGCTTTGAGCACGGATGGGATGAACCCGTTTGACCAGGTGAGAACCAATCATAGCACTTGGCCAGTGACGCTATGTATATACAACCTTCCACCCTGGCTTTGTATGAACGGTCATACGTCCAAATGCCATTACTAATCCAAGGACCAAAACAACCTGGTAATGATATTGATGTGCTTCTAGAACCAGTGATCGATGAACTACTACATATGTGGGAGACGGGTGTGAAGGATGTTTGGGATGAGTACAAGAAAGAACATGTCATGGTAAAGACTGTACTTATCGCTACAATCACCGACCTACCAAGGTGAGGTTCCTTGTCTGGAGAGAAGACAAAAGGTTACACTGGGTGTGTTGAGTGCTTGGACGAGACTGATGCTACACATCTACCAGAAAACAAGAAGATGGTCTACATGGGACACCGTAGGTTCCTACGTCGTGATCACCCTTACCGTAGGAATACAAAAGATTTTAATGGGACTACTAAGAAACGTGGACCTCCAAAGTATCGAGACGGGAAACAGATGCTTCAACAATTAAGCAAACTCACAAATGTTGTCCTTGGGAAGGG
Organism: Microstegium vimineum; assembly: GCA_022036555.1. Taxonomy (NCBI): domain Eukaryota; kingdom Viridiplantae; phylum Streptophyta; class Magnoliopsida; order Poales; family Poaceae; genus Microstegium; species Microstegium vimineum. The sequence goes on along the minus strand of CM039140.1, from coordinate 6,530,697 downwards.
GGACGGGGTAGTAGCAGCGCCAACCGATAGTATCTGGAAGAAAAAATCAATCTTCTGGAAACTACGTTATTGGTCACTTTTGAGTGTACGTCACTGTCTTGATCCAATGCACATAACTAAAAACGTGTGCGGTAACACACTTAACACGTTGATGAACACCGGGGGAACAAGCAAGGATTCTCTTGCGACACGCTTGGACATGCAACACCTGGGACTCAGGAAGGAGTTACACCCAGTAACTCTTGAGAATGACCACTTGAAACTTCTGGTGGCATCATGGACACTGAAAAAGGAGGAAAAAGAAATGCTTATTTCTTTCTTCAATGATCTCAAAGTACCGAGTGGCTACTGTGGGAACCCGAAGAGGCTAGTTAACATGAGAGAACTTAAGTTTAACTATGGTTCTATGAAGGCCCATGACTTTCATGTCATAATGACTCAGCTGCTCCCAGTTGCCCTGCGAGGTATCCTCCCTGACAAGGTCCGCGCTCCAATCATAAAGTTGTGTTTGTTCTTCAACGCGATCTCTGAAAAGGTCATTGCAGTAGGCAGGCTAGACCACCTGAAGCAGGAGATAGCCGAGATTATATGCAGGCTTGAGATGCATTTCCCACCGACTTACTTTAACATTTCCGTGTATCTACTTGTTCATCTTGTGGATCAAATAAAAGCCCTTGGCCCAATGTACCTACACCAGATGTTTCCTTTCGAGAGGCTGATGAAAGTTTTCAGGCGGTATGTTAGGAATAAATTCAGACCAGAAGGGAGCATGGTAGAAGGATGGTCAATAGAGGAGGCTATTGAGTTCTCCACATATTATCTGGACATCAAGCGGGTTGGAGTTCCAGTATCTCATCACGATGGAAGACTAGGGGGCAAAGGAACAATAGGTGAGAAACCTATCAAAATGGACGAAGTCATCTCCTTCAGACAAGCACACTTCGCTGTTCTCCAGCAGGCTGACGGTGTGATGGCATACATTGATGAGCACAAGCAGTTTCTGCAAATTAAGCACATAGGGAGGTCACAGGCTTGGCTTGAGAAAAAACATAAGGAGGAATTCGGTGACTGGTTTCGACGCCAAAGGCTAGGAAAGGTGACGGGATGTCAGCTAGATCTCTTAGCCCCCGGACCTTCGACTACGCTAATGAAGTATCAAGGATATCAAATAAATGGTTTTACATTTAACGCAAAAAAACAGGACGAAAAGAGCACGAACCAAAACAGTGGTGTTCGTTTCGACGCCCACGATGAGTACGGCACGGTGGTGGCAACATACTATGGTTTCATAGATGAGATATGGGAGCTAGACTATGGACATCAGTTGAAAGTTGCTCTTTTCCATTGTCTGTGGGTCCGGCTGAATGAAATCAACATCGACAAGGATGGGTTCACTACCATTGATCTATCCAAGACCGCATACAGAGATGACCCCTTCGTTCTTGCATAGGATGTTTTGCAAATCTTCTATGCAATGGATAACAATACAAATGGAAGACGACATGTAGTATTGCAAGGCAAAAGGAAGATTGTAGGTGTCGACGGAGTGACAGACGAAGAAGAGTACAAAGTTTATGAAGAAATGGCTCCTTTTGGGGCGGATGTTACCCTACATGTCCTTGAAGAGGGTGACGAACCTGCTTACCTCCAGAGTGATCATGATGAGGCCATCATCGTGCCTGCACCGTGAATTGTTAGAGTATCATAAACTATGTAATCCTTAATGAAATGTTGTTTTAGTAATTTGAGATCATATGGAGTTCTAGAGATTGTTGAGTTGTACCACATTGTTGATTGATGTATGCCATGTCAAAAGGGATTCCAAAACTATAAAGAATTAGACCTTGAGTGTATAAGCAATAATGTAGATCTCCTCAAAACTAGCAAAAGCTATGTTGGAAGATTTTCATCTTTTATTCAAATTTTTGGAGTAATTACAAAGGGGGTAATTGAATTTTAAACCCTTATTCAAATTCAAAAGGGAATTCAAAACTATAAAGAATTAAACCTTGAGTGTATAAGCAATAATGTAGAGCTCCACAAAACTAGCAAATGCTATGTTGGATGATTTTCAACTTATATTCAAATTTTTGGAGTAATTACAAAAGGGGGTAATTGAATTTTAAACCCTTATTCAAATTCAAAAGGGAATTCAAAACTATAAAGAATTAGACCTTGACTGTATAAGCAATAATGTAGAGCTCCATAAAACTAGCAAAAGCTATGTTAGAAGATTTTCAACTTCTATTCAAATTTTTGGAGTAATTACAAAGGGGGCAATTGAATTTTGAACCCTTATTCAAATTCAAAAGGGAATTCAAAAAATATAATGAATTAGACCTTGAGTGTATAAGCAATAATGTAGAGCTTCTCAAAACTAGCAAAAGTTATTTTGGAATATTTTCAACTTCTATTCAAATTTTTGGAGTAATTTGAATTCTAAGACAAAATCAAAATAACCATATCACTGATAGGTGGTCATCAGTGCCGGTTCTAATAAAGAACCGACACTGATGACCACCTATCAGTGCCGGTTCTTATTACAAACCGGCAGTGATCGGAGACATCACTGCCAGTTTGTAATAAGAACCGGCAGTGATGTGCTCGTTTATATAAGCACTGGTACGTGTCCGAAAATTTTCATACGCGCGCCAGTTCGACACTTAGCCATTTCAGATAGCGCCCGCACGCTCCAGCAGGTGCTCCCCGTCGCCGCCGCCGCAACAGGAGCTCCCCGCCGCCGTTCCAGCCCGCCGGCGCTCCAGGCCGCTGCCGCTCGAGCTCACCGCTGCTCCAGCCGGCCTCAGCAGGAGCTCGACGCCGCCGCACCAACCCGACGCCGCACCAGGAGCCTGACGCCGCCGCACCACCCGACACCGCATCAGCCCAACGCCGCCGCACCAGCACCTCGACGCCCGACCTCGCTGCCACCAAGGACCTCCCCCGCGACGGCGCAGAAGCTCGGATTCCGGCCCCCGACCTCCACGGTGAGCTCCAATGGCCATGCTTGCGACGTGTTCGACGAAATGCCATAGTGAGGACTACTAGCTAGTTGCTGCTTGGCATGCATGGAGAGAAGAGGAAGGGGGAGAGGGAAGATGGAGGGAGAAGGAGGAAGGAGGAGGGAGAAGGAGAAGGATGCTCCACCGAGAAGAAGGGAGGAAGGAGGAAGAGAGAGAGGAATAAGGAGATATATATAGCTAACTTATATATGTCATCATCCTATGCTTGATTAGTGAGATATAGATAGAGAAAGAGTGCTTAGATAGGGAGATAGAGAGAAATACATGCTTGTATATATGATTCACTTAGATATGCTTGATTCAAAGGCTTATATATTGATTCATATATACATGTCACATATTGATATTGATGCTTGTAGATATATAGATAGATAGAGATAGAGAGATAGGGAGTTAGAGAGATAGATACAATCATATATATGTCATATTCTTATGGTAGAGATAGAGAGATATGTAGTGATTATGGTATTGCTTGATTCATATTCATATTAATATATATGTAGCATGATTCATATTGTGGCTACCATGATTCAAATTTGTGGATAGATCGAGATAGAGAAAGAGATAGAGATGTATAACAGGACTTTGCACATTCCATATAATATATATACATGACTTTAGAAAGATAGATAGAGAAAGATGCTTGAGTCTATCTATATACTTTGTGGAGGCACATTTTGTGGACATGTTGTATCATCCTTGTATAATTCTTGTTATGAGAGAGATAGATATGTAGAGAGATAGAGATATAGAGAGATAGATGTATATCATGACTTATAGATAGATGGCAAAATTTTATATCATATATACATGGCTTTATATTGTGACTTGTACCTATGGCTTTATAGATAGAGAGATAGAGAGATAGCATGACTTAGAGATATAGATTAGTGGAATATAGAGAGATATAGAGAGATAGAGAGATATAGAGAGATATAGAGAGATAGATAGATATAGAGAGATAGAGAGATATAGAGAGATAGAGAGATAGAGAGATATATGTATAACAGACTTATGTATACCTAAATGAACCCGCTCGACTTATGTATGGCTTTTGAGTCTATCTATCTACCTATGAGCTAATACCAATAATCGAAATTCATGTCCAGAAACATGACAATTAAGCACCGATTCAGCACCCGTCGCCCTGCGACCGAAGCCGATGACCAAGGAACTAGTGGTGGCGGTGCTGAACGTGACCAAGGAGCCGATGACAACCAGCAAGGGGATCAAAGACCTTGGAGCCCTAGCCATATGCTAAACCTAGAAGAGGGCCAAGGAGACGAGGTAATAACTTAGGTCATACCTAAAACACGGTAGATATAGCTATAAAAGTTTGATGGGGACTTATTTATAAATTTTGAAGCAGGTTCCGCCGGAAGGTCCAAGTACTGGTGAGAGTTCTAGAAGGACTAAACGTGGTGCAACAAAGCTCCCTCAGACAACTAGACACTGGCACATCTCTCAGTTCGATCAACTAGGGGAGCCGGTGGAGCCACTTAAAGCATTGGGCCCATACAAGAGTACCATCGAGGCACTTGTAAGGAACTTCATCCCGATCAAATACAGGAAGTGGAATGGAAGTGAGCAAGACCCGTGGAGGTTTCCAGAAGTTGAGAAGGAACTAGTTTGGAACAAGCTCAGAGGGTATTTCACTTTCCCTAATGATTGTGATGAAGCGACATTCAAGAAGGGGGCCAAGGAAATCATGGGTCACTCCTTCAAGAATTTCAAGGGAAAGTTGCACAAGCTCATCAAGTAGGAAAAAGAACCGAATTTTGCGGGAGGTGAATTCAGCAAGCAGAGGGACTTCTAAGAGGAGTTCAAGGCTTACAAGCTATCCGATGAGGCCAAGGCATCAAGCGAAAGAAACAAAGCAAACTCGCTTAGGTCAAATAATCCTCACCGCCTAGGATCGCGTGGGTACGTAAGGAAGATTCCGGATTGGGATGCCCAAGTCGAAGCACTAGAGCAGAGCGGCGTTACACCTCAGACAAGCGATTGGCAGCCCAGATCAGTGAACTACGTACTCGCAAGGGGGGCACAATACAATCCTGACGGGAGCCTTTCCGCTAGGGCTGAACCCGTCACCGATCTCCTCCAGAAGATTTCCACGATCACTGAGGAAGTGCATAGAGGGGCCCGCAGGTCGGATAGAGAAAATGACGTGCTCACGCAAGCACTTGGAAACAAGGAGCACCCCGGTCGCACTAGAGGAGCCGGGGTAATTCCTTGGGAGAAAGCATTTGAAAGTGAATCCGCTTCCTATAGGAGCCGGGCAAGGGCTAGAACGCAAAGAGAAGAGGAGTTCCAAAGGATGCGACAGGAGCTAGAACAGAGCATTGAAGCATGGATAGCTGCTCAAGTGGCGAGCGCTATGCAAACCATGTGTTCGAGTCAAGGGCCGCTTGCAATCTCGGCTTTGAATAGCCCAGTGCCCGGCAAGGGCCACAGTAGCTGTGGCTCAACCCCTATGCCTGACGATGAAGAGGTCAATGCTCCTCATCCGGTGGACGACATCAAAGAACCTGTGAATGTCAGGTTGTACATCCGTCAGCAATGGACCAAAGACAAGGTGGTGGTCGGACAAGCATTTCCTAGAGGAGAGAACATCATTCATGGCAAGCCAGTGCCACTCGGGTATGCCAGGGTCAGCATTGATAAGATATTGGACAAGAAGTACAATAAGATACATATTGATTTCCTAGTGGAGGAAGATAGGCCACGTCTAGTTCACAACTTGGGCACTGATATCGCTTGGCGCAAATGCTTCATCAAGCTAGATAACCAGCCATCTTCGGATGATGATGATGACAGTGAATCATCCCGGTCACCTCTGCCAAGAGGTTTCTCTCCTCGTCAAGATCCACCAACACCTCCTCCACCGCCAAAGGAGACGACTCCTTCTCCACCGCCAAAGGAGAAGACTCCTTCTCCACCGCCAAAGGAGAAGAATCCTCCTCCTCCTCCTCCTCCTCCACCAGCTTCAAAGTCCCCAGGACTAGGATCTCGACGGCCTAGCTCTAGATCAGGTTCGACTTCGCAACAGAGGAGGTCATCAGCTTCAGTTGGTAAAGATCCCAAGATGACTAGTAAAAGGCGGCAGCCAGTGCCGACTAAGGACGATATTCTACGAGCTCAGATTGCAGAAAAGGCCGCCAAACTTGCCTTGTATGAACGATTGGCTTATATACCTAAGAAACAGAGCCAATTTGAATGGCAAAGCAAAAATCCGGGTAACCAAGAAAGAGCTAGAGAAATACACACCTTTCAGCAGCTAGAGATACAAAACTTGGCCGCAGATCTGAATATAAGCATGGAGGATGCCGAGAATCTCTATTTTGAAAAAACCAATTTTGAAAAGGCCAAAGTTGCATACAAGTTTGAACTAGGCAAGCCTATGGTCGCCAGCCAAGAAGAGTATAGAAATTTGCCAACAAACATACGACAGTTGCTTGATTATTACATCATAGATAGTAGCAACAGCAAAGACAAGAATGCAACATTTTAAGTATGCATCCCTCCATGTTTTATTTTTAATCATCCTGAAGAAGTTGTGCATACTATTCATTATGAAGACCTCTTTCAACTCTTTCAACGACGCTCGCTGGATGTGCAGATTATGATGTTATGGACTATGTAAGTACCATACCCTAACAACGTTATAATAAACTACGTGATCTGCATTGGAATATATCCATGCATGTTTATTTTGTAGGTCTGTAGCAAAAGTTTGCCTTCAAAAACAAAATAGCAATTTTGACTTCTTGGACCCCATCTATGTAAATGAGACAACATGCAAAGCCGGTCTCCAAGATCCGTATGTCTCAGCAAGTTTGAAGATAGAGTTTGAAAGAATGTTCTCAGTCGGCAAAACAAACACACTACTAACCTACAATTGCGAGTATGTGTTCTCAACCCTTACTTAAGTGTTTTTTTCTTGATATATCATTCAATAACATGAACTTTGTGATTGCAGCAACCATTACGTCCTCGTAGATATGAGTCTTAAAAATTCAACTATCGAGGTGTGGGACTCAAAAAAGAAGCCACTTAAACTTATCGAACCCCTAGTCAAAGTGCTAAATATGTAAGTGAACCCAATATCACCACACTTTTCAATCACATATGATATTGTAATTAATAATGTCCTAAGCCTTCACACTTCATTTACATTGTCACATAGAATGAAGGCGTTACCTGATTGGAGAAATGTGGAGCCTAAGATGCAAAAGAAATGGAGAGAACCATTCAGAGTGGAGTATATGAAGAAGGTCAAGGCCCTAGATCAACCAATGGGGAACAATGAATGCGGGTTCTATGTGATGTGGGCAATGCTTTGCTACTTTGGCGCAAAACTAGGAATAGGAGATGGCATGGTACGTACGCGTCGCATTTTAATTCTATTGTTTTGTGTTACGAATGTGCATCTCAATATCATCTTGTATCAATTTATAGCGCAAAGATCAGGGCCACAATAGGTTGGTGGATTTTGAGATAAGAGGATTTCAAGAGGAGATAGCAGCTCTTACTCTGGACGATATAGTGTATAGAAAAGGATGTCTATCCATTGTGAAGAGTAAGGACTTCAAGAAGAACTATGGAAAAGACCGCCTCAAAAGGCTATTGTAATGCGACAATTAATTCGATACTTTAAGTTTTGTTTGGATGTTTTGTAATAATTATTATAAATGTGTGATGGGTTTGTATTGTCGCTAGTCCACAACCACCTTCAATTCACATCGATATCAAATGGTTCGATAGCAAACACCTCTACGATCTCCCACCCCACCACCTCTACCATAAACCCTAAACCAGAAACCCCAAATGAAAATAAAACAATTAAAAAATGCAATTTAAAAAAATAATATCACTGCCGGTTGGGGTGCCAAACCGGCAGTGATGTATCAAACATCACTGCCGGTTGGTAACACGAACCGGCAGTGATGCTTGAACCATCACTGTCGGTTTGGCATAACCGGCAGTGATGGCATGAGCTCATCACTGCCGATTTGCTAGTGTCGGTTCAAAAACCGCCACTGAAGGGGGGTTTACAACCGGCACTGTTTGCCGTTTCTGTAGTAGTGCTGATCTGGGCTGCCAATCGCTTGTATGAGACGTAACGCCGCTCCACTGTAGTGCTTCGACTTGGGCATCCCAATCCGGAATCTTCCTTACGTACCCATGCGATCCTAGGCGGTGAGGATTATTTGACCTAAGCGAGTTTGCTTTGTTTCTTTCGCTTGCTGCCTTGGCCTCTTCGGATAGCTTGTAAGCCTTGAACTCCTCTTAGAAGTCCCTCTGCTTGCTGAATTCACCTCCCGCAAAATTCGGTTCTTTTTCCTACTTGATGAGCTTGTGCAACTTTCCCTTGAAATTCTTGAAGGAGTGACCCATGATTTCCTTGGCCCTCTTCTTGACTGTCGCTTCATCACAATCATTAGGGAAAGTGAAATAGCCTCTGAGCTTGTTCCAAACTAGTTCCTTCTCACTTTCTGGAACCCTCCACGAGTCTTGCTCACTGCCATTCCACCTCCTGTATTTGATCGGGATGAAGTCCCTTACAAGTGCTCCGATGGTACTCTTGTATGGGCCCAATGCTTTAATAGGCTCCACCGGCTCCCCTAGTTGGTTGAACTGAGAGATATGCCAGTGTCTACTTGTCTGAGGGAGCTTTGTTGCACCACGCTTAGTCCTTCTGGAACTCTCACCAGTACTTGGACCTTCTGGCGGAACCTGCTTCAAAATTTATAAATAAGTCTCCATCAAACTTTTCTGGCTATATTTACCGTGTTTTTAGGTATGACCTTAGTTATTACCTCATCTCCTTGTTCTAGGTTCAGCATATGGCTAGGGCTCCATGCTCTTTGATCCCCTTGCTGGTTGTCATCAGCTCCTTGGTCACGTTCAGCACCACCACCACTAGTTGGATCCTGTGGCGCTTTGGTCGTAGGGCGACGGGTGGTGAATCAACGCTTAATTGTCATGTTTCTGGACATGAATTTCGTTTATTGGTATTAACTCATAGGTAGATAGATAGACTCAAGCATTTCATTTAGCTATATATAAGTCATAAGTGATAGGGGGGTTTACAAGCTATCTCTATATAAGTCATAAGTGATAAGTCATAAGTGATAAGTCATAAGTGAATCATAAGTCATAAGTGATAGGGGGTCTATATGGTCTCTATCTCTCTATCTAAGCTATCTTAAGTGATAGGGGGGTTTACAAGCTATAAGTGAATCATAAATCATAAGTGATAGGGGGGTTTACAAGCTATATATAACTCATAAGTGATAAGTCATAAGTGAATCATAAGCTCTCTCTCTCTATCTAAGCTATCTAAGTTTGCCATCTAAGCTATATTTCTCTCTAGCTCTCTATCTAAGCTATCTTTCTCTATCTCTTTCTTCCTCCCTTCTCCTCCGTGGAGCTTCCTCTCCTTCTCCTTCTCCCTCCTCCTTCTCCCTCTCCCTCCTTCCCGACCTCTCCCTCCTTCCTCTCCTCTCCATGCATGCCTAGCAGCAACTAGCTAGCAGTCCTCCACTGTGGCATTTCATCGAACAGGTTGCAGGCATGACGATTGGAGCTCACCATGGAGGATCGGGGGCTGAATTTTGAGCTTCCTCGTGGTGTCATGGAGGGAGGCACTGGCGGCGTCGAGGTCGTGGAGGAGCCTCCTGCCGGCGTCGAGGTCGTCGAGGTGAGGCAGCGGTGGCGTGCAGTGGCGAGCTCTCGGGCGACGTCGAGAGCGGCGGCGTCCGTGGGTGGCGGTGGCGGCGGCATCGGGCTGCAGTGTCGTCGGGCTACACCGGCGCCGAGCTGGACTGGGGGCGGGGAGGTCGTCGAGGTCGAGAGGCGGCGTCGTCGTGCTTTGGCAAGCTCTCGGGCGGCGTCGGAGCGGCTAAGTGTGGAACTGGCGCGCGTCTAAAAATTTCGGACACGCGCCAGCTCTTTAAATTGGTTGGCTCATCACTGCCGGTTCCTATTAAAAACCGGCAGTGATGTACCCTATCACTGCCGGTTTGTAATAGGAACCGGCAGTGATGAGGGCGTATTAGTGCCGGTTGTTTTGAACCAGCAGTGATGAGGGCGCATCAGTGTCGGTTGTTTTGAACCGGCAGTGATTGGAGGGCATCACTGCCGGTTGTAGCTATAACCGGCGGTGATATGTGAATTTTTTAAAAAGTGCCCTCTGCTTTAGAATTGAAATTACTCCTGATTTTTTACTAGAACTTGAAAAATTCCAAACATAGAAGTTTCATAATTTTTAATTCTCTACAACTTTTGCTGAAGGAGCATATTCAAATTATGTTTAGTTTTTGAGTTCCATTTTGAATTTGAATAAGGGTTTAAAATGCAATTACCCCCTTTGTAATTACTCCACAAATTTGAATAAAAGTTGAAAATCTTCCAACATAGATTTTGCTAGTTTTGAGGAGCTCTACATTATTGCTTATACACTCAAGGTCTAATTCTTTATAGTTTTTGAATTCCCTTTTAAGTTTGAATAAGGGTTTAAAATTCAATTACCCCCTTTGTAATTACTCCACAAATTTGAATAAAAGTTGAAAATCTTCCAACATAGATTTTGCTAGTTTTGAGGAGTTCTACAATATTTCTTATACACTCAAGGTATAATGCTTTATAGTTTTTGAATTCCCTTTTGAATTTGAATAAGGGTTTAAAATTCAATTACCCCCTTTGTAATTACTCCACAAATTTGAATAAAAGTTGAAAATCTTCCAACATAGATTTTGCTAGTTTTGATGAGCTCTACATTATTGCTTATACACTCAAGGTCTAATTCTTTATAGTTTTTGAATTCCCTTTTGAATTTGAATAAGGGTTTAAAATTCAAATACCCCCTTTGTAATTACTCCAAAAATTTGAATAGAAGTTGAAAATCTTCCAACATAGCTTTTGCTAGTTTTGAGGAGCTCTACATTAATGCTTTTACGCTCAAGGTCTAATGGCATACATCAATCAACAACGTGGTACAACTCATCAATCTCTACAACTCCATATGATCTCAAATTCGATGCAAATTACTAAAACAATATTTCATTAAGGATTACATAGTTTATGATACTCTAACTATTGAAGGAATCACAGTGCAGGCACGATGATGGCCTCATCGTGATCACTCCAGAGGTAAGTAGGTTCGTCACCCTCTTCAAGGACATGTAGGGTAACGTCCACCCCAAAAGGAGTCATTTCTTCTTAACCTTTGTACTCTTCTTCGTCTGTCACTCCGTCGACACCGACAATCTTCCTTTTGCCTTGCAATACTACATGTCATCTTCCATTTGTATTGTTATCCCTTGCATAGAAGATTTGCAAAACATCCTTTGCAAGGAAGAAGGGGTCATCTCTGTATGCGGTCTTGGATAGATCAACGGTAGTGAACCCATCCTTGTCGGTGTTGATTTCATTCAGCCGGACCCACAGACAATGGAAAAGAGCAACTTTCAACTGATGTCCATAGTCTAGCTCCCATATCTCATCTATGAAACCAAAGTATGTTGCCACCAACGTACCGTACTCATCGTGGGCGTCGAAACGAACACCACTATTTTGGTTGGTGCTCTTTTCATCCTATTTTTTGTGTAAAATGTAAAACCATTTATTTGATATCCTTGATACATCATTAGCGTAGTCGAAGATCCGGCGTCGAAACCAGTCACCGAATTCCTTCTTATGTTTTTTCTCAAGCCAAGCCTGTGACCTACCGATGTGCTTCCTTCGCAGTAACTGTTTGTGCTCATCAATGTATGCCATCACACCGTCGGCCTGCTAGAGAACAACGAAGTGTGATTGTCTGAAGGAGACCACTTTGTCTATTTTGACAGCTTTCTCACCTATTGTTCCTTTGCCCCCTAGTCTTCCATCATGATGAGATACTGGAACTCCGACCCGCTTGATGTCCAGATAATATGTGGAGAACTCAATAGCCTCCTCTGTTGACCATCCTTCTACCATGCTCCCTTCTGGTCTGAATTTATTCCTAACATACCGCCTAAAAACTTTCATCAGCCTCTCGAAAGGAAACATCTGGTGTAGGTACATTGGGCCAAGGGCTTTTATTTGATCCACAAGATGAACAAGTAGATACACGGAAATGTTAAAGTAAGTCGGTGGGAAATTCATCTCAAGCTTGCATATAATCTCGGCTATCTCCTGCTTCAGGTGGTCTAGCCTGCCTACTGCAATGACCTTTTCAGAGATCGCGTTGAAGAACAAACACAACTTTATGATTGGAGCGCGGACCTTGTCAGGGAGGATACCTCGCAGGGCAACTGGGAGCAGCTGAGTCATTATGACATGAAAGTCATGGGCCTTCATAGAACCATAGTTAAACTTAAGTTCTCTCATATTAACTACCTCTTCGGGTTCCCACAGTAGCCACTCGGTACTTTGAGATCATTGAAGAAAGAAATAAGCCTTTCTTTTTCCTCCTTTTTCAGTGTCCATGATGCCACCGGAAGCTTCAAGTGGTCATTCTCAAGAGTTACTGGGTGCAACTCCTTCCTGAGGCCTAGGTGTTGCATGTCCAAGCGTGTCGCGAGAGAATCCTTGCTTGTTCCCCCGGTGTTCATCAACGTGTTAAGTGTGTTACCGCACACGTTTTTAGTTATGTGCATTGGATCAAGACAGTGACGTACACTCAAAAGTGGCCAATAAGGTAGTTTCCAGAAGATTGATTTTTTCTTCCAGATACTATCTGTTGGCGCTGCTACTGTCCCGTCCCCCTTCCCAAGGACAACATTTGTGAGTTTGCTTAATTGTTGAAGCATCTGTTTCCCATCTCGATACTTTGGAGGTCCACGTTTCTCAGTAGTCCCATTAAAATCTTTTGTATTCCTACGGTAAGGGTGATCACGACGTAGGAACCTACAGTGTCCCATGTAGACCATCCTCCTATTTTTTGGTAGATGTGTAGCGTCAGTCTCGTCCAAGCACTCGACACACCCAGTGTATCCTTTTGTCTTCTCTCCAGACAAGGAACCTCGCCCTGGTAGGTCGGTGATTGTAACGATAAGTACAGCCTTTACCGTGACATGTTTTTTTTTGTACTCATCTCAAACATCCTTTACACCCGTCTCCCACATCTGTAGTAGTTCATCGATCACTGGTTCTAGAAGCACATCAATATCATATCTGTAGTAGTTCATCGATCACTGGTTCATACAAAGCCAGGGTGGAAGGTTGTATATACATAGCGTCACTGGCCAAGTGATATGATTGGTTCTAACCTGGTCAAACGGGTTCATCCCATCCGTGCTCAACGCTAACCACAGATGCCTTACCTCTCCACCAATGTTCTTATAGAACATTGTGTTGATAGTCCTCCAGTCCAACCCATCGGCGGGCTGTCTCATCATTGAATCTTTCTTTCGGTCTTCGCCGTGCCAACGCAAGAGCTTGGCTGACTTTGCATTTGCAAACAACCTATGCACTCGTGGAGCTATAGGAAAATACCACACGGACTTTACGGGTCCTCCTCTGGTCTTGTTTCCATCATTTGATGGCCCTTGCTTGTATCGGGGAGTTTTAGACTTGGGACATGCATCCAAGTCTTTGTATTTCTCTCCACGGTACAATATGCAGTCATTGAAACACGCGTAGATTTTCTCAACCTCGAGGCCAATTGGACAAATCATTTGCTTTGCAAGGTAAGTCTTTTCTGCTAACTCGGTACCCTTCGGGAACAGTTTATCTAGTATACCTAACAAGTAATCGAAGCCTTTATCACTCAACCCATTCATTGATTTGAACTCCAATAGCATGATGTTGGCTTCCAGTTTGCTTATTGGGCAACCCGGATATAATGGTGTCTTTGCATCCTTTCTCATCATCTCCAGTTTTTTTAACTGTGAAGGACTAAGGAATCCCACATGCACATCATGTAGAAGCTGTGAAATGCCATCATCTTCCTCAGTGTCGTCAGCTAATGTATTCATAAACACATCATCATTGGTAGGCACATGTTCTGTATAATCATGAACAGGCAATAATGCATTTAGGGATACACTAGGCATGGGCATATCATCATTAACATTTTGGCCAACCTCCCCATGCAAAGTTCAAATCGTGTAGTTTCTAATGAACACCCTTGTGATCAAGTGCAAACGTATATGCTCCATGTCGCCCCATTTTCTCGTATGCTTGCAGTCTTTGCATGGACAGAATACAAGATGTGAGTCTTCAGCATTGGCTCTAGCTCGCTTGATGAAATCGTCGATGCCCGTCAAGTACCGTGGGTCTGTACGTGACAGATCGTACATCCACCCTCGAGCCATGTCTGCACTGATAAAATGCGTAGGGCAGAGGAAACATAGGAACATCTTAATAGGAGCATTTTTGAACAATATTCTTCGATATAATTTGAATTTGGTCGCGCTATAAAAAGTGAGATAACAAATAGATAACAATGGATACATGGAGTATTAAATGTAAGTATTAAATGCATGCATAGAGTATTAAATGTAAGTAATAAATACCAAATCTATTCCACATTCCATCAAATCTTTCATGCATGCATGAAGTACTAAATGTAAGTAATAAATATAACTAATTACAATTTTTATCCATAATTTTCGAGATGAATCTTTCGAACCTAGCTACTCAATGATTGGACAATAATTACCCAATAAAAACAAAGTGCTACAATTTTTCTAAATAATTTTGGATCTAAAAGCTACAAAAATAGACACAAATTACAACATCTCTCTTCTTGATCATGAAAAATAGCATAGCTCTAAACTATGGATTTACACACAAAAACAATGTAAACCAACAATTCTAAAGAAATATGCTTGTTACTAACCAAGAGCAAGAAAATATGAGGATTCAAGAGTGAAGAGGAGCCAACAATGGAGATCAAGAAATCCACCAGCCACAATAATGGAGAGATGGAGCTCCTCACGCACTGTTTTGCACTGTTGGGACAGAGAAGGGAGAGGAGATCGAAGCTTTATACTGTACACAACATCACTACCGGTTCGTGGCTGGAACCGGCAGTGAAACAATACATCACTGCCGGTTGGTGGCTTGAACCGACAGTAATAGGGTCAAGAGGTATCACTGCCGGTTCAAGCCACGAACCGGCAGTGATGTATTGTTTCACTGCCGGTTCAGCCCCTGCCCCAAATTATTGGGGGTCTGTCAGAGCATGAACCGACAGTGATGAGGCAACACTGTCGGCCCAAACAAAACCGGCAGTGATGGGCCGACAGTGATTGTCCATTCTGTAGTAGTGAGTGATGGGCAAGCCGGTCCATTTACCCTTAATTTCCTGATCGATGGATACTGAGTAGTGAACGTAACATCTATAGCATAAAGAGAGAGCATGTCACCTACTCCCTCCGTTCTAAAATAACTGTCGTTCTCGCTTCCCGATAAATACTTTTGATTAAATATGTATTAAAATATATTAATATTTATTATGTTACATAATTAATATCATTTGAAAGATCTTTAAGTCTAGTTTTTTAACAAAATTATTTGAAGATATAAATGTTGTTCGTATTTTGTATAAATCATATTAAACGTGTGACACAAACACCAAAAACAACATTTAAATTGGGACGGAGGGAGTATATATTAGGGTTTTTCCTACGTATTTCTTGGATTAGGACATTTTGTAATGGTAGAAACGGAATTATTCCTGAAATGAAATTTCTCGTCTACTCTTTTCGCCATGCACCCCTGATTCAACTAGGTTCATTAATTTCCTACCACATACTAAATAAAGTTATCTGCATGTATTTTTTATAGAATCTATGTGCATTTTGTATGTTGCAGCTTCGTGCCGGCCGGGCCAGGACCACCAATTATCTTGGCCTTTATAAAAGGCTCACAAAGTAGCATCTTATTTGCATGCCATTCATTCTTTGACAAAAAGGAGAAACACAAAACACATGAGAGGGAGTGTTGTGTTTGTGTCTGCGAGAAAGCCCCAAGTCTTAAGTTAAGTAGCCTTGTGTGGAATTTGGAGGCATCGAGAACTTTCGCTATGCTCAGGGCTAGATGGTGCTCACAGTGTACTAGAGTAGCTCGTCCTTGACGTATTCAGGATGGTCGAAGCTGTCTGATGCAAGAGGAAGCATTCTAGTCTGAAGTTGGTTTTGTGATGGACGAGGCCAAAAGAGACCTCACTCATATCGGTGTTGATTGAACATTTGAAAAGAGTGTAATCAGTAGCTAGAAAATGATTTCACTTTTCCTAGCTAGAAGAGAGTGTCACTGTCATCAAGTATACCTCACTCGTACTGTTAGGCAAGCACTTGCCTGCGTTTCGCAATGCGCGCATAAAAAAAATGGTACGTTGTAACCCCAGCTTTAGCTAGCAATAAGATTCTGCAGTTATCTTGCGCGGTGGTCAGTCCTAAGTCATCTCGTTCATATATATACCTGATTAATATATTATGGTACCGCAATCAGTCTTGAGAAGCGGAGGAGAAGATGTCGATCCCTGAAGTAATCATATTTTTGAAAAAAAAAATATAGAATCAAAAAGACCGTCGCAGATTCTTTTAATTTGTAATGGATTTTGTAAAACCGCCACATAGGTTAATCTATGACGCTCAATCCATGACGATATGTGAAACAATCACAGATGTTGTATTGTGATGTTTTCTTGGTGATCTATGACGGAAAATTTTCATCACAGATTAACATGATTCTTTTAGTAATTCTCTTGCGCGGTGGTCAGCTATATATATATATATATATATATATATATATATATATTAGTCCCAATGTTATTGATGATTTATATTCCTAATGTTTGACTCAAAGCTTATCCAAACCGTCATCTAATTATGATAGGAAGGGAGTATGTAGCTGCAGTTGTGTCAGGACAAGCAGCTTGCAAGCACCAGCAATAAATGTTCTCTGTCCGTATTCAATGAAAATGACAGGACCATGAACACCCATCATTGCCGGCCATGACCACACGTATCAAGTCATCAAGGGCAGCGCAGGACACTGGATGTGCGGTTTTGCGTGCGCATATATGCGTAGTAGAGATGCAGAGATTTGACAAGTTGCTAAAATTGTTAAGTTGAATATTAAATTGTTGTATGATGTTTTTTCTTATTTTAGCAAAAATAGATAGATGGCAAGTAAAAATGATAAACTCTCGGAGATGCTCTGCGAGAAAGAATATAATGGGTCACATAAAGGTCGGCAACATACCTGCATTATTAGCGTTGCTACGTGAACAAACCGCGGAACACAGAACGAAGCACAGAGCCAGAAAAATCTGGCATGTTATTCGATCGTGGGAGAAGAAGATACAATAATAGACACCCGCGACGCCGGCCCTCCCCACCCTTCCTCTAGCTCCTCGACGACGCGCTCCCCCAGCAGGTCCACGCCCTGCCGCTTCGCCGATGCCACCACCGCCGATGACCTCAGCCCGGGATGAGGCCCTCCAACGACACCTCGTGCTCCATGTCGAAGCTCGCCGGCTCTCCCTCCTTGCCAAGACCGATGTCGTCGAAGGGGAACGGAAGGTCTTGGTATCCTTCAATGCAATACCTGCATCCATCCATCGTCACAATAAATTTTTCTCGAATACGTAAAAGATTTGCGCATTTTTTGTGTATTAAGACGAGAGAGAGTTAAGTTTACAATGACGCGTCACGATGACGCATTGGGGGGGACACTGTTATACAATCGGTTCTGCCCTCCCTAGCAGAAGGGTATCAAAACTCTATTACTCGCTAATGAAACTACCTAGGCATCGTCGTCGATCAGGCGCAAATTAATGCATTCACAGGAATTGAAGCAGATCGAAGGCCGGCCGTACTGAGCTCGGGGTCCCGGTAAGGCACCGTCGTGATGAAGAGCGCGCCATCATGTCCTCCACATCCACGGGGCTCAAGCGGTAGTTGTAGCCCCAGACGGCGATCACCCCGCCGGGCCTCCGCAGCACGCGGCGCGCCACGCCATAGAACGCCGGGAGGTCGAACGAGTGCACGGCCTGCGCCACCGTGATGAGGTTCACGCTGCCCTCACCGCCAAGCATGGCCACGAGGTCGTCCTCCGCCGTGGCGTCGCCGTCAGGGGTGTGCAGGTACAGGACCTTGGGGCACGGCGTGGCGTGCCGCAGCTGTCCGCGGCCACCACGCTGTCGTAGTGCTCCGCGACCTGCATTATATCCACGCCGAACGTCGAATCCAAGACGCTTGCTTTGATGATTTGTGGAGATCATATATATATATATATATATATATATATATATATATATACTCTTCGTACAAAGTATTAAAGTCAAATATTAAGAATATAAATTATGAATAATTTTTAAACTATTAACTTTTAAAATGTTAAAATCATATCAATAGATTAGATTTGTCTTAAAAATAAATCATAAAAATATACATAAATATATTTTCAAATATAAGAAGTTAAAGTTACGCTTTGAATACCGTGTCATTATTGCATACGACATCTAATAAAAATATAGAGTGAGTATGATGGATCAGAGCAGAGCAGGGACGACTTACAGCGATGGCTGCCTGCCCACTGCCAGTGCCGACGTCCCAAGCGCGGCGGTGGTGTGCAGTCAGAGCCGCGAGCTTGGCAAAGAGATCCTTCGGGTAGCATGGCCGTGCTGCGGCGTACACGGCAGCCTGCTCGCTGAATAGCTCGGCCATCTTGCCTGCGGCGTATACACGGCAGCCTGCTCGGTGCTCGCTGAATAGATAGCTACGCCGACACGACAATCTTGTCAGTCCTTATCATGATCGCGATCCCGAGAGACCAATAATGGAACAGGAGATGATATATGGCCACTGTGCCCAACCTGACTTTCTTTTAATTTGGCCGCTAGTAGGTATAGTGGCTACTACCTCCAGTCTTGCAAGGATTACAACTATATTCGGCCTGTTCGCTTGATCTTTTTGCTGGTTGATAAGCCGGCTCTGGATTACAACTATATTTTGGCAATTTAGCATCAGCTACTACTAGTGCATTACTGTTGTGCGAAGGAGAGAAGCAAACGGTTTAGCATGAGCCATGAAAATTATTGACAGAATCGCTGGCTATAATGGAAACTCCGCTAGTGACTTTGAACACACTCACCCCATATACTGATCATCTCCAGAGATATAAGCAAAAAACTTTACAGGAAAATATACCGCATCAATCATGTGAAAAAGACGTAAAAGTACAAAGCTGTGGCCATATTTTCTCAGATCTGGGCTTTAACCCAGTTTTAATTCCAGAATGAAAAATAACATGATACCTATTTAACCTATGCAAATTTGAATCTTATGAGTAATCTGCAAACCCATACAGGATATAGCATTGCAAAATAACCTTAGCACCAGTCTCGATACAGGATATAGCATTGCAAAATAACCTTAGCAATAGTATGACAATGCAAGGAAGGCGGTAATGGGTCCATCTTTGTATGGTAGATAAGAAAAATTACCAGACTCATCATTTGGTGAAGTTACATAACAAAATGATCTAACAGGTTCATATAATCATGAATCATAGACCAAAGATATAAGCATAGCAGTATTATAACCTACTTCCAAAATTTACAAAGACCAAAAAAAATGGCACTAGAACACTAGTACACAGAGCAACTATAGCGGCGGTTGAAAACCTATTTCTACTGGCGTTTTTCGTAACCACCTGCGCCAGAGGCCAGTAGAAATAGGACCACAATACAGGCGGTTTCTCTATAACCGCCTGTGGAAATCGATTTTCACAGGCGTTCACTAAAGAGAACCGCCTATGAAAATATATTTCCACATGCGGCTGACTTAAACAAACCGCCTGTGAAAATCTATTTCCACAGGCGGTTTGTTTAAGTCAGCCGCATGTGGAAATAGCCCCCCTCCCCTTTTTCAGACCCTGTATTTAACCCTAAACCTATTGGATGGTGTTCAATTATACTCATATAGTATTTAAATATTTCATACAAGTGGTATCATGCTCATAAACATAAAGTCACACTTATGGACATCATCAAAGTTTCATACTCTCACAAATATAAAGTAAATGCATTTACATCAAAGTTTTCACTAGTGTTCCGTTGCTCACAAACACTATATATATATATACATCAAAGTTTTCACTAGGCTCTAATAACCCTCTCGACTAAGTTGCAGACCGCTGATCTCTGTGAGGGGTCTATACTTTGGGTCACTTAAGGTGCCCGACTTATCGTGATAATTCCCCTCTTGAGGAATGACTTCTCTCATGATGAATGAGCACAAGTCCTCAACTATGGCGTACAAAGTACGTTCACTCATGTTAGTTGCCTTTTCTAGATTAGCAGCATCCTGGAGGAAAGTTTATAAACATTAATATATACACTTGACATAATAGTCTGTAACTTTAATGTGAGAACTAAAATCATGACTACTACTTATATTACCTTAGAAGGGTTCCTGCTTATCGTCCGTTCTGCCTCATGAACTCGCACACGTAGAATCCACAGAGGACCGATCCGGATGGTTGCTTGTGACACTATATAACAAGAAAGTGGTTATTTACTTAGAACATCATACTATGAATTGAACATGTGTATGATATGCATTCATAACTTGTCATACGTACTGGCCACTTATGATATATGTTCAATGGCTGTCCTGGTGTGTCGCACTTTCTTTTTTTAACTTGTAATACCTATATGCCCTATAATCTCGAATAGAATCACCATGTTATTCTCAAACTCTCTCATCAATAAAAGTATGCAAGCATATCTCAACTTACAGCTCCAAGAAGTTCAAGAACCGTGCATGGCTCTTAGTTGGATAATCTGCGGAGTCTAATACCAACACCCTTCCTTGCCTAGGTTGAATGAGAAAGCAGATCCAGTGGTCTCTGCACGAAGCAAGTTTGTGATGCACATGTGTATTAGAATTATTAATTTGAACTATACAAACTCACACTTATCCAAAGTTATATGGGGCCATTATGCATCTTCTGTCTTGATATAGAAGCATTGTGTTGGCAGCTCACTCAATTCGACATCTCGTCGAGGCCAAAGGATGAAGTTCTTGATAGCCTGTCCGAGTCTCTCAATGCCCTCGGGACCAGCAATGTCTAGCATGTCATCTTCGTATCCTTGGATGACCGTCACCACTTCTACCTTGCAGTAGTCCTCTGGAATGTCATCACCATGATACTTGCATCCTGGGATCGCAAATCCTGTTCCTACTACCCTTGTACGATGATTGGAAATACCATATCTTATGACGAGGGAGCAAGGCGTGGGCATATCAATGTCGTCAACTGCATAGTGAGTCTTGTTTGCTGTTGACGCAACACTTCTGTGATTCTATGTCTCATCGGGCCACCTATTCATTCCTCTGTCACCTCGTTTCCGGTCACTCATCTTCCTTTTCCTTGAACTCTTGGTGGTGGTGGTGTCTGTCGTTTCTGGTGCATCTTCGTGTGCCATTTCATCTTGAGTTAAAATTTCGCTCAACTCAGATAACACCTCCTATTCATGTGTCAAAACATACAATCATCAGATTACGAAGGCTAATCCATGGTGGCAGGCTAATCATGAAATTAGGTACAACCATGACATCCTATATGCGAAAATTACCTCATCTACTTCTGGATTGTAGTCAGGCTCACGTTCATATTCACGACGGGCCATCCTCTCTATGCGAGGATCAGTACCGACGCTTGGTGATTCGTATTCAGGAGTAGATTCTCGGGACCCCGTTGCTTGCTCCGCAGGGTGGGACCCTGTTGCTTGCTCCATAGGGTGGGACCCCGTTGCTTGCTCCGTGGGGTGGGACCCCGCTGCTTGCTCCATTGGGTGGGACCCCGCTGCTTGCTCCGTGGGGTGGGACCCCGTTGCTTGGTCCTTGGGTGGAGAACTCATCGTAAAATTCTATACAATTATATTTATATAATTAGTCTATGATGGTGCGAAAATCTATACAAGTACTCTACTATTCATAAATAAGCATAGAATTACTCTAATATACAAACACTCTACTATTCTATAAGCATTAAATTCATGGAAATTGCATATATATAATTCTATAAGCATTAAATAAGCATAGAATTAGTCTAATATGATTTGAGTGGTACACTACTATTATATAAGTACTACTACAAGTATATACATACAAGTACACTACTAGTATATACAAGTATTTGATTCTTGGCAATATAGCTTTTACAAGTATTTGCTTTTACATGTACACTACACTACTCTACTCTACTCGAACATATAAGTACACTACACTACACTACTCTTCTCTACTCTACTCTACTCTACTCGAACATATAGGTACTCATGGCAATATTGACAAGTATATATATAAGCATTTAATTCATGGCAATATTTGCAAGTATTTCAAAAAAAGAAAAAAGAAAAAGGGCACTTGGCCCCTCTCTATCTTCCTCTCCTCCTTCCCCCTTGCCCTGCTCGGCCCAGCATGGCGGCCCAACAGTGACGGCCCAGCAGTGGCCCTCTCACAGTTGTGTGGGCCCACCCTGTCCGCTCCCTCTTCAACCTCCAGCCACCCCGCCGCCCAACCCTGCCACCAGCGCCCCGCACCGCCCTACACGGCCCGCACCACCCTACACGGCCACCAGCGCCACCCCGCCCTGCTGCACCCAGACCCACCGCCATCGCCACTGCCACGGCGCGCCACCCCACCCTGCACGTCCCAGCCCCACAGCCAGCGCCACCGCGCGCGCACAGAGAGAGAAGGGGGAGTGCCACTGCCACTGCCACCACCGCGCGCGGTGGCACCACCGCCACTAGCCGCGCGCGCTCCACCACCGGCACTGCCCCGCCGCGCACAGAGACAGAAGAAGAGGGGGCGCTCGACTTACCGAGAGTGCGGAGGAAGCTGGCGTGTCGAGAGAGAGGGTTCAGCGGTGGGGAGGGCGGCACGGCGATCAGCTCAGTCGGCGGCGTGGGAAATTTGGGCAGCCTAATGGCGCTTCTTTGAATCTGCGGGCGCCAGGGGACTTAGAAAATTTCGGGTTGAGAGCGCGGGCTATATAAATGGATGATTTCTACAGGCGGTTGTGTTATGTGAACCGCCTGTAGAAATCATTTCTACAGGCTCTACAGGCGGTTGACTATACCAACCGCCTGTAGAAATGATTTCTATAGGCGGTTCACATAACAGAACCGCCTATAGAAATAATTTGCATATAGTTAGGGTTTATGTATTGTTAATTTATAGTTAGGGTTCAGGGTTAAGGGTTAGTTAAGCTAGGGTCTAGGGTTAGTTAAGCTAGGGTCTATGGTTAGTTAAGCTAGGGTTCTAGGGTTAGTTAAGCTAGGTTTTATGGTTAGTTAAGCTAGGGTCGGGTTAGTTAAGCTACGGTCTTCCTTGTAAGGTACACATTATTACACAAATGGATTACATGAAAAATATAAACTAGGCTGCTACTGTTCTTCCTTGTCCATCATGGCGAACCCAGGGCAATAAATTATGTGGGATGCTTCGCTCAACATTCCTTATCTTCACTGGATGGTCTACAAAGAGAGACATATTGCTGAACTGGTTAAAATCCTCCAGATCAGATACACCATCAACTCCAATAGCTTTTTGCTTTCCAGGAAAAACTACATGCTTTGGCTGGTTCGTACTTTTCTTGTCATTAGGACAAAGAATTTGTTCAGCATAGAAAACTTGTGCAGCACGGTTAGCCATTATCCACAGGTCATCTTTGTATGCTACCTTACTTAGATCAAGAACTCTGACCCCATAGTTGTCCACTGTGACATGTTTGTCTTCAACCCATTCACATTTATATACGGGAATTTGGAATGTACCATAGTCTAGTTCCCATATTTCAACAATGATGCCAAAGTATGTAACAATCTCACCAGTCGTAGAGTCAATGGCCTCGCATCGAACACCACTGTTTTGTGACATGCTCTTTATGTCCTTGTACTTGGTACAGAATGTGAAGCCATTAATGTCATAGGTTTGCCATGTCGTGACCTGGCGTGAGGGTCTAGATGCCAACCCCTTGATGGTTTGTTCCTCAATTGTTTCCCCATATGGAATATCCTTATCCCTTAGCCATGTGTTGTTCCAAGTCTTGTGTTCCTTCATTATCCAATCATCCGTGTGCCCATGATTATGTCCTCGAAGTTCATTTAAGTGTTCCTCGATCAAAGGCTCCATTATCAAGAGCTGATGCAGGCTACTATGATGTGCCTCGAGGACTATGTTGTAATCTTTTGGGTTGAATGATTTTCGTCCCATCCTCCCACTTCCATACAGCCTACCCTCATGTCGGGATGGAGGCAAACCTATTGCAACTTGGTCTTTTAGGACACTATTGCAGAATGGACCTCCGGACTCAATGGCCTCTTCGGTTAAATACCCCTCAACCATAGACGCCTCTGGGCGAGCACGAGTCAAAACATAGCCATTTAGTATTGCGATGAAACGCTCATAAGTCCACATTTCATGCAAGTACATAGGACACAATGCCTCAATTTGAGGAACCAAGTGCACAACGAGGTGCACCATGATATCGAAGAATGCTGGGGGGAAACACATCTCAAACTGTAACACTGTGTCCACTACGAATTCCTGAAGAGTCGCTAACTCATCACGGTCAATCACCTTTTGTGAGATCTTGTTGAAAATGAAGCACAGACGTGTTACTGCCATCTTTACGAACAAAGGATTTATAGCCCTGATGACAATCGGAAGGAAAGTAGTAAGCATGACATGACAATCATGTGAGTTGTAGTTGGTGAGCGTAATGTATTTCATTGACACGATACTCCGTATGCTAGAGCAAAATCCAGATGGGACTTTCAACTTTCTCAACCACGCACACATCGCATGTTTCTCATCTATGTTGAGGTTGTAGCTTGTTGCGGGTAGATGGTACTTCCCATTTTCTTGTAGAACAGGGTGAAGCTCTTTTTTTTATGCCTAACTGTACCATGTCCATGCGTGAATTCAGTCCTTCCTTTGTCTTGCTCTTCATGTCTAGCAAGGTGCCAATTAGACTTTCGAACACGTTCTTCTGAACGTGCATACCATCGATCGCATGTCATACATCTAACTCTTTCCAGTATGGTAAATACTCAAAGAAAATAGACATCTTCTTGAAGTAGCCCCTGGAGTTCGTTTGACATCCTTTCTTGGTTTTCCGTCTTTTGTCTTCTTCCCGAAAACAAATTTGATTTTGCTAACTATTTGGAAAACTCTTTGGCCTTTACTGTTACCTGATGGTGCAATAGAGTGTAATTTATTGTTATTGTCGAAGTACTTAGCCATCTTTTTAAGGCGGTACCTATGTCCTTTCGATAAGAAGCGTCTGTGTCTCATGTACACTATCTTCTTAGATGCATTGAGGGACACGTAAGCAGTTTCATCTATGCAGAATACACAACCAACCTTTCTCTGGAACTGCCCTAATAATGTGAAGAGAGCAGGGTAATCGTTGATCGTAACAAAAATAATTGCTCTCAGCGTGAAAGATTCTTTGTAGTACTCGTCCCACATTTTAACACATGTTTCCCACAATATTTTCATATCCTCCATTAAGGGTTTCAAAAAAACATCCATGTCCACTCCAGGTTGTATAGGTCTAGAGATAAGGATGGTTAGTAAAAGGTACTTCCGCTTTTGCATCAACCATTGGGGAAGGTTGTAGATGGTGAGGATCACCGGCCATGTGCTATGTGTGCTGCTCCTCTCAGCAAATGGATTCATTCCATCAGTACTCAGTGCAAATCTAACATTTCTTGTTTCCTTTGCAAAGTCTTCATGGTTGTTATTGAAATCTCTCCACTGCGTGCTATCAACCGGAGGACGAAGCTTCTCATCATTTTTGTGCTCATCTGAAGCATGCCATCTCATAAGTTTGGCATCGTCTAGGTTAGCGAACAAACACCTCAATCGACCAACCACAGGAAGGTACCACATCACTAAAGTAGGATTTTTTTTTCTGAGCATAATAGTCTACTTAGTCTTTTTCTTTGCTTGCGGGAGGTTTTGTTGCTCTCTGTTGTGTCTTCTTTCTCTTATTTCCTTTACACTTGGAGGCAACACATTCTTCTTCTCGAAAGTCTTTATTCGTCTTGTACCTATTTTCACCACAGTTTGGACAGCTGACCATGTCCTTATACTTATCACCTCGATATAGGATACAATGATTTCAACATGTGTGGATCCTCTCAACACCCATAGTGAGCGAACTGATTAACTTCTTTGCATAGTACGTGTTAGCCGTTACATTGTTCTCCTTTGGAAGCATGTCTCCGATAATACTCAAGAACGCATCAAAGCCAGCATCAGACAAACCATATCTAGCTTTGAACATCAACAACTTAAGCACAGACCGTAGCGTCGTGAACTCTTGGGTACAACCCTTAGACTCATCATACAAAGGCTCTTTTGCTGCATTCATTAGGAAATCCATACCTTTCATGAAGAACATTGAAGGGTCATCTAAATGACGATGCAACATTGCCTCTAAGAATTCTGCATCTTCCGCAGCCATATCTGACAGGACCTCACCTTCATTTGCTCCATCAAAACCATGATCAGGAAGAGGTTGGTGTGTCTTGTGTATGAACTGGAACCCGTCAACAAGCATATGTAGATCAACATCAATATCTGCAGCGTTTGCCGTTATATAATGCACAGAACTACCCTCTCCATGTTTTGTCCAAATTAAGTAATCCTTCATAAACCCCCGACAGACTAGATGAGAAAGGATTGTTTAAGTGTCATCAAATACAACAACATTTTTGCAGTCTATGCATGGACAATGTATGTGCTTCATCTTTGTTCTCCAAGCATGGTTCTTAGCAGCGCCAACAAACTTATGCACTTTTGGTAAGTATGATGGATCTAGTCTTGACAACTCATACATCCATAATGACCTCTCCATCATACCTGTACAAAAATATAATGAATTAATTGTATGCTAAAAGTTGAAACCATAGGCCTAGCTCCAAAAAGTTACTCAAACTGAGGAAAAATGAATAAAAGGGTGCAAGAGAGAGATAAACTAACCTTTGCTAGCACCTCCTTCCAAAAAAATGAATATCAAAACCTCTCCAATTGTATTTTAAAAATCTGGATTTCCAAAAACGTTTTCAATGGTAGTTGACTGCAAGCTAGAAGAGTTATCGGAGAAAAAGAAGGGATATGATTAAGTATAGGGTATTATCAGAAGGTACAATTTTTAAACATACCTTTGTCTCACCACACAAACAAACAATTCATGAAACTATTTGAGAAATAAAGAAAATACACTAAATAATTAACCTACTTTATTAGAGAACTAACAAAAAAAGTATGTTGCTCTGTACATATGAACACACTTCATGAACACAAAAGAAAACAATTCATGGAACAATTTATGCAAATAAAGAAAAAAGTACTAAGTAAATGGACCTATATTGCTCTCTACATGAACATACCATTCATGGCTATAGCTAAAACATACAACTAAAAAAATCTTGTATAAACTAAATTGACAACAAAACATGAGTAGGGAGAGTGGAGAGGCATCATCTAACCATCTTAAGCATAAACATTTCACAAAATCTTGCCCATAACCTAGCTACCCATCTCTCTCACTCATGTTAAAACCCTAGATCCAAAAAGGGACTCAAATTGAGTAAAGAATGGACAAAATGAGGCAAGAGAGGTATAAACTAACCTTTCTTAGCAACCTCCTTCAAAAAATGAAGATCAAAACCTCTCCCCTTGTATTTGAAGAAATATGGACCTCCAAAATCGCCTCCAATGGAAGTTGGCTGCGAGCTACAGTATTTTTCGGGGAGGAAGAAGGGTATATATAGCTGGAACAACACTGACGGTTGCTTAAGCTAGCCGCTAGTGTAATATGATTTACACTGGCGATTTACCTAAAATAACCGCTTGTGGAAATGACGCATTTCCACAGGCGGTTCAGCTAAGTCAACCGCTAGTGAAAATCGATTTACAGTGGCAGTTGACGTAGCTGAACCGCCTGTGGAAATGCGTTATTTCCACATGCGGTTATTTTAGGTAAACCGCCAGTGTAAATGAGTTTACACTGGCGGTTCGTAGCTCGGACCATACCAATCTTTTGCACTGGCGCATGATAACTGAAACCGCCAGTACAAATAAAAGGCCACCGCATGCTTAGAGTTGTTTTGTACTAGTGGAAGCTTGAATACCGCAGTTGAAAGACCATTTTGAAGACAAGTGGATCAGGGATTTCAGGATAGTTCAACCGGCGACAGAACCAGCTGAGAATTTGGTAAGAGTAACAGATGTAAACATATATCATCTGCGAGGTTCCACAACCCTGTGAATATCTGAAATTCAATTAAACAGGGAGGGAGAGGAGCACCGGGCAACTCAAGCATTCTCGTTCATTCTGGCCAATCAAAAAAATTCTAAATCTTTGACATGGTTACTAACGTTTTGATGCCAGTTTACAATCTCGTCAATTTGTTCCATCCTATGATCATTCATTTACCATAATTTATCAGCGATGTCACAGAGAATCGAACTAAACATGTACCTTAACACTCTCCTTTCTTCTTCCTTGTGGCTCCAACTTGTTCAGCCTTCGTTGCAGCATCGAGTTCTGTCTTCTTTGCTTTTTGCTTTCTTGTACCACTGTTATCATCCATGTCAGTGATGCAACATTTCAATTCAAGGAACAGTGATGCTTGTGCAGATTATTAGACACATATATACCTCCGAGGCAGGAACTCTTGGATAGCCTTCATTTAAGTACCCCTCCCAGAAAGAGTCATCGATCTGGCGACCAGAACCATACTTCTCTTTAAAGGTCCAGTCTGCGAGGTGGTTTGGTTTCCAAGGGGTAGTGCCGTTCTTGGACTTGGATCGTGCATTAGCCTTGTCAGCCCCGATTGCATTTGCCTTAAATATTTCATATCTCATTGTTTTCTCCTCCTCATTCTGGTAGGTTCTCCGAAAACGTTTCATCCATTCCTCGAACCTTGCCTTCATTGCCAGCTCATCCACGCTCATGCCCTCCAGTTCCTCGGTCTTCACATTCTTGATCTCCTTGCTTGTAACCACTACTACAGAAACGGCAATCACTACCAGTTTTGTTTGGGCCGGCAGTGATGCCTCATCACTGCCGGTTCATGCTCTAACAGGCCCCCAATTATTAGGGGCAGGAGCTGAACCGGCACTGAAACAATACATCACTGCCGGTTCGTGGCTTCAACCGGCAATGATGTCTCTCTATCATATCACTGTCGGTTCAAGCCACGAACCGGCAGTGATGTATTGTTTCACTGCCGGTTCGTGGCTTGAACCGGCAGTGATACGACAGGGTTGTATTTAAGTAGGCACTGACGCGTTCCGAAATATTCAGACGTGCGCCAGTGCCCACTCAGCCGCAGCCGCCGCCCACGTCGCCGCCGCAGCACGCAACACGCCAAGCAACATCGTCGCCGGTGCAGCACGCAGTAGGCAGGAGAACGGCGCTCCACGCCATCGTCTTCGCCACGACGCCAAGCACCGCAGACCTCCATCCACGACGCCAAGCACCGTGGACCTCCCTCCACGGTACCATGGTGTTTGATGAAATGCCTATTTGAGATATTATTTGATATGTGATAGATAGAGAAGGATAGATAGTCTTAGTATATGTTATTTGATATGTGATATGAAATTTGATATAGATAATAGATAGATATGTAGAGAAAGATAGATAGATGGATAGAGAAGGATAGATAGTCTTAGTATATGTTATTTGATATGTGATATGAAATTTAATATAGATATAGATAGATATGTAGAGATAGATAGAGAGATAGATAGATAGAGAGGGATAGATAATCTTAGTATATGCTATTTGATATGTGATATGAAATTTAATATAGATATAGATAGATAGGTAGAGATAGATAGAGAGATAGATAGATAAATAGATAGATAGATGAAATATAATCTGAGTATATGTGATTTAATATATAGATGGCTGGACGTCGTAATCTCCCACCACCGGAGGAAATTGGTTGGAATGACTATTGTACTTGGATGGGTTTTGATCCGGTATTCCCGGTAGCCCCACGGGATTTTCCAAACATAGTAAGTTAGTCAAAATATGTTTCATATGTACGACTAGATCATCCAAGTTATTAATTAACATGTCTTATATGTAATGTAGATGATTGATCCAGTTGTTTGGCTTAAATCAACACTTACCTATTTTGGGGTTGACAATATGGATGTTCAGATTAATCATGTAAACAATGGTTCAGAACTCCAATGTTGTATTTCATTTTCAATTGCGGTTAGGATGGGTCATGGTCGTGGTCGTGGTCGTGTTAGTGGTCGTGACCGCGGTGGTGTTGGCAGGCGCAATGTGTTACAAATCTCAGAGGTGGGAATACAGACAAGCCAGCGTTGTGTTGCTATTAAGTATGTCGTCTATGCTTGTGCTGTCACGCTCTCAAGAAATGGGATCACACTTTCTACTCTGTCTTCAGTGAAGATTGAAGCTATTAATGGCAACATGTATCCTGATATTCGGGGTTTATGTGCATGAATGGCTCAGAACTCGTCAAAGGTAAGTTTAAGACTCATAACTTATACCTAGATTTGTTGTTATATGTTGTCAATATTGCTCTCATAATTAACCCTGTACTTATAGGTAGAGGAGTATGACATGACCTACACAGGGTGTAGTTTTGAAGCCATTCTGAATCAAGTAATAGATGCATTGGGTTATGACTGGCAATATGCTGATGAAGAGCCAACACTAACTACTGCAGGCTTTCAAGCAAAGTTGGTTGCGACTAAGAAGGGAAACCCACCAACTACTCGACCATCGTTAAACGTAGTTAGTACACCATGTTCTCGTAAGTGTGAAGCAATAGAGAGTGTACTATTTAATACGTTGTTGTTCATCGATGAGATTATTGGTTACAAGATAGGTGACTTACACTTCTCCGATTTGGTAGTACTAAATCGTTGAACTATTGTAATGTACAATATAGTTTAAGACACATCTATGAATTTTTGTAATATAAATGTTGATGGTTTCTGTAATATAATGTTGATGGTTTCTGTAATAAATGTAAATTATAAAAATTAAATCACTACCGGATCACTTAGAACCGGCAGTGATATCCTACATTCACTGTCGATTGGTTAAATGAACCGACAGTGATGGCTCAAGCATCACTGCCGGTTTGTAATACGAACCGACACTGATGCTTGAGCCATCACTGCCGGTTTGGCATAAAACCGGCAGTGATGGCTTGGCCTCATCACTGCCGAATTGCCATTGCCGGTTCAAAAACCGTCATTGAAGGGGGTTTTTGAACCGGCACTGTTTTGATGTTCTGTAGTAGTGAACCACCAGAGCTACAAGTATCACTACAGGAAATCGCCGAGTTGCCGAGTGTTAGGGGCATTCGGCAACTAGCCTTTTGCACTCGGCAAATTAGTTGCCGAGTGCCGCACTCGGCAACTAGCACTCGGCAACTAGCGAGTCGGCAACTAATTTAGTTGCCGAGTGTCAGATTTCGGACGCTCGGCAACTAATTTGCCGGGTGTTATTTTTTTGTCGAGTGCCAGGTAAAGCACTCGGCAAAAAAAATTGGGCCGTCAATCTTGACGGATTAGTTGCCGAGTGCTGACGTGGCTGACACTCGAAAACTAATCAGGGAAAAAACAAAAAAAAGACCCAGGCCTAGATCTAGGCCCAGACCGTGGCCCAGACCGCGGCCGTGTCGGAGCGCCGCCTGCACTGCCCCACGCTGCCCCGCGCCGCGCCGGAGCGCCGCCGCGGCCCCGCGATGCCCCGCGCTGCGCCGGAGCGCCGCCCTCGAGGCCGCGTGCGGCCCCGCGTTGCCCCGCGCCGCGTTGTCCCGCTGCTCCGCCGCGAGCCCCTACGCCGGCCACCGTCGCTGCCTCGACTTCGCGTCAGAGTAGAGGGAGAGGAGAGGGGGCGGCGGAGCAGAGGGAGAGGAGAGGGGCTGGGGTCAGCCGCCGTCGGGAAGGGGCCGCCGTCGCTGCCCACGCCGCCGAGCGCCGCCCGAGCCGCCGATCTGCGCGGGGAAGAGCACCGCCGCGAGGCCGCTCGACGGCAGCGCGCTCAGCCTTCGGCGAGCGCGCACGCCGGCGAGGGGGCCGCGGTGGCGCCGGCGAGCGCGCTCAGTCTTCTCCCGTCGCCATGCGCGCCGCCGCCGTGGGAGAGAGAGAAGCAGGGGAAGGGGATATGGAATTAGGGTTAGAGGGGGAGCCGTCTCGGGCGGGTTTTGTTCACCCTACACGCCCGCTCGACCGTCCGATCTGCTGACCCTAGATCGGACGACCAACATCAGACCCGCCTTAGCTAGGCCAAGCCGGCCCAGGAGGGGGGAGCCCCGCAAGCAGCCGGGCTGGGCCAATTTAAGTTGCCGTGTGTCAGGCTGTTGGCACTCAACAACTAAATTAAGTTGCAGAGTGTCACCCTAGGCACTCGACAACTTAATTAATTTTTTTTTGTTTTTTTGCTCCCAAATTTTTGTGTATGTTTAGTGAACTATGGAAAAAAACATGTTCAAATTTGAAAGTTTTTCATTGCTTTTTAGTATATTTCTTAGTTTATTTTTTTTTCTTTAGTTTTCCCGCTTAATGTTAATTTGATTTACAGGTGCATGAAATAATAGATTTCATTGGTTCAAAAAAATGTTATCCTTGTTTGTTGGTGTAAATGATGGCTAAATCCATGACCTGTCTCGAAAGTTCGATCAACGTGCTCACGGGACAACGTGGCCAACTTCGGTGGTAGTAGTTTTTTAATTATATAAAATGCAAACAAATTCCGAAAATCACGAAACTTGTGCACGTGCCATGATCTTATGTGCGCATGTTATGGTAAAAATTTGAAAAAGTTTTGAGCACGTCGTTACGTACGTTGCTCACAAACCTATAAGTCCACATATAATCTAACAAGTGATATCATATGTGGATTTTGAGGTTTGTGAACAACGTATGTGACGACGTGCTCGAAATTTTTTCAAATTTTTCCCACAACATACACGCATGAGATCATGACATGTGCACAAGTTTCGTGATTTTCAGAATTTGTTTGCATTTTATATAATTAAAAAACTACTCGCACCGAAGTTGGCGACGTTGTCCCGTGAACACGTTGATCGAACTTTCGAGACAGGTCATGGATTTAGCCATCATTTACACTAACAAACAAGACTACCATTTTTAGAACGAAAGAAATCTATTATTTCATGCACCTACAGTTCAAATGAACATTAAGCGGGAAAATTGAAGAAAACAAAATAAACTAAAGAAAAATACCAAAAAGCAATAAAAAGCTTCCAAATTTGAACATGTTATTTACAATAGTTCACTAAACACACACAAAATTGGGAGCAAAAAACAAAAAAAAATTAAATAAGTTGTCGAGTGCCTAAGGTGGCACTCGGCAACTAAATTAAGTTGCCGAGTGCCGAGAGTGGCACTCGGATTTAGTTGCCGAGTGCCAACAGCCTGACACTAGGCAACTTAATTTTAGTTGCTGAGTACCACCTTAGGCACTCGATAACTTAAACGGAGCGGGATGGCGTTAGCCCTCGTGGTAAAGTGCCGAGTGTATTTTTTTGCCGAGAGTCGGCACTCGGCAAAAAGAATTAAGTTGCCGAGTGTTTTTTTTGCCGTGTACTAGGCACTCGGCATTTAATTAGTTGCCGAGTGTTTTTTTTGCCTAGTGCCCGATATCTGGCACTTGGTAACTTATTTAGCACTAGGCAACTCGCCGTTTTCCTCTAGTGTATATTAGTACACATGAACGTGTAAGTGGTGGTTCTTCATGACTAGACCACATAATACTGAGAAAACGA
This sequence comes from Microstegium vimineum, assembly GCA_022036555.1. Classification (NCBI taxonomy): domain Eukaryota; kingdom Viridiplantae; phylum Streptophyta; class Magnoliopsida; order Poales; family Poaceae; genus Microstegium; species Microstegium vimineum. The sequence goes on along the minus strand of CM039140.1, from coordinate 6,496,857 downwards.
TGAGGAATGTAAAGGCAAGCGCAACTCATACATGATTCATCTCCGTTGGAGTACAGAATTCCAATCAATGCAGCTACCCCACCCGCGGTGGCTAAGGCGCCGATAGAGCCGCCAACGGCGTCAAGATCCCTCTCTGTCGGGAGAAACATCATGAGCAACTACGTTTAAAAGAAGAAAAAAAATCGATCTAGATCAGATCAGGGAGATAGGGTTATAAGGAGACTCACCAAAGTGTTGAGAGACCGAAGTGGGGGATCCCGCGTGGCCACTCCTAGGGTTTCCGCCTGCGCCCGCACCTGCGCGTGGGGTATCCCACGTGGCGAGAGCCGCCGGCTGAGGAGAGAACTGAGGGCCCGGAGGGACACGATCACGATCGCTCCTCCGACTTTTTCCTCGCTCGCCGGTCGCTGCCGCCGCCGCCCAGATCGCGTCGATTGAAGGGTTTGACGGCCGAAGAGAACAGGCAGCACACTAATATCCCAGCACCTAGCATATCCTCCACTTTTTCTTTTTTTTTAGAAACGCATGTCCTCCACAAATGGCCCATATAGAAAAAAAACAAAGGCCACATAGAGCAGCCCATATAGAAGAACGAAGGAATGATTCTAGTCTAGAAAGAAAAAAGTTCCCCTAGAAAAAGAGACTTGCTATATTTTAGGCGCCGAAATATGATGTTTTTCTAGGCGATTATTAAGGGCTCTTTGATTTATATCCAAAGGATGACAATCTGTATGCATTCACTTTGGTACATAAGCAGTCCTATATGTTCCTTAGCGGGCTCATAAATACCCGCTCAACTTGATTTTCCTAGGCAGAGTGCATCAATCAGAACTTGATTTTTCAAAATGCAAAAACCTAAAACCACTACCAGGCAGAGTGCATCAATCAACGGAGGCAGCGTCGCCTGAACAGAACTTGATTTTTCAGGCGACTGTATAGTAGGAAACGTGTAAATATTATGTGTCGTTAGATTTTGTAGCCAAGTACTAAACATATGAGCAACACTTATGGGGGTTTTAGACAAAAAAATATCTTTATTAGATGCCAGATAAACTTAGCAAGCACACAATCGAAAAAAAGATGTTGTGTAGTCTCTAAATTATTACAAAAACAACAATTTTTGTTTTCATGTCAATTTCTTTTAGTTAAGTTGTCCTTGGCAAGTGGTACTCCTCTATAAAGAAACCAAATGAAAATCTTTACCTTTAAAGAAATTTTAAATTTTCAAAGGAATCCATTGTAAGGCACGATGTCCATGTTTACCAGTGAGAATTGTCCTCTTGTATGTTGTGACCAAATAAAAACATCCGGTTGATTGCTTAAATGTAAATTCACAATTCATAGCACTAAAATGTTGCAATCATTTAGATTTTGGTCTACTAAATATGTCTGAAAGGAGATGTTTAGAGGCTCAGTGCTTAAGATAACAGAGACTGTAGCATTCTTTCTCCTAAAGATATTATGGTAAAGACTTCCTATAGAATGGACGTTTTATAATCAACTCGTACGCACACCCCTCACGCACGCGCTCCTCGCGCACCGCACATAGGCACGCGCTGCTCGGGCTCCTCTCCACTGCTCGCGCTCGCGCTCGCTCTCTCTCCCCGCGCCGAGACCTCCGGCGAGCCCGCGCCCGCACCCTTCTCCGGCAAGCCCGCGTCCGCGGCCACCTCCCCACACGGCTCCTCCCTCTCTCGCCTCTGGTGGCGGCGGCGGCGGCCATGGCGAGGTAGGCCTCCACCACCACCACGCTCCTCCTCCTCCTCATCCTCCTCCTCTCTCTCTCTCTTTTGTGCGGCTTTGCCAATACAAATCCACCATTGCGCCCTCTTTGTGAACCCCTGTCGACGCTGCCGCTCCCTAACCCATCACCTGCAGCTTCGGCCGGCGCCGCTCCCTCACACAGCCCCAGGCACAGCCCCCTGCGGCAGAGTGCGGCTGCGGCCCCCAGAGCACGCGGCGGCGGCCTCCCCGCCAGGCACTGACGACAGCGTGTCTCGGCCGCGGCCCCCAGCATACGGCGGCGGCGGCCCAGAGCACGGTCGGCTACACATCTTGTTGACACCGTTTTTCGGCATGTGTCAAATGAGCTAAGACTTGCATCAATTGGTAGCCGTTTTCCATTGGCATCGGGAGGTCATCAGTCAATGTTACCGATGAAGGTAGATGCTGCGAAAAGGTTAAGGCTGTTGCCGATGGAAGCTGGACGTTTCTTGCCGATATGCCGGTAAGGATGTTGCCGATGGGAGTTGAATGACTCTTGCCGATAAGAATTAATTGGTGAAGACAAGTTATCAGAAGTACAAGGTTGCCAATCAGGAAGTATTGCCGATGCCGATGGGCATGGAGTGCCGATGGGAATAGGGTGATGTGGCGGTTGACGTCAGCAAAAGATTGCCGGTGGCGAAAGAAGGAAGTCGCGGATTGAAGGAATCTGCCGATGGAAATTTTTCATCGAAGAAAAGACATAAGGAAACTGGTGATTTTATACCAGTATTGTTATAGTAGTTTGAGTCCGACTCTTGCACGAGTCGTTTGTTTCCTTTAAAATAGGGGTGTCTGCTTAGGAAAATAATATTGTTATTTGGGTCCGGCTCCTGCGCGAGTCAGTTATTTCCTTAAAGTTAGAAGTTTTTGTTTAAGGAAGGTACGAGTCGTGTCTCTGTACAACTCCCCATACGAGAGTATAAATATGTGCCCAAGGGCCACGTGAAAAAAAACAATCAATCTATCAAAAAACAAATCTATTACTCTTATTTATCTTTACTGCAATTTACCCTTTTATTGCATTAGTCTTAGTTTATTTACGAGTTCTTCAAGTCTCGACGGGCTGCATCTCTTCGATCTCCGTCAAAACCTTGCAAGTTCCGCGTGGGAGTAACCTGAGCTTTGACATTCGGGCGCATCGCTGTTGTCTCATTCAGCTCTGCTGTAGTTATCCTGATCAAGTCTGAGTCTTGGCATCCGAGCGTATCGCCGTTGTCTTGTTCAGATTTTGTTCTAGTTATCGTCCTTGTCGATTAACTGGTCAAATCGACTGGCACACCTTTGGATATCGAATTCCGGTAATAGCCTGAGGTGTTCGCAGATCCTGACGATTTTTGTGTCAACACCTCTTTTGGCACACCCGGTGGGACCAATTACACATCTATCATGGGTGACAACTCCGACGTTAACCAGAGGAACGTCATCGAAGTCTCCGAGGCCGATCTCAAAGATGATCAGAGGCTGGCTATGGAGCTGGCTATGGAGGAGTACAAGCAATTGTATCTGAAGTCCTTCAGCCTAAGCAGGAGCGGCGAAGCCATCCAGAAGCAAGATCCGCCGTTGCCACGGCAGGTCACGTATGATGCCAATCCTGGTAAGTTACAAGAGATGGTTAATTCTGCCTTAAATCAGGCATTAATTAGCCACTCCAATGTGCTGTCCAATACCGTGTACAATGCTGTCATGCAATCATTCAAAGAAGGACATGCACCTCAATATGTTGGTCCAGCGTATCATCAACCTGGATCGGCATCTATAAACCCATCGGCAGCCCCAATGACGTCTTCCACTCCTGTGGACCCGTCTGCCGATGTGGCTACACCGCCAAGGCCGAGTCCTGAAAGCGTCACCAAGCTCAATACAGATCCAGTGGCGTCGGCAATGTCGGGACCTGCTGTCCAGAGTCATCCAGCGCCTGTCAACTGGTGGGTTTACGGTATGCCTTCAAATCCATCTGCTGGTTCTAATCTGGTGCAGGGAGATAGTTCAGTTTGGAAGGGCTCTATGGCATTGGCAATGCAATCACAACCGGTAATCCCTATGATGCATTATTCTATGTCCTCTCCAACTGTACAAGTGCCATCAGAAGATTTTCAAGTGATTCCTAAAATACCTCTGATGCCACCATCGACAAGCTCTGTGCCAATGCAACACACTATAGCAACTGGAAGCCAACCTATGCTGGTAAATCCTCAAGCCGGGGCAATAGCAAATCAAGGTAACCAATTTGTTGATTACTCTAAGGTGCAGGAACAGCAGGTGCCAGTCAGCTATCAGCCATCGGTAAGTCACATGCCGATGATTTGTAATCCTGGATGGACTAGTCAGCCGCCGGTTCAACAGCCTGGCGTACTAATGTATCAGTGTGGAAGTCCAGCAAACACTCAGAGTGGACCATCGGTACAGCAACCGATGAACATGATGACTCAACCTAATCCACTAAGTGTGCAAAACTATCCATCGGTAAGTCAGCCGATGCATAACGTCCAGATGACTGGTGTTGCGCCCGTGACAACTACTCCGCATCATTTTCTACCAAGACCTGAAGGGGCGCATCAGCCGGCTCCACCAGTCAACAACCAGCCAATGAGTCAGCAAGAGCAGGATACATATTGGACTGATAAGATTGCTGAAGTAATGAAAGAACAATTCGGCATTAAACCCAAGGTTAATACATATTCTTATCGGACACCATATCCTCCCACATATGACTTAATTCCTCTCCCAAATCGGTACAAGGTGCCTGATTTTACCAAATTCTCCGGCCAAGATGACACATCAACGATGGAGCACATCAATCGCTTCATTATTCAGTGTGGAGAGGCTGCCAGCAGAGAAGAATTAAGGGTGAGATTGTTCTCATTGTCACTATCGGGATCGGCATTCACCTGATTTATTTCACTGCCTCCAAACTCATAAATATTTGGGCCGATCTAGAAAAACAATTTCATAAATGTTTCTTCGCTGGTGTACATGAAAAGAAGCTTACCGATTTGGTCAAACTGAAGCAACGTAATGACGAATCGGTAGAAAACTTTGTCCAGAGGCTGCGAGACGTGAAGAACAAGTGCTACAACTTGGTGCTTGATGATCGGCAATTGACAGATTTGGCCTTCCAAGGGTTACTGCCGCATATCAAGGACAGGTACGCGTCCCAAGAGTTTGAGAGCCTAAGTCATCTGGTGCAAAGGATTGCCGATCAGGATACTAAAACCTTTGAACCCAGAAAGACTTGGAACAAAAAGGTGACCTTCATCGGGCAAAAAGAAGACTCTGGATCCGATGAAGAGCTGAGCGTCGATGCAGCCGAATGGGTGAAGGATAAGAAGCATGTGTCTTGTCCGTTCGGCCAGAAAGAGACCGAAAGGTTCACCTTTGACATCACCAAGGGCGATAGGATGTTTGACTTATTGCTTCAAGAAGGGCGAATTAAGTTGGTGCCTAACCAAGTAATTCCATCGGCCGAGGAGCTCAAGAAGATTAGGTACTGCAAGTGGCATAATGCAACCTCGCACAGTACCAATGACTGCAAAGTGTTCAGGCAGCAGTTGCAGTCAGAGATTGAATCTGGACGTATTAAGTTTGAAAATTCTAAAGTCTAGAAACCGATGAAGATTGATCAGCACCCGTTTCCAAATAATATGGTGGAAACTAGTGGAAAAACTAAAGTGCTGACATCGAAAGCTGTCAGGAAGAATGCATCGGTAGATCCTAACCATCAACTAGCTGAGCGTGGTGAGAGGAGGTTTGCCGATGGCAGAAAGGGCAAGAAAGTTGCCGATGAAGGTAGCAGTGCCAAGAGGGCTCCTGGTGTTATAATCACGCATAAGCAGCCGAAGCAAGAGTATCGACAATCGCGAGAGGAGTGCTATCGGCAGAAAGAAGAAGATCACCAAGTATGGCTTCAGAATAAGAACCACTGGAAGTGTCCCTTCTTCGTTCACTGTTGGGAAGAAGGCATCAAGCTACCTACTGCCGATAATTGTCCTGAATGCAATGGATACTACCCTACCGATCGGTCAGGAAAGAAGCCTTGCTTTGACGATCGGACATCCAGGTGTGCTAGGCCGCTCAGAAAAGAGAAGTCGGCACATGACCGACTGGGGGCAAGCTCAGCGCGCATAACAGGCTTGGCAGGCGTGTTGATCTAGAGGAGCTTGAGGAGGTGGCCAATGCAAGAGTGCCTGATGAAGAAATATTCTCCAGAGATCCAAACATCAGGAGTGGTGCCGATGCAAGCAGTGAAAGGCAGCACCAGCATGTTTGGAAAACTAAACTTCCTCAGTGGTGCCCCAAGGGTCTGACGAAGACTCAAAAAAGGAGGATCCAGCGCAAATGCCAAAGCGACTTATATGACAATGGAAGTCCTTCAAGGGAAAGACAGTGGAGGCCAAAACGCAAGGATAGGGATACATCGGTAGAAATCAATATGGTCGTCATATTGCCGATGGAGTTCATGGCACCTGTCAGTGACGAGGAAGAGGCTGTAGAAATGGCGCAATTGGTCTTGGATCCGATGGCAGCTGTCTTTGAGAAGCCTGCCGATGATGAAAGGCAGCATCTAAGGGCTCTGTTCGTTAAGGGCAAAGTAGATGGACAGCCTGTAACAAAGATGCTGATAGATGGTGGCGTGTCAATAAACATAATGCCATATGTCATGTTCAGGAAGCTTGGAAAAGGCGACCAAGACTTAGTCAAAACAGACATGAAGCTCAAAGACTTTGAAGGCAATGTGTCACCAGCTATGGGAGCCGTATGTGTTGAGTTAACCATCGGCAGTAAAACTTTGCCGACAACATTTTTTGTAATCAGTGGCAAAGGCACCTACAACTTGCTCCTAGGAAGGGATTGGATCCACGCCAATTGTTGTGTTCCTTCCACCATGCATCAAAGCCTTGTGCAGTGGGTCGGAGACAAGATTGAAGTCATCCGAAGTGAGACCCCATCGATCGTTGCGTCGGCAGAATCGGAAACTTATGAGCAAACCAGATGCATATCAGGTGAAGCTTGGGACACGAAGTTCCTCAAAGTTGCCGATTACCGCATTACACCGATCCAAGCAGTCGGTCCTGAAGAACAGTTTTAATGGATCGGTTCACTGATGATGGAAAACTGGGACAGGGCTTCACATCCGCCGATGATTTACTCGAGATAGACATCTGTGATGGTAGTAAACATAGGCCTACTTTTATTAGTGCTAAGTTAGATTCCCAATGTAAACAGCGGTTAACCAATTTATTAAGGGAATATAAAGATTGTTTTGCTTGGGATTATACAAAAATGCCTGGTTTAGACCGATCGATATTCGAAATCTATATTGATGATGTGGTGGTTAAGTCCGAAGATTTTGGGAAGCATCTTGCCGATTTGCGAAAAATATTGGAATGCACAAGGAGCATGGGTTGAAGATGAATCCTAACAAGTGTGCATTTGGTGTATCGACAGGTCAGTTTCTAGGTTTTATGGTGCATCAAAGAGGCATTGAGATCGGTAGAAAATCTATTGATGCAATTAACAAAGTGGTTGCTCCTACAAACAAGACTGAGCTACAATCCTTGATCAGCAAGATTAATTTTATTAGAAGATTTATATCCAACTTATCTGGTAAGATTAAATCTTTTAGTCCATTGCTGAAGCTGAAAGCCGATCAAGAGTTTACATGGAAAGAAGAACAGCAGTTAGCCTTGGAGGATTGGAGGAGATCAAGAAATATTTGGTAAACCCTCCAGTCTTGGTTCCACCTCAACACGGGAAGCCTTTCAGATTGTATTTGTCTGCCGATGACAGCGTTATCAGATCAGCTTTAATTCAAGAATTTGAAGGGAAAGAACGTGTGATATATTATTTGAGCAGAAGACTGATAGATGCTGAAACAAGGTATTCGGCCATAGAAAGATTCTGCTTATGCTTATATTTCTCTTGTATGAAATCGAGGCATTATTTATTGTCGGCTGAATGCACTGTTATCTGCAAAGATGATGTGGTTAAGTATATGCTGTCAATGCCGATATTAAGTGGAAAAATCGGCAAATGGATTTTGGCAC